>CAWUFW010014854.1:0-392169 GCA_963921515.1 Calotriton arnoldi
AGAAATTAGCATTTAAAAAACCTTTGAAATTCACTGAAAAAACCATAGGTTTTAGGGACAGTTATAGTTACAAATTAGCATTTAAAAAACCTTTGAAATTCACTGAAAAAACCATAGGTTTCAGATATGTTATAATTACAAATTAGCATTTAAAAAACCTTTGAAATTCACTGAAAAACCATAGGTTTTAGGGACAGTTATAGTTAGTTGGACATTTCACTCGTACAAAACCCGTGAAATTCCCCCGTTATAGTTAGTTCAGCTAACTATAACTCGCGCCCGCAATGCACTGCTGATGACGTCACATATTACATCACTCATGACATGGTCAGTGACATCACTGATGACATCACTGATGACATCTCAAATGACATCACTTATGACATCATCCACGTGATAATCTGATGCAGCTCCTCACACCCTAATATAACCTTTGATACACCCAATCTAAATTACAGACTGCCATTCGCAAAACTATAGACACTCCAACACCAATAACTACATACCCACTCACTGATTCTTAGGTCTACACACACACATCCACTCACTCACCCGTACAGTCACTCATACTTATGGTCACTCAGTACAGGACTATCATATGCACTCTTACTCCTATATAGACACTCAAACACCGCCACTCATCCATAGAGGTACTCACACACCTAGTCAGTCATGCAAATAATTAAACACACTGCCATTTACTCACCTATACAGTTATACACACACCAGCTCACTTAATCATACAAATACTAGCACATTGTTACACTCTTATACAATCACTGATACAAGCACACACTCATCCATACAGCCACTATCACAATCACTCACTCTCGCTTATAGCTATTTATATACTCCAACACACATATATACTGGCTTTCACATATGTAGTTACTCACACATGTACCACTGGGACATACATTCACTCACTAACACACTCTTACACACACTTACCCACCCATACAGTCTATCACAGATGCACTCTTGAAACCATCCACCCAGTGAATCACCCACTCACACATCTATGCACAGAGTCGCACACACCCCACCCACACAAACACTCAGGCACCCATACAGATACTCAGACAACCAATCAATAACTCATATAGACACTCATGTAGCTATTCACAAACCCATGCAGCCACTTACACAGCAACAGACAGACGGATACAGACATTCACCCATTGTAGTCACTAACCCATGCATTCAGTAAGATACGTTTAATCACTCACTTATAGAGTTAGTCACGCACCTACTAAATCATCCATACAGACACTTATACACCCACTCATTCTTCAATACGCCTTTCCCTATATATATTAAAAATATTTAAACTTTACAGAAACAAACAGTCACTGGATGATGTCAGTCAGTGATGTCATTTGAGATGTCATCAGTGATGTCATCAGTGATGTCACTGACCATGTCATGAGTGATGTAATATGTGACGTCATCAGCAGTGCATTGCGGGGCGCGAGTTATAGTTAGCTGAACTAACTATAACAGGGGAATTTCACGGGTTTTGTACGAGTGAAATGTCCAACTAACTATAACTGTCCCTAAAACCTATGGTTTTTCAGTGAATTTCAAAGGTTTTTTAAATGCTAATTTGTAACTATAACATATCTGAAACCTATGGTTTTTTCAGTGAATTTCAAAGGTTTTTTAAATGCTAATTTGTAACTATAACTGTCCCTAAAACCTATGGTTTTTCCAGTGAATATAGATATATATATATATATACATATATATATATTGGTCCCAAGCAAAGCGATCTGATGGGCGGTGCACACTGCTGCTGGTGCCAGCGTTAGGGTTTCGACCAAAAACCCTCGTAATATTCAAACAAATCCAAAAAGGAAACGCTGCACTCCCCTCTGCTTTATCCAGGTAATCTCTTTTATTTGCCACATATAATTGCAAGAGATTCACAGCTAGCACCACGCGTTTCGACAATCCGTCTTCTTCATGGTGGTTTCACATCTGTTTTCAATCAAATGATTATTGCCTTTACTTTTATGCAGTTGACAGGCATTCTGGGATTTTTAGTCCACTTCTGTTTTGCACCAATGAGTCATTGTTTTATTTTCTGGCTAATATTTTCCAAACATCAATGTGACTTGCATGGATAAATTACGATATGAATTACCTTACCTTACCTGCCTGTCAACTGCATAAAAGTAAAGGCAATAATCATTTAATTGAAAACAGATGTGAAACCACCATGAAGAAGACGGATTGTCGAAACGCGTAGTTGTATCTGTGAATCTCTTGCAATTATATGTGGAAAATAAAAGAGGTTGCCTGGATAAAGCAGAGGGGAGTGCAGCGTTTCCTTTTTGGATTTGTGTGAATATATATATATATATATATATATATATATATATTCACTGAAAAAAACCATAGGTTTCAGGTACGTTATAGTTAGAAATTAGCATTTAAAAAACCTTTAAAATGCACTGAAAAAAACAGAGGTTTCAGGGACGTTATAGTTAGAAATTAGCATTTAAAAAAACTTTGAAATTCACTGAAAAAACCACAGGTTTCAGGGACGTTATAGTTAGTTGGACATTTCACTTGTAGAAAACCAGAGAACTTCAGCCGTTATAGTTAGTCGAGCTAACTGTAACTCGCGCCCCCGCAATGCACTGCTGATGATGTCACATATTACATCATTCTTGACATGGTCAGTGACATCACTAATTACATCACTGATGACATCTCAAATGACATCACTGATGACATCACTGATGACATTATCCACGTGATAATCTGATGCACCTCCTCATACACTAATATAACCTTTGATACACCCACTCTAAAATACAGACTACCATTTTTAAAACCATAGACACACCAATACCAGTTACTGCATACCCACTCACTGATTGCTAGGTCTTCACACACGTCCACTCATTCATCCATACAGTCACTCATACATGCAGTCACTTATCAATACAGCACTATCATTTGCACTCATACACCTATACAGACATACACATCGCCACTCATCCATAGAGTTACTCACACACCTAGTCAGTCATGCAAAGAATCAATCACACTCCCATTTACTCACCTATACAGTTATACACACACCACCTCACTTATTCATACAGATACTAACACATACTTACTCTCTTATACAATCACTGACACAAGCACACACTCATCCATACAGCCACTCTCACAATCACTCACTCTCACATATAGTCATTTATATACTCCAACACTCACATATACTACCTTTCACATATGTAGTTACTCACACATACACACACTCACCCATCCATACAGCCCTTCACAGATACACTCTTGAACCCATACACCCAGTGAGTCATCCACTCACAAATCTATGCACAGAGTCACACACCCCCCACCCACCCACTCAGACACTCAGGCACCTATACAGATACTCAGACAACCAATCAATAACCCATATAGACACTCATGTCGCTACTCACCAACCCATGCAGCTGCTTACACACCAACTGACAGACTGATACAGACATTCACACAGTTTAGTCACTAACCCATGCATTCAGTAAGACACATTTAATCACTCACGTATACAGTCAGTCACGCACCTACTAAATCATCCATTCAGACACTTTTATACCCACTCATTCTTCAATATACCTTGGCATATATATATATAAAACATATTTAAACTTTACAGAAACACACAGTCACTGGATGATGTCATCAGTGATGTCATCAGTGATGTCATTTGAGATGTCATCAGTGATGTCATCAGTGATGTCACTGACCATGTCATGAATGATGTAATATGTGACGTCATCAGCAGTGCATTGCGGGGTGCGAGTTATAGTTAGCTCAACTAACTATAACGGCCCGAATCTCTCTGGTTTTCTATGAGTGAAATGTCCAACAAACTATAACGTCCCTGAAACCTGTGGTTTTTTCAGTGAATTTAAAAGCTTTTCTAAATGCTAATTTCTAAATATAATGTTCCTGAAACCTCTGTTTTTCTCAGTGAATTTTAAAGGTTTTTTAATTGACAATTTCTAACTGTAACGTACCTGAAACCTATGGTTTATTCAGTGATTTTCTAAGGTTTTTTAAATGCTAATTTGTAACTATGCCTACAGAGGTAGGACATATACAGAAAGAGGAAGAAAGGTGAAGAAAGAAGCAAGAGAAATGCAGAAAGAGGCAACAGAAGTCCAGAAAGAGGAAGAAAGGTGCAGAAAGAAGAAAGAGAAGTGCAGAAGGAAGCAAGAGGGGTGCAGAAAGAGGCCTTGTTGCAAAGTCATCCTGTGTCCTGGGCACCCCCCAACTTTTTTCTGACTGGTACTGGTGGTAACTCACTCTGACTGACCCTGGCCTCTGCCTTACCAGGCCCGGAGCCAGTGCTATGCTGAAAGACACTTAGAATACAGTAAAAACACATACATACACTAGGGTACACTATGGGTTGGGGTTCCCCTGTGATTGGCATGACCTCCCCTGTAAGGCCATAGTACATAATAGGGCATGGTAGTTTAGAGGCCAGCAGCCCTTTTCTTCACTTGCATGTGTGCACTGCTGAGCCTGAGGTCAGTTTAAAATTAGCGCTGTGTGTTCAGAAAGAGGCAAGAGAGGTACAGAAAGAGGTAAGAGAGGTGCAGAAAGAAGCAAAATAGATGCAAAAAGAGGCAAGAGGGATGCAGAAAGAGGTAAGAGCAGTGCAGAAAGAACGAAGAGACGTGCAGGAAAAGGGAAGAAGGGTGCATTAAGAGGCACAACGGGTGCAGAAAGAAGGAAGAGAAGTGCAGAAAGAAGCAACAGAGGTGCTGAAAGAGGCACGAAGGGTGCAGAACGAGGCAAGAGAAGTGTTGAAAGAAGCAACAGAGGTACAGAAAGAAAGCAGGAAGGAAAGCAAGAGAAGTACAGAAAGAGGAAAGAGAATTGCTGAAAGAAGCAACAGAGGTGTAGAAAGAGGCAAGAGAAGTGCAGAAAGAGGCAAGAGGGATGCAAAAAGGGAAGAAGGGTGCAGAAACAAGCAAAGAGGTGTAGAAAGAGGGAAGAGAGGTGCAGAAAGATGGACGAAGGGTGCAGAAAGAAGCATGAGTGGTGCAGAAAGAAGCAACAGAGGTGCAGAAAGAAGCAAGAGAAGTACAGAAAGAGGGAAGAGGGGTGCAGAAAGAGGCAAGAGGGGTGCAGAAAGAGGTAGAAGTGGTGCACAAAGAGGCAAGAGGGGTACAGAAAGAGGCAAGAGGGGTACAGAAAGAGGCAGGAGGGGTGCAGAAAGAAGGAAGAGAAGTGCAGAAAGAAGCAACAGAGGTACAGAAAGAGGCAAGAGTAGTGCAGAAAGAACCGTGAGACATGCAGGAAAAGGGAAGAAGGGTGCAGAAAGAAGCACGAGGGGTGCAGAAAGAAGGAAGATAAGTGCAGAAAGAAGCAAACCGGTGTTGCTGAACGAGGCAAGAGGGGTACAGAAAGAGGATAGAGAAGTACAGAAAGAAGCAAAGGAGGTGCAGAAAGAGGCAAGAGGGGTGTAGAAAGAGGCAAGGTGGATGCAGAAAGAAGCAACAGAGGTACAGAAAGAAGCAAGAGAAGTGCAGAAAGAAGCAACAGAGGTGCAGAAATTGGCAAGTGTAGTGCAGAAAGAACCATGAGATGTGCAGGAAAAGGGATGAAGGGTGCAGAAAGAGGCACAAGGGGAGCAGAAAGAAGGAAGATAAGTGCAGAAAGAAGCAACAGAGGTGCTGAATGAGGCAAGAGGGGTGCAGAAAGAGGAGAGAGAAGTGCAGAAAGAAGCAAAAGAGGTGCAGAAAGAGGCAAGAGGGGTGCAAAAAGAGGCAAGAGCAGTGCAGATAGAACTAAGAGATGTGCAGAAAGAGGCAAGAGAGGTGCAGAAAGAGGCAAGAGATGTCCAAAAAAGGGATGAAGGGTGCAGAAAGAGGCAAGTAAGGTGCAGAAGGAGGCAAGAGAGTTACAGAAACAGGCAAAATGGTGCAGAAAGAGGGAACAGGTGTGCAGAAAGAGGGAAGAGAGGTACAGAAAGAGGCTAGAGGAATGCAGAAATTTGCAACAGAGGTGCAAAAAGAAGCAAGAGCAGTGCGGAAAGAAAAAACAGAGGTGCAGAAAGAGGCAAGAGGGATACAGAAAGAGGCAAGAAAAGTGCAGAAAGAAGCAAAAGAGGTGCAGAAAGAGGCAAGTGAGGTACAGAAAGAAGGAAGGGGGTACAGAAAGAGGCAAGAGGGGTGCAGAAAGAGGTAGGAGAGGTGCACAAAGAGGCAAGAGGGGTACAGAAAGAGGCAGGAGGGGTGCAGAAAGAAGGAAGAGAAGTGCAGAAATAAGCAACAGAGGTGCAGAAAGAGGCAAGAGAGGTGCAGAAACAGGCAGGAAAGGTGCAGAAAGAGGGAACAGGGGTGCAGAAAGAGGCAAGAGAGGTGCAGAAAGAGGAAAGAGGGGTGCAGAAAGAGGCAAGAGGTGTGCAGAAAGAAGCAAGTGAGGTACAGAAAGAGGCAACAGGGGTGCAGAAAGACGCAACAGAGGTGCAGAAACAAGCAAGAGAAGTGCAGAAAGTGGCAAAAGAATTGCTGAAAGAAGCAACAGAGGTGTAGAAAGAAGCAAGAGAAGTGCAGAAAGAGGCAAATGAGGTGCAGAAAGAGGGAAGAAGGGTGCAGAAAGAAGCACGAGTGGTGCAGAAAGAAGCAACAGAGGTGCAGAAAGAAGCAAGAGAAGTGCAGAAAGAGGGAAGAGGGGTGCAGAAAGAGGCAAGAGGGGTGCAGAAAGAAGCAACAGAGGTGCAGAAAGAGGCAAGAGCAGTGCAGAAAGAACCAAGAGACATGCAGGAAAAGGGAACAAGGGTGCAGAAAGAGGCACGAGGGGTGCAGAAAGAAGGAAGAGAAGTGCAGAAAGAAGCAACAGAGGTGCAGAAAGAGGCAAGAGGGGTGCAGAAAGAGGCAAAAGAGGCGCAGAAAGAAGCAAGAGTGGCTTGCACATTATTAGTACCAATTTAACACCCACATTTACAAATAAGTAACAGGTGACCAATCTAGGATTACAAAGGACCTCCCACCACGCTGTAACACTAGTCGCTGCATTTTTGGTAACGTTTGAGCCTGAAACAAGGCTTTTTTGTTCAAATCTGCAGATGCGGAAAATGTATAATTGTGCGAAAGTCGCATAATTCCAGTGGCTCTGCTCATATCTCTGACTAGGTCCAGAAGTGCTCCTTAGTGATTCCTTCTTTTTTTTGTCTCATTAAGTTCATAGTTTAGCTTCTATGGAAACAAGGAAGACTAAACCTGAGATTACCACTCTACAACACAGACTACGATACCACATAATTACTCTCCATAACACATAATCCCACTCTACATAAGTCCTATACACTAAATACCACATACTTTCTTTCCACATAATTTCACAGCACAACATCCCACATAATTCCACTACACACAACGGGCCCGATTCACAGAACTAACTTAAGACAAAATCCTAAACTTACTACCATTTTGGTATTCACAGAAGGCACTTACTCATTTTGGTATTCACAGAAGGCACTTACTCATTTCGGTATTCACAGAAGTTAGTAGTCCTAACTTTAGGACTCCTAAATACCTTCTGTGAATACCGAAAGTCTTAATGTTAGGATTTTTCTCAGTTTAGGAGTAGTAAAGTTAGGACTCCTAACTTTACTACTCCTAAACTGAGAAAAATCCTAACTTTAAGACTTTCGGTATTCACAGAAGGCATTTAGGAGTCCTAAAGTTAGGAGTCCTAACTTTACTACTCTAAACTGAGAAAAATCCTAACTTTAAGACTTTCGGTATTCACAGAAGGCATTTAGGAGTCCTAAAGTTAGGACTCCTAACTTCTGTGAATACCGAAATGAGTAAGTGCCTTCTGTGAATACCAAAATGAGTAAGTGCCTTCTGTGAATACCAAAATGGTAGTACGTTTAGGATTTTGTCTTAAGTTAGTTCTGTGAATCGGGCCCAACGTACATCCACTCCACTCTAAAAAACATTCGTAACAAACTTTTACATTTACAACGCCAATAGCTCTAACTCTTGCAAATGCGAGACCTATCAAATTACAAATGCTTCTTTAACTGGTAGTCATGTTTGCAGACTGGTGGAGAAAGGGGACTGGGCCGCCAACCAGCGCTCAGGAATTCTGCTGTGTAGGACTTACAGGAGATACCAGGAGGGCTTCTTGGCCCCCAAAGTCCCTCAGGAGTAAAGTGGACTTTATCCCCCAACCAGTTCTGTTCCAGGAGGCGCGTTTGCAGAGTGGTGGAGAAAGGGTGTGTGTGGCCTCCGAAGACCTCTTAGCAATCCCACTGTGTGGAACTTAGTGGAGGTAACAGGAAGGGTAGTTGGTCCCCAAGAACAACCTTGGGGGCCAACTACCCCTCCTATTACCTCCAGTAAGTTCCACACAGCAGCATTGCTAAGTTGTTATAGCAGGCCGCGCCCCCTTTCCCCACCACTCTGTAAACGCGCCTCCTGGTGCGCTCTTGGTTGGGGGATGAAGTCCCCTTGCCTCCTGAGGGTCCCTGGGGGCCAACTAGCCCACCAGGTACCTCCACTATGCCCCACACAGCTGGATTGCTGACAGTGGTCTGAGGCCAAGCCCCCTTTTTACACCACTCTGCAAACGCTCCTCCTGGCACACTGCTGCTCGGGGGATGAAGTCCACTTGTGTCCTGAGGTCCTCAGGACACAAGAGGACCTCATTGCCCCACCAGCAGTGCGCCAAGAGGCGCGTTTGCAGGGTGGTGTAAAAAGGGGCATGGCCTCGGACTACCTCTCAGCAATCCCACTGTGTGGGGCTTACTGGAGGTTCCTGGTGGCCTAGCAGGCGCGTTTGCAAAGTCATGCAAGGAGGGGACGGTGCCTCCAGCGAGTTGCTGTTTCTTTTTATTTTATATATTTTTTTATTTTATGGGAGGGGGGCTGCGTGGCCCCCCTTCCCTGAGCCACTTTTGGCCCCAGGGACCCCAGCCCCCGGGGCCTGGCCAGCCTTCTTGTGTTTTTTAAAAAAATTGGAAGGGGGGCCATGTGCCCCCCCTCCAGAGGCTAATTATGGCCCTGGGGACCCCATCCCTCGGGGCCGGCCCTCCGCTTTAAAAAAAAAAAAAATTTAATTAAAGGGGAGGTGGGCCGTGTGGTCCCCCTCCTGGGCCACTTCTGGCCCTGGGGACCCCATCCCCCGGGGCCTGGTCTTACGTTGGGGACCGTGGGGAGAGCCCCAATGCCCCCATGGTCCCAGCCAGCTCCCCGCCTCCTGCGGGAGCCGGCATTGCTTTTGGGCAAGGGGAGCTGCTGACATGCAGCTCCCCTTGTAGAAAAGCAAATCTGCTTTGCTTCTTGGAAGCGAGAGCAGGTTACCTGCTCTCGCTTCCAAGAAGCAAAGCAGAGTTTGCTATGGCAGGGTGGGAGCTGTGCTCCCGCCCTGCCATAGCAAACGGCAATGTCCCGGGGGTGGGCACCCCGGGACATTGCAGGAGCCGGCCCTGGGGGGTGGCGGTCCACAGGGCCATCGAGGGCTCCGGGGAGGTGGTGGTCCCCGGGGCCGGGGGTCCATAACGGACTCCCATATTTACATGATCAATGCCCGGGGAGGTGGTGGTCCCCAGGGCAGTGTGGGGAGGGGCAGGAGCCCCCCACACACTTTTAAAATCTATTTAAGCCCCGGGGAGGTGGTAGTCCCTGGGGCTTGGGGGGGCCTCGCACATACTTAAGAATGCCCCGGGGAGGTGGTGGTCACCGGGGCAGCGTGGGGGGGCAGGAGCCCCCATGCTTTTTTTTAAATAAGCCCCAGGGAGGTGGCGGTCCCCGGGGCTGCGGGGGTGCCATGTGCCCCCTGCATACAATTGCAAAAGCCCCAGGGAGGTGGCGGTCCCCGGGGCTGTGGGGGCCCATGCGCCCCCCGCTTACATTGTAAATATTGCCCCTGGGACCTGGCCCACCCGGGGGCTTATAGAAAATGAAGCACGGGAGCCTGCACTTTGTTTCTTTTTTATTTTCTCAGCCGGATTCGCTCACCCAGCGCAAATTCTGCCACTTTAAAAAAAAAAAAGTTTTGGGTGCCCTGGGGGTCCCTGTGAGACCCCCTTAGCAGGCCTGTGGGGGTCAGGGTGTTTTTACCCTGCCCCCTTTTTCTTTTTTTTTTAATGTTCCTCTCACCTTTTGCTTCTCACTCGACTGAGTCAGAAGATGGCTGCCAGCACTTCCTGGTTTGGAGTGTTGGCAGCCAATCAGAGTGAAGCACGTGATCGGGAGGGTTCCTACATCACCAGATATATAAATGTCTTTAAACATTAATATCTCAGGAACTACTGAATAGATCTACACCATTTGAGAAAAGGGCACTTTCTACACCAAAAGCGACCTCTTTGCCAAATTTGGTGTAAATCTGTTCAGCAGTTCAGGCTGTAGCCTTGTCTAAAGTTTACTATGATAATTAACATGGAGAAAACACGTTTTGGGACCCTCCTTTTTCTCAGCCCCACTTGACTAATCACCCCGATACTTTGAAGACAGGAGCTGACCTGAGTGAACCATTAGTTTTGAAAATTTCGCGATGATTCGTCATCCGGTGCCAAAGTTATTAGCAAAACAAAAAATGCTTTATCAATGGTAACGAGGTTCTAACTATAACTACCTACTGCCGACCGGCAGTAGGTAATATATATATATATATATATATCCACACATATATATATATATATTTCAGCGAAATACAGGTGCCATAGCCCAGAGCTGGAATCCAGAGGCATTTTATCACAGGTAAAAATCCACATTGCAGCAGATCGATCTTTGTCACCCTGGCGCGTTTCGGCAGTTACGCCTTGTTCTCAGGAAAGGTTTCTCCCAATTCACACTGCCAAGGTGATTTTAAACTCCAAAGTCATGTGCCACAGGGTAGTGAAATACTGTAAGTCCTGTGATACAGTTCTAAAGCAGTAAAGTCTTTATTTTGCCACAATAGCGTTTTGACCACTGCTGTTTAGTAAAACTCAAATTAAATGGCAGCTGCTACAATTGCGGGTTGAAAGGGGCATCGTGAGTAATGTATTTTCACTTGCTGCTGACTTGAAAAATGTTTATTTTGAACGTGATACAAACAAAGATAGCAGCTCCTACCACAGCAGAAAACCACTGTGTTTCCCTTTCTTTTCTCTGTATTGGTAATCTGAGGCAAGTCCTGTAATCCAAACGGAGGCAAGTAAGCCATGCACACCCCACAAATAATTTCACACAAAGTCTTTGACGTGGTTGGCACCGGCCCTGCAGGGTGACTGTGGCGAACAGGGTCGGAGAATCCCGTAGTACAATTCAGCGAAAGAAAGGTGCCAAAGCCCAGAGCTGGAATCCAGAGGCATTTAATCACTGGTAAAAATCAAGACTGCAGCAGATATATCTTTGTCACCCTGACTTTGGAGTTTAAAATCAACTGGGCAGTGTGAATTGGGAGAAACCTTTTTTTGTGAACAAGGCATTACTGCTGAAACACCTCAAGGTGACAAGGATATATCCGCTGCAGCCTTGACTCTGCAGCCTTAGCTCTGGGCTTTGGCACCTTTCTTTCGCTTACCCATGCACTCATCCAATCACCCAGGTACTACCCATACACTCATTCATTCACAGAGCCATTATCCATGCACTCATCCATTCACTCAGGCACTACTCTTGTACTCATCCATTTACTGAGACACTACCCATGCACTCCTCCATTCACTCAGGCACTACCTATGCACTCATCCATTCACTCAGGCAGTATGCATGCGCTCATCCATTCACTAAGCCACTAACCATGCTCTCATCCATTCACTGAGGCACTACCCATGTACTCATCCAATCACCCAGGCACAATCCATACACTCACCCAATCATGCAGACACTATGTATTCATTCACCCAATCACCCAGGCACTATCCATGCACTCACCCAATCAACCAGGCACTACCCTTGCACTCATGCAATTACCCAAACAGTACCTTGCACTCATCCAATCACTCAGGTGTTACCCTTCCACTCATTCATTTATTCAGGCACTACCCTTGCACTTATACATTCACTCACACACTACCCATGCACTCATCTATTCACCCAGGTACTAACCATATACATATACAATCACCCGGGCACTACCTTTGCACTCATCCATTTACACAGGCACTACCTATGCACTCATCCATTCATACAACCAGTTCCCATGCACTCATCTAATTACCCAGGCACTATCCATGCACTCACCCAATCAGCCAAGAACTATGCATGCACTCTTCCAATCACCCAAGCACTAAGTTTGCACTCATTTATTCAATGAGGTGCTACTTCTGCACTCATCCAGTCACCCACGTGCTACCCACATACTCATACAATAGACCAGACACTACCGATGCACATATCCAATCACCCAGGCACTACCCTTGCACTCATCCATTCACTCAGGCACTATGCATGCGCTCATCCATTCACTAAGGCACTAACAATGCATTCATCCAATCACCCAAGCAGTACCCATGCACTCAAACATTTACTCAGGCACTATCTATGCACTCTCCCAATCACCATGGCACTACACTTGCACTCATCCATTCACTGAGTCATTACCTATGTACTCATCCACTCACCCATCATTACTCATGCACTCATCCATTCACCCAGGCAGTACCGATGCACTCATCCTATCACCCAGGCACTATCCATGCACTCAAACAATCACCCAGACACTACCCTTGCACTCATCAAATTCACTCAGGCACTATGCATGAGTTCATCCATTCACTGAGGCAGTACCCATGCACTCATCCACTCACACAGGCAATACTCATGTACTCATCCAATCACCCAGGCAGTACCCATGCAGTTATCCAATCACCCAGGCACTATTCATATATTCTTGCAATCAACCAGGCACTATCCATGCACTCACACAATCACCCAGGCACTATCCATGCACGCATCCATTCACTCAGGCATTATCTATGCACTCATCCATTCACCCAGGCACTAACCATGCACACATCCAATCACCCAGGCACTACCCTTGCACTCATCTATTCACTCAGGCAGTATGCATGCACTCATCTGTTCACTCAGGCACTACCCATGCAGTCATCCAATGACCCAGGCACTATACTTGCAATCATCCATTCACTCACAAACTACCATGCACTCATGCTTTCACCCAGGCACTAACTGTGCACATATCAAATCATTCAGCCAGTACCCATCTACTCATCCAATCACCCAGGCACTAATCTTGCACTCATCCATTCACTCAGCCACTATCCATGCACTATGCAATCACCCAGACACTAACCATGCACAAATCCAATCACTCAGGCACTACCCGTGCACGCATCTATTCACCCAGGCACTACAAACACACTCATCCATTCACCCAAGCACTAGCCATGGACACATCCATTCACTCAGGAACTCCCCATGAACTCATCCATTCACCCAGGCACTACCCTTGCACTCATGCATTTACTCATGAACTACCTATGCACTCATGCATTTACTCATGAACTACCTATGCACTCATCCATTTACTCAGATACTAACCATGCGCTCATCTATTCACCCAGGCACTACCCATGCACACATCCAATCACCCCGGCACTACTGTTCTACTCATCCATTCATGCAGCCACTACCCATGCACTCATCTATTCACCCAGGTACTACCCATGCACTCATTCAACACCCAAGCACTACCCATGCACTAATTCATTCACCCAGCCATTATCCATGCACTCAGGCACGACCGTTGCACTCTTCCATTCACTTAAGCACTACACATGCACTCATCCATTCACCCAGGCACTACCCATGCACACATGCAATCACCCAATCACTACCTTTGCACTCATTCAATCACTAAGGCACTAATTAGATTCACTCAGGCACCACTGCTGCACTCAATTATAATATCCATGGAGCAGTTATGCACTCATTCAATCATCCATACACCAGGCGTACACTCATTTCAACATATATACATACTTTATCTTTTTTTAACTGTAAAAGGCAGTTCCAACAGGAAACCTTTTTTTAAGGCTTTTGTAAAGTTGTATATTTTTTGTTCTTTTTTATAATAACAAAAATGGCAACTGGGACAGCAGGAATTGAAAAAATATGCACTGAAATGTGTGTAAAACATATAAAAGGGGAAATAAATTAGCATGTATTAGCTGTAAGACACTGCTCACCAGCACTTATAACACTACATTCCATGCAGTACGTGGCCATTCTTGACAACTCTGGAGCCAGGTTTGTTGCAGTAGTCTGCACCTGGCCAGGAATGTTGCTGCTGCCACTGAAGTAGATGGTCCTCCACCTATCCTCTGCTTGAGGGGCAGTTGGAGATGTTTTTATGATAGGTTTTTAGATGGTATAACATGGTATAACATGGATGTTGTCTCACATGTATATTTCATGTTTGTCCCCCTAGAGAGGGTCATCTTCCAGATTGTGCATTGCACAAGTTTGGCAGCTGGTTGTGATTCCCCTGATGGGATTTAAAAAAAATCCCATGCCACACTGGCTTGCTTTTGTGGAGGTTTCTCTACTTCCAAATCTTCAGTCTCCACCATATTATGGTCCTACTGTTGTTCCTGCTGACCCCCATCTCCTTGCTGTGTTGCCATTTCTGATAGAAAAAAGGGCAAAAACTTTGCACAGCAAAATGAACCCACCTGCTCAGAATGAAGTTCTATGAAAGAAGTTTCAAGAAGGAGGAGTGGGTGTGTACTTCCTATTGATTTTGCTGAAAAATATATTATCCAATGATATTCCCTGCTTTCTCTGCCATGTGATATTCGTGGTGACCGACATAGTCGCGGTTACCGCGGTGAAGCGGAAATGCAAAATACAAGTTTAACGTAGTTTTCTTTAAAAATGGAAAGAAAAGCAGAACTTTCCTTGCTATAATAGTAAACAGCTATACTAAACTTGTTTACAATATGTCTACATCTATGTTTCAGAGTTGTTGAAAAACACGCGCTATCTGTGATTACCAGAGTCATCAAGACTTCCGCTGTCTTTGTGGAAACGGAACATAGTGTTTGAAGACGATTATTCTATTACAAAAATATGAGTTTGAAAAGTGCACTAATAAAGCTCTACTGTTAAATATACTGCAGAATATGCCTATATATATGTTTTACACTTTGTACAAACCAAGCACTCTTCGTGACTACCGACGTCACTGCGGTGATGTCAGAAGTCGCTAATACAATATTTTTTTGTAAATCTGGCTTTCTTCTAAATTGATCACAGAAAGAAAAGAGTAAAAAAATATTTTACTAAATATTTAGACTTAAATTTATTTTACAAATGTCTTTAGGTGTATTTTTCAGTATGTGAAATACATTTACTGATGACAGATTCGCCACAGTAAATGCAACAATGTTGTGCCGACTTACAAAAGTGTTAAAAATAAAACCAGTTATTAACGTACTTTCTGATAAACACATATGAAATCAAAAAATGAGTGGTGTATTATATACATATAATACACAATATCCAACAATAGCAAGAAAGTACAAAAATCTTAGAGGTTCACTTAAAAAAAAATAGTTGTTACAATTAAGAAATAGAATTTTAAAAAAATCTTAGAAACGAAAAAACAAAAGGTTCCAGGGACGTTATAGTTAACAATTAGCATTTAAAAAACCATAGAAATTCACTGAAAAAACCAAAGGTTATAGTGACGTTATAGTTAGGAAATAGAATTTTAAAAAACCTTAGAAATTCACTGAAAAAAAACAAAGATTACAGGGACGTTATAGGTAGGGTGATATTTCACTCATACAAAACCAGAGAAATCCAGCAGTTATAGTTAGCTAAGCTAACTATAACTCGCGCCCCGCAATGCACTGCTTATCTCTCATGACATGGACAGTGACATCACTGATTACATCACTGATGACATCTGAAGTGACATCACTGATTACATCATTGATGACATCATCCAGTGACAGTGAGTGTTTCTAGAAAGTTTATGAGTGTTAAATATTTCTACACCAAGGTGTATTCATGAATCAGCAGGTGTATGAGTGCCTGTATTGATGATTCAAAGCGATACCAAAGGGGATGATGGACGGAGCGCTTGAGCAAATCAAACGCTCACCCCCAGTCAACTGATCTGGGTTTAATCCATCATCATTCTTTAGCTCACTTCCACCACCCCAGTTCAGACATGGCCATATGCAAATCAGTCTGACCCTGTGCCTCATGGGAACAGTCCAGCCCGAACTGCCAAGCCATGTCTTCCCTGGACCGGAAACAAGCATCCTGGGACCGGTTTATGGCTATTCAGCCGTCATCAGCCAGGGTAGCTTGAATCTAGTGGCAAAGTGAGCAAGGGACCCACGTCTGGGCATACCCTGCCAACTTAGGGCAAACAAAGCGATACCAAAGGGGATGATGGACGGAGCGCTTGAGCAAATCAAACACTCACCCCCAGTCAACTGATCTGGGTTTAATCCATCATCATTCTTTAGCTCACTCCACCACCCCAGTTCAGACATGGCCATATGCAAATCAGTCTGACCCTGTGCCTCATGGGAACAGTCCAGCCCGAACTGCCAAGCCATGTCTTCCCTGGACCGGAAACAAGCATCCTGGGACCGGTTTATGGCTATTCAGCCGTCATCAGCCAGGCTAGCTTGAATCCAGTGGCAAAGTGAGCAAGGGACCCACGTCTGGGCATACCCTGCCAACTTAGGGGCGAACAAAGCGATACCAAAGGGGATGATGGACGGAGTGCTTGAGCAAATCAAACACTCACCCCCAGTCAACTGATCTGGGTTTAATCCATCATCATTCTTTAGCTCACTCCACCACCCCAGTTCAGACATGGCCATATGCAAATCAGTCTGACCCTGTGCCTCATGGGAACAGTCCAGCCCGAACTGCCAAGCCATGTCTTCCCTGGACCGGAAACAAGCATCCTGGGACCGGTTTCTGGCTGTTCAGCCATCATCAGCCAGGCTAGCTTGAATCCAGTGGCAAAGTGAGCAAGGGACCCACGTCTGGGCATACCCTGCCAACTTAGGGCGAACAAAGCGATACCAAAGGGGATGATGGACGGAGCGCTTGAGCAAATCAAACACTCACCCCAGTCAACTGATCTGGGTTTAATCCATCATCATTCTTTAGCTCACTCCACCACCCCAGTTCATACATGGCCATATGCAAATCAGTCTGACCCTGTGCCTCATGGGAACAGTCCAGCCCGAACTGCCAAGCCATGTCTTCCCTGGACTGGAAACAAGCATCCTGGGACCGGTTTCTGGCTATTCAGCCGTCATCAGCCAGGCTAGCTTGAATCCAGTGGCAAAGTGAGCAAGGGACCCACGTCTGGAATACCCTGCCAACTTATGGCGTAAAAGCGATACTAAAGAGGATGATGGACAGAGCGCTTGAGCAAATCAAACACTCACCCCCAGTCAACTGATCTGGGTTTAATCCATCATCATTCTTTAGCTCACTCCACCACCCCAGTTCAGACATGGCCATATGCAAATCAGTCTGACCCTGTGCCTCATGGGAACAGTCCAGCCCGAACTGCCAAGCCATGTCTTCCCTGGACCGGAAAGAAGCATCCTGGGACCGGTTTCTGGCTATTCAGCCGTTATCAGCCAGGCTAGCTTGAATCCAGTGGCAAAGTGAGCAAGGGACATACGTCTGGGCATACCCTGCCAACTTAGGGTGAACAAAGCGATACCAAAGGGGATGATGGACGGAGCACTAGAGCAAATCAAACACTCACCCCCAGTCAACTGATCTGGGTTTAATCCATCATCATTCTTTAGCTCACTCCACCACCCCAGTTCAGACATGGCCATATGCAAATCAGTCTGACCCTGTGCCTCATGGGAACAGTCCAGTCCGAACTGCCAAGCCATGTCTTCCCTGGACCGGAAACAAGCATCCTGGGACCGGTTTCTGGCTATTCAGCCGTCATTAGCTAGTCTAGCTTGAATCCAGTGGCAAAGTGAGCAAGGGACCCACGTCTGGGCATACCCTGCCAACTTAGGGCGAACAAAGCAATACCAAAGGGGATGATGGACGGAGCGCTTGAGCAAATCAAACACTCACCCCCAGTCAACTGATCTGGGTTTAATCCATCATCATTCTTTAGCTCACTCCACCACCCCAGTTCAGACATGGCCATATGCAAATCAGTCTGACCTGTGCCTCATGGGAACAGTCCAGCCCGAACTGCCAAGCCATGTCTTCCCTGGACCGGAAACAAGCATCCTGGGACCGGTTTCTGGCTATTCAGCCATCATCAGCCAGGCTAGCTTGAATCCAGTGGCAAAGTGAGCAAGGGACCCACGTCTGGGCATACCCTGCCAACTTAGGGCGAACAAGCGATACCAAAGGGGCTGATGGACGAGACACTTGAGCAAATCAAACACTCACTCCCAGTCAACTGATCTGGGTTTAATCCATCATCATTCTTTAGCTCACTCCACCACCCCAGTTCAGACATGGCCATATGCAAATCAGTCTGACCCTGTGCCTCATGGGAACAGTCCAGCCCGAACTGCCAAGCCATGTCTTCCCTGGACCGGAAACAAGCATCCTGGGACTGGTTTCTGGCTATTCAGCTGTCATCAGCCAGGCTAGCTTGAATCCAGGGGCAAAGTGAGCAAGGGACCCACGTCTGGGCATACACTGCCAACTTAGGGCGAACAAAGCGATACTAAAGGGGATGATGGACGGAGCGCTTGAGCAAATCAAACACTCACCCCCAGTCAACTGATCTGGGTTTAATCCATCATCATTCTTTAGCTCACTCCACCACCCCAGTTCAGACATTGCCATATGCAAATCAGTCTGACCCTGTGCCTCATGGGAACAGTCCAGCCCGAACTGCCAAGCCATGTCTTCCCTGGACCGGAAACAAGCATCCTGGTACCGGTTTCTGGCTATTCAGCCGTCATCAGCCAGGCTAGCTTGAATCCAGTGGCAAAGTGAGCAAGGGACCCACGTCTGGGCATGATGATGGATTAAACCCAGATCAGTTGACTGGGGGTGAGTGTTTGATTTGCTCAAACGCTCCGTCCATCATCCCCTTTGGTATCGCTTTGTTCGCCCTAAGTTGGCAGGGTATGCCCAGACGTGGGTCCCTTGCTCACTTTGCCACTGAATTCAAGCTAGCCTGGCTGATGATGGCTGATTAGCCAGAAACCGATCCCAGGATGCTTGTTTCTGGTCCAGGGAAGACATGGCTTGGCAGTTCGGGCTGGACTGTTCCCATGAGGCACAGGGTCAGACTGATTTGCATATGGCCATGTCTGAACTGGGGTGGTGGAGTGAGCTAAAGAATGATGATGGATTAAACCCAGATCAGTTGACTGGGGGTGAGTGTTTGTTTTGCTCAAACGCTCTGTCCATCATCCCCTTTGGTATCGCTTTATTCGCCCTAAGTTGGCAGGGTATGCCCAGATGTGGGTCCCTTGCTCACTTTGCCACTGGATTCAAGCTAGCCTGGCTAATTACGGCTGATTAGCCAGAAACCGTTCCCAGGATGCTTGTTTCCGGTCCAGGGAAGACATGGCTTGGCAGTTCGGGATGGACTGTTCCCATGAGGCACAGGGTCAGACTGATTTGCATATGGCCATGTCTGACCTGGGGTGGTGGAGTGAGCTAAAGAATGATGATGGATTAAACCCAGATCAGTTGAGTGGGGGTGAGTGTTTGATTTGCTCAAACGCTCCGTCCATCATCCCCTTTGGTATCGCTTGTTCGCCCTAAGTTGGCAGGGTATGCCCAGACGTGGGTCCCTTGCTCACTTTGCCACTGGATTCAAGCTAGCCTGGCTGATGACGGCTGATTAGCCAGAAACCGGTCCCAGGATGCTTGTTTCCGGTCCAGGGAAGACATGGCTTGGCAGTTCGGGCTGGACTGTTCCCATGAGGCACAGGGTCAGACTGATTTGCATATGGCCATGTCTGAACTGGGGTGGTGGAGTGAGCTAAAGAATGATGATGGATTAAACCCAGATCAGTTGACTGGGGGTGAGTGTTTGATTTGCTCAAACGCTCCGTCCATCATCCCCTTTGGTATCGCTTTGTTCGCCCTAAGTTGGCAGGGTATGCCCAGACGTGGGTCCCTTGCTCACTTTGCCACTGGATTCAAGCTAGCCTGGCTGATGACGGCTGATTAGCCAGAAACCAGTCCCAGGATGCTTGTTTCCGGTCCAGGGAAGACATGGCTTGGCAGTTCGGGTTGGACTGTTCCCATGAGGCACAGGGTCAGACTGATTTGCATATGGCCATGTCTGAACTGGGGTGGTGGAGTGAGCTAAAGAATGATGATGGATTAAACCCAGATCAGTTGACTGGGGGTGAGTGTTTGATTTGCTCAAACGCTCCGTCCATCATCCCCTTTGGTATCGCTTTGTATTGATGATTCAGTGGGTGTGTGACTGACTGTATAAATGAGTGATTATATGTGTCTCAGTGAGTGTATGGGTGAGTGACTATTTTGTGTGAATGTCTGTATCAGTCTGTCAGTTGGTGTGTAAATAGCTGCATGGGTTGGTGAGTAGGTACATGAGCGGCTGTATGGGTTATTGAATGGTTGTCTGAGTGCCTGTATGGGTGTATGAGTATTTGTGTGGGTGGGTGAGGGTGTGTGTGACTGCCTGCATGAATGAGTGAGTGAGTGAATTACTGGCTGTATAGGTTCATGAATGCATCTGAGAGGGGCTGCCAACTTAAGCCTCACTTTGCCACTGGATTCAAGCTAGCCTGGCTGATGAGGGGTGTTACCCTGAAACCGGTCCCAGGATGCTTGTTTCCAGTCCAGGAAAGACCTGGCTTGGCGGTTCCGGCTGGACTGTTCCCATGACTGTTCCCATGAGGAGCAGAGTCAAGACTGATCTGCATATGGCAGGGTCTGAACTGGGGTGGCGAAGTGAGCTAAAGAATGATGATGGATTCAACCAAGATCTGTGACTGGGGGTGAGTGTCTGAAAAGTTTCAGCGCATTGTCCATCATCTCCTTGTGTTTGCTATGCAGCTGATGATGCTGCTAACTCAGGTATGATGCAATAGAAAGTTCAAGTTTCCAACAAATGGCAAAAAACCCAAAAAGGAAACAGTATGTGGTACGTAATGGTATGGGCTATGGTAGTAGTGTACACCAATCACTGTGGGTAAAGTGCAAAATCAAGTCCTATCCTCAAGTCTCTAGTTTTCAGGTTGTTACCCTGTCCAAATAGAGACCCTTCTTCCTAGTCTTGATAAGGGGGATACACTACTGAAATAACCCCTGCTCACCCCCTTGGTAGCTTGTCACGAGCAGTCAGGCTTATCTCAGAGGCAGTGTGTGAAGCATTTGCACATAACCAACAGTAATACAGTGATAACACCACAAAAGGACACCACACTAGTACACCATACTCATTTAGAAAAATATCTAATATTTATCTCAAGACTAAAACGATAAAAACCCAACATACAATAAGAAAAATATGCAGTGTGCAAGAATAACCTTAAAAATGTAGTTCTTTGAATTTGGTAGCTCCACCCGGTGCTTCCACGGTGCTGAAAACAACTAAATCCAACAGCTTTGGTTGAACGTGTCAGTGCGGTCTGGCGTCGGTGTCAGAAGACTTGTAAACAGTACCTTTTGTTCCAGTCGACTGCAGCAGTGGGAGCCAGCGGTGGCGGTCATCGAGGCTGCTGTGTGGAGTGGTGTGGCGTGCGGTGTCCTCAGGTCGCGGTGCAGGCAGCGGTTCGGTGGCAGTCGTACAGCAGAGTCGGTGAGACCAGGGCTGCGGGGCGGTGCTCGTTGCAGTGCAAGCTAGTCATCCATCAAAGATCGGCAGTTGATGGGGCTGGTGTTGGTGGACCGTGGTGTGGTACAGGGCGGTGCTTCATGTAGCTTATGAGCGGTGCCCCCAGACCATGGTGCAGACCAGGGCTGCGATGTCAGCTGGCAACAGCGTTGTCAGTGGGACCAGGGCGGCGTAGCGAAGCAAGGCAGTGCAGAGTGCAATGCCCACAGGTCGCATTGCAAGCAGTGGCTCAGTGGCAGCGCTCATCATCGTCTGTGAGACCAGGGTTGTGGTGCAAAATGCAATGGTGTTCTTTGCATTGCCTTCAGGTCACGAAATGGCCGGTGGTCTTGTGACGGCGTCGGGTTGCAGTTTCCCTCTGTGGCGACTGAGACCGGCAGTCCCAGAGGTGGTACCCAGAGGAAGGTGAAGTCTTTTCTGTTCCTGAGACATATTGAGAAGGGGGCAAGCTCTACCTCAAGCGCTTGGAGAAACTCAATCAAAGAAGATGCAGAAAGTTCAATCCAGTCATTTCTCTGCCCAACACAGAAGCAGCCACTGCAGGCCAACACAGCAAAGCACACAGAAAAGTGGTAGTTCCTCCTCACAGCTTCTCCAGGTCTTCTTCTTGGCAGGAGTCCAAAAGAGTTCTAAAGTTCTGGGGTCTGGGCCCCAATATTTATACTGCATTTTCCTTTGTGCTCTTGTGACAAAGAGTCTCTGTGCTTAGTCCAAACCAGTTTCTTCTCTCTGGCCCAGCTCCCTGGCAGGAGTTGGAGACAGCATTGTGTAAGGCAGACCAGGCCTATTCAGGTGCAAGGAAACCTCCTCACACTACTCTAAATGCAGCCCAGATCTATTCAGCCCAGCCCTGACTCATCCAGGAAAGGCAGGACACACCTTGACCCCCCAGTGGCTGTCTACAGTGAATGCACATCTCCAGCCCCTGTCACTCCAAAGCCAGGCAGTCAATCCACAACCCAGCAGAGGCACATAGTATGGCTAAGCAAGAACATATCCACTTTCTAAAAGTGGTACTTTCAAACACACAACATAAAAAATTATCTTTACTAAAAGATGCATTTTTACATTCTGAGTTCAGGCATACTAAACTCCATTCCTCTATCTTGTCCCAATGGGAAGTTACACTTGTAGGATGTTACAAAGTACCTCCCATTTTATCCTATGGGACAGATAGCCTTTCAATAGTGAAAAATAAAATACACTGTAGTTCACTATCAGGACATGTTACACACACCAGTGCATGTCCTACCTTTCACATACACTGCACCCTGACCATAGTGGTGACTTACATGTAATAAAAGCGAAGGTTAGGGCTTGGCAAGTGGGTGCAGTTGCCAAGTCGACATGGCAGTGAAAACTGCAGGCAGACACTGCAGTGGCAGTTCTGAGATACCTTAACAGGGCTACTATTGTGGGTGGCACAATAAGTGCCCACTAGTAGCATTTGTTTTACAGGCCCTGGCACTTTCAGTGCATTTTACTAGGGAGTTACCATTAAATCAAACATGCCAATCATGGAAACACCAATCCATAGCATAATTTACAGTAGGAGTACTTGCACTTAAGTGCTCAGAGGCTCTAAACCATCAAAAACAGAGTCAAAACCAGGAGATCAGAAAGCAAAAAGATAGGGGAAACACACCAAAAGATACCAGATCTAACAGTGGCACTCAAAGTTCTGTTGATGTTATGTAGCCCATGTCTAGACATGCACCCTGTGTTTGAATTTTATATGCACTGTTTCCTCAGATTGTTATTTTTATGATTTTTTTATAAAGGAGCTCTCACATTGGTACATTGTCCCTCCCTGTAGAAAGTGGGGCGCAGGCTTGCCCCGTGGTATGGGACAGATTGGTAGGGGCCGTATTCATGCCAGGTGAACGCCACCCCCTACCCTGCACCACATAGGGTTTGCTAATCTTTGCATGATGCTATTGTACTTCTGCTATGTTTTATCCTGGATTTCATAACACCGGGGTTGGTTAAACAAGGGAGTGAATTTTCTTCCTCATCCACTCTGTTTAAATGAAATATGCAGAATACAATAATGCGCTTCATTCTGTTGAATAGCTTCTGTTTATGGTTGTTTATGGTTTTATCTTAACTAATAAACTATTTTCTGATTTTTTAAAATGTGCACTGTTATACATATTTTTTTGTTAGCTTTGGTAAATAGGGCCACCAGTATAATTTCTTTAGCATTAATACAATAGAGATAATGCCAGTAGGAGCAGAAGCTATCCTCTTGCCTTCATTAAATGTAAGCTAACTCGCTCATTAGGAATATATCTACCTCCTTTACGGGGTAAAAAAAAACATAGGCATGCATGTTGTCATTAGTAATGATGTAGGAGTGTTTAGAAAGAACACCTTCAGGATGTTTCTCCCTTTTCAATGTCACTTAAATTAAACCAAATTGTCTGCATCAATCTTAGTTTTAGATTGGATGACAGCAGCCAGTTTAGTGTTTTGTACACTGTTTTTTCAGCCAGGTCTTATACACAGTTTCCTTTAACATGCATTCCTTCACAAAGAAAGCTACCTTTCCCCAAAGTTGCTTACAACTTACTGATTTCCCTTTTGAATTTCTGAATTTGTTCTAGTGCCAATGTGGCATGTCCACTTTATATTTTCAGACACAGAATACTAAATCCAACACAATAAGTGTGGGAACTGATGGATCAGAATTCTGTAAAGGAACTAATGGTGCATGTATTGCAACAAGCTGTGCAATGGAACCACCTAAAATGTTAATGTGTGTGCATAGTGCTTTGTAAAGTCACCAACCTCAAATATTTCCTAGGCTGAAGCCCAAACCGGGGAACATTTCTGTTTAGTGCCTCGCGCTGGCTGTGTAGAGTCAACCATATAGAAAAGGCTCTTATATTCATGTATGTGTAAAGCATTCATCACCTGTGGAATATTTTGTGTGTATTAAAAAAATTCTAGTGTGTAATTTGTAGGATCACATTCAAATTTTACATCATTAGTGTTTAAAGAAACAGCCCTCTGCATCCAATACACATGTAGAGCGTAAGCTTTAGAAATTCTTGCTTTTGTTGCTGCTACTATTGTAGGTATAGGGGAAGTTATAAGCATTTGTTTCCCTGCGCTGGTGTCATATGAGACGTCATCAGTGATGTCATCAAAGATGTCATTTAACATGTCATGAGTAGTGCAATCTGTGCAGGTCATAAGCACAGTTTGGTCCATACATCCGATATTTATTATGGGGTTACACGAACAAAACTGTTAAATGTCCTCCAACTCTATCCCTTTTGTCTTCCTCCGTCGATGGAGTTATATTCCAAACACAATGGACGGAGTTATCCAAGCTATAACTATTTCTGCCGCTTTAGATACTGTGTCACATACTGCCCTACTAAAAGCTTTACAATCACTGGGCGTTGTCAAGGCAGCACTCAAATGGCTCACTGATTTCCTGACCGACCGTACTTTTCAGGTCTTTTCTAGGTCAGCCAGTTCTAAGTCCCATGCTTCTCCTCACGGAGAACCGCAGGGCTCCATTCTCAGCCCACTACTGTTCAATGTCTACGTCAGGCCTCTGGCTACGATTGCGGAAGACGCTGGGTTGTCCATTTTTTCCTACGCCGACGACACCCAGCTAATCTTCTAACTTTCCAGCAAAGAGGCATCCAAGTCTTCTTCTCTCCAGGCAGGGCTACAAAATATAGCAGGTTGGATGCAAGCCAACTTGCTAAAACTCAACGGCGAAAAAACGGAAGTACTAATTTTTGGGAAAAATAAAGATCTCTGGGGCCCCCAGCACTGGCCTCCTCAAATGGGCGCTCTTCCCCAACCTGCGCAACAGGTCCGCAATTTAGGCGTTATTATTGACGACCAACTGTCAATGAAGCAGCAAGGAGTCAAGGTTGCCTCAACCTGCTTCACCATCCTTAAGTGGCTTAAAAAAATCCTTTGGATGTTGCCTGGTCCCACGCAAAAAACGGTAGTCCAGGCTCTTATTACTTCCAGGTTGGACTATGGCAACGTCCTGTATTTAGGAGCCAATAAGGAGGTGATTCGTAAACTGCAGGTAGTGCAGAACGCGGCGGCCAGATACTCTGTCAGGTCCCCAGAAAGGCATCCATCTCAGGCTCGCTCTGCGATCTTCACTGGCTTAGGGTGGAGAACCGCATCAAATTCAAGGCCCTGAGCTATATGCATAAAATCAAATCTGGTACAGCACCACAATATTTGAACGCCTTAGTCCATCCCTATCTTCCACCGCGCCTTCTTCGCTCTTCCACTCAGGCTAAATTTTCGGTTGCTAGGAACAGAATGTCGCACATAGGCGGCCGGTCCTTCTCTTGCCTGGGCCCTACTCTGTGGAACTCACTCCCTACGTCTCTTCGGAATGAAACCATCTATACGAATTTCCGCAAACGCTTAAAAACGTGGTTATTCAATCAATAGTCTTCTTTCACTCTGCCCGTATCTGATGGCGCCGGGAAACCTCTGGGTACCTGTGCGCCTTATAAAATTAAATAATAATAATAATAATATAACTCTGCCTATTTAGATTTAGCTTTCCATCACCATAAGTATGGCAGTGAATCCTCCATACCTGAGTTGGTAGAAAATATTATAAATTGCCAAAACCTGGCCAAAACGACCATTAGAGTGGCTCAAACAACATGTCCCTGCTTCTCCAAGGTGTGTGTCTCTGTCTGGCACTATTAGATGAAGAGCAACTGAATCCTCAAAAAAATCGAAGTTTTTTTTAATTTAAGTATGCATAATGTTTAATATCAATGCAAACAAATGCAACGTTTAAAATATGAAGTTAACAAATTGCAAGCTAGCCATTCATCTTATCTGGCCACATGTTCTATATTGCACACCCATACCAAATACTTTCCTATGTTACTTTTATAACTGGCAATAATATGGAGGGTAAAACACTTTATCTAAGTTGCTACTTTTCAGACCTCGTTGAGCAGCTCCTCCGGTCATTTCTAAGGCTCTCTGGACATAAGGGGCAACACTTATGGGTTAGTAGTTACACCAGCAAAGATCACCAGCAGGAAAAGGGATTTTTAGTTATTTTTATGTCCCTGGACCCACACAGGAAGTTAATACAATGCTCATATCACAGCAGAGTTTGTATTCGAGACCAACTTGAAACAGAAGAAATGCTTTACCTTGAGACCAAGACTGCGACAAAGAGACAGTAAATATGTTGTGCTAGATCCAGTGTTCATGATTATTACATTAGAATAAAAGACAAAAGAATTCTTGGAATTGGATAAACTTGAACAAGTACTCGACGCTGCAACCAACGGGATTTGACATCCAGCTGCCTACTGTTCTCCACATAATTCAAACTCCCTTTCACACCCCAACAGCAACAGAGACAGAGCGGACATGCTTACAGGCTCTCAGACGGAGAATGTCTGCACACGGTGGTTGACATTTTGGCAGGGTTTAGGGACACATATAGAGCAGCACTGAAGACAGATGCAGGCCCCACCGTACAAAAATCAACCCAGGATCGTGATAACTGCGAGTTTTAGCATGCTTTACAACAAAACAAATGTTTTTGCTTATGATGTTTATACTTGGGAGAATATCACAATGTAGGGGTAGAGAGGACAAAAAGGTTATGGTATATATGATTTGCCTATTATCTAGAAACAACTCGCACACTAAGGGGCATATTCTCAAGGAGCCATCGCCGAGTTAACGGCACTTTATCGCAGCCAAAGTTGCGATAAATTTATCGCCTCATTCACAAGCTGGTGTTAACAGCCCATAACACCAGTTTACCCGCGACAGCAGCCGCAAAAAACATCGCCACAGATGACCCCCGCAACTATCGCTAATGAGATGCAGAGTAGGCGTTCCCTTGCAAAAAGCCCCAAAAACACCACTCCGCAACATTCTCAACGACCAGCCAGATTGGCGATAAGACCACAAAACAGGCGATAAGGCCCGTTAGCAGCAGGAAATTAACACCTGCTCTGACCTGGTGCAAAGTCGGACCACA
Source organism: Calotriton arnoldi (assembly GCA_963921515.1). NCBI lineage: Eukaryota > Metazoa > Chordata > Amphibia > Caudata > Salamandridae > Calotriton > Calotriton arnoldi. The sequence continues at coordinate 27,806 of CAWUFW010014854.1, forward strand.
GCCTGCACCACAAAATGGAGCCCAGCCCAGAGCCACACCTGAAGGGCAACAGATGCCATGGAGCCACTGATCATGCAGCTCGGAGCCCCAACAGGGCCACAACACGCACCGCCACCACCCCTAGGACCCCCCCTCCCCGGACCCCCCCCCGGCCAAAGACATGCCACATCAACTACACAGAATCATGTGCCAAATAATCCACCTGATGTTGCACAATCACATTTGGTGACATGCATGTGTCGTCACAAAAATGAGCATCACACATTCACCTTCGATGTAACAAATGAAAATGTATTCAAAGAAACACAGAACAGAAACGAAGACACATGGCGGCTCCCCTCGGGACAATCCGTAGGTCACAGCCTGCAAGACAAAAATCATGATGAGAAGGTGTGTCTTGCGCATATCAAAGGGCAGAGAGAGAGCGAAGGAGAGAGAGAGAGAAAGAGAGGGAGTGAGAGAAAGACGGACAGAGAGGGGGAGCGAGAGAAAGACGGACAGAGAGGGGGAGCAAGAGAAAGACGGACAGAGAGGGGGAGCGAGAGAAAGACGGACAGAGAGGGGGAGCGAGAGAAAGACGGACAGAGAGGGGGAGCGAGACACAGATAACAGAAGAGATGGACAGGGAGAGAGAGTGCCGACAATGCGCACCCAGGCCACACTGCTCACCTGCTGCCAACGGTGTGTCTCCAACCATGTGCCGGTATGTAGTGCAGTTCACCAGGTCACACTTCTGAAACAGATCCGTCATCTGAAACAGAGTCCAGATGCATGAATGGCAAAGTACATACAATTGCACAAGACATCATCGCCTGTTCGCCCCTGTCGCCCCTGTGCACCCAGGCAGATGCACCCCAGCCCCTCCCGCCGCCCAGCGGTGCATGCCCGCCCCTGCGCACCCAGGCCTCACTGCTCACCTTCCGCCCTTGGCGTGTTGCAATGAGGGCCCACCACGTGCCGCTGCAAGCCACATTCCCTGGGCCCACGGACATGGCACCCTCCACATCATGCAGCCCCGCTCCGCAGGCCACCAGGTCTCACATATGATTCTGGGTCTTGATTTTGCCATGGCAGAGGACATACCAGTGCACCCGGCATCATCGCAGGCTGCACACCCGCTCAGCCCTTGAGGTGCCACTAACTCTGTGATCTGGGATGCGACGCCATGTGGCGGTAGGCCCGCGCTGCCCGCTGGCTCTGGCCTACACTGTGGTCCAGCAGGGCACACAAATCCTGAGATGTCCGGACGGCCTGGACGGGGCATCATCGCAGGCTGCACACCCGCTCAGCACTTAAGGTGCCCCTACCTCAGAGCACCCAAAGTCACCATCCCGTGGCGGTGTGCCTGTGCCGGCCGCAATGTATCCGGTGCCACCAAGTCTGTGTCCCAAAGTCCTGGATCCTGTATGATTGGGTATCGTGTTGCGGACGCCATCATGTCACCTCCGGTCCTGGGGAATGTGATGTTGCAGGGCCCGAGGCCCTCATGCCTACATTAACACCACACGGATGCACCCAGATAGAGAGTGGAAATGGCGTCGAGCACGTGCGTCCGGCCCTTTTTATTGGCAGGGTCACATGTCCTGTGACGCGTGTGCTGGATGGGTGTGGTGTGGGTTCAAAACCAGCCGTGAGGGAGTGGCTGTGGCATGCTGACAACTAGACCTGTGAGCAGCAGATCACTACAGGAAAGACATGGGACATGTAGCATTGCCGTCCCCCCCCTGTGAGCGTAAGCGGAGTGGGCTGGCCTGGCGTATGCCAGTCCAGCGTAAGGGTTTGTAAATGACCCTGGGGCCCTGGGCATGGTTCCGTACTGGGCTGGACAAGGAAGTAACTCATGCGTGTGTCCCTGTTGTTGTGTCAGCGCCACCCGGACCGCATTGGGTAATGTGTCACCCTGTGACCCCTTTTCTGCAACATGAGCCACATGGACATAAGAGGAGTCCAGTGAGCCTACATTCATCCATACTTCCACACTTGAAAGACCATAGACATGACACATCTGTGTGAATATGGATGTTTAATGCACATTCAGTGGAGTGTTGCATCTGGAGCAGTACAGGGCCATGCAAACCCCACATGACGATGTTGTCCCATGGAGGGCCAGCCAGGGTCCTTCAGGGAATGACAAGTCCAAAGGAAGAGGAAGAGTCAGTCCGCAGTCTGATTGCTGTGTCAATGGCGATCAAACAGCATATGGCAGTCCATGTCGAGGTCCAAGGTGAGTGTCGCAGAGTGCATCGGGGGACAGTGGAAGGTGATGATGCAGAGGGCAGTACCAAGCTGAAGCCGGACCTATGGATGAGATGCATGCTGCTGCGTCCTTCTTACCACGAGGGCAGAATCATCTGCATCTTCGTTCTCTGCTGTTTCATGTGCCTCATGTGTGGGTGGTGGTGTTCTGTCTCCAGCACTGTGTGGCAGTGACACATCAGTGGCCGGAGATGGAACGTCTGCCGCACTGTGTGGCACTGACACTTCAGGGGGCGGAGATGTGCATGGAGTGGTGGCAGCAGCATGCATCCGCGCCAGGCCTTGTGGCAGCAATGCCATGAGGATGGTCCTGAGGTCATTGATGAAGCCAGCTACCTCTCGCAGGTGTGCAGCCGTGGCAGCTGCTCGTTCCGCATTCGCCCGCTCCATGGTCTCCATTAACCTCCGCATGTTTCCAAACTCCCGTGTGACATCGCTAGAGCCACTCTGACTGGACAGTTGCACTATTCTCTGAGTCAGGGCTCCAGCGATGTCAGCCATGGTCCGTTGGAGAGCATGGAGCGGACTGTGGGTGACCGTTAGGGACCGTGAGTGGTCCCTGATGGGACTTAGACACCCACGTATGGCATCTAGTTTGTCTGCCATGCGGACGAAGCCCACCCGCACCTGTTCAGCCAGATTCTCCTGGCACCCCAAAACACGGCGTTGGAAGGCCATGTGTTCTTCGTGGGGGTCCTGGGAGGCAGCAGTGGTGGTGGGTGCTGCCTCCTGTGTGGTCTGTGCAGGGGGTGGGGTCCCCTCATAGCAGCTAGGCTGCCCAGCTCCTGGAAGTGGACTGCTATTTGTTATTCACTTGACATCCTAACCCTCACATCCTAATATTTGTAGGGCCATGTTCGCAATGCGATATCTCCTGGGTTGAGAAAGGTGAGTTATCTGGCGCTGATGTGCCGATCCACAGCTATCGCCTTCTAACGCAGGAATAACTATCGCCATTGCGATGTTGTTGTCGCCTGTTTTCTCCGCCGTTCCATGTAGCGCGGGCTTGTGAATACCACGCTATCACGGCGAAAAAAATCGGGGTTAGGCAGTGCTAACTTTTCTGCCGATAAATTACTTTGGCGATAGTTATCGCACGTTCTTGTGAATATACCCCAAAGATACTAAGCGAGGAAAGTCCATCACAGATCACATACTATGATACAATACCCCCATTACAAAAGAACTGTTAAAACAATTAGAAAAACAAAGAAGAAATGCTTTAAGATCATTATTTACTGAAAAAGCAGAATACATGTGATACAAATTTCAATTTAATTATGAACATGTGGGAAAAAAGAGCAGCAGTTGGACTGCTCATGAGCAGTTGGAGGGCATCAGAGTCGAAGCTGTGGTGGTCCTCTTCATCTCCAGAGAAGAGAGGGTCGGGCTGCTCTGCAGGAGGTGTTGATTCTCCCTCTGCAATGTGAAGGGGAGATGCAGTTTAACAATGTGTCCACATGTATGTTGTCGCATTGTACATGTTTTTATACAGACAGCATGACTGAGTGCATTGTGGCTGTTTGGGAGGAGCTGCCTATTTGATGGGGGTCAGTGGACATTTTGACAACAGACGTGTGTGTTTGTACTTGTACATTATCAACTCACATTTCCCTGCAATGCCAAATGTGATTGGCCAGTGTCTGCACCCAAGTGGCACCAGTTGTGTCCTGTGTTCTGTTGTAGGTGTTTTGCGGATTGTGTCACATCGTTGTCAATGTAGATGTGCTCTGCATGTGATGTGTGTGCTGCATTTTGGGGGAGTCACCCCTGCAGCTCAGATTTTGCTGCCCCTTATCCCTTTCATGCGGTGTGCCTTTGACTTCTGTGCTTGTACAGTGCTGACATGTTGCATACTTGGGTACATTGGTCTCTTGGTGGGAGTTGGTGGTCTGGGGCATGGTTTGTCCGCAGATGTGCTCAACTTAATTGTGCATGTGTGCCATTGTGCCCATCTCCCCCGTCCCCCCAGGCCCTGGTCGTTACTCACCCTGTTGCTGTTGTGTCGGGTCCTGTTGAGCAGTGTCCGGACCCCCAACTTCCGTCTCCCCACTGATGACTGTGGACACCATTTCCTCCATGTCGTCCAGCTCCTCCTGTGGCGCTGGGCTCCCACCTCCAGTCTGCATTGCTGCCTTCAGGTTGTTGGTGAGTTTCAGCTTGGTTTTGCACTTGACATCATTCCAGCGCCTCTTGACCTCGTCCATTGTCCTCTTCAGCGCTCCGACTGCATTCACCTTGTCCACGATGGACTGCCATAGTCCATTTTTTGTTGCCAATGACACAGTAGAGGTGACGAACAGTTCTTGATGGTGTTCTATCACCTCCGTTATCAGGATCCTGTTTTCCTGCGGACTGAACCGCTTCTTCCTACTCTTCTTGCCCTTCCCTGACCCCGAAGTCCCAGGATGGTCCTCCGGGGGGCTTGTGGGGGTCTGGTTCTCCTCCGTACTTGCTCCGGCAATGTCCATTGTGCTTCGCTGTTGTTTGGCATTTGCTTGTCTGTTTTTTTTCTACTTTTATGGTGATTGTTCCTGCCTGACGCATGTGAATTGCAGGCCTGTAGTTGGTTTTCGCAGATTTTCGTTTCGCGATTGGACTCATCTCAGCTTTTTTTGCGTTCGTGTTTCGCATTTTTGCGGCGTGGCATTGATTTTAACCGGGTCAGTTGACGCGTTATCTGGAGACTATCGCATGGTACCGCCGTGTTGTGAATACTTGGTTAACACGGCGTAAATTTACCGCGATAGACTGCGATGTTGAAGGTTGCGTTAAGTTACTTTTGCGATGGTTATCACACGTTCTTGAGAATATGCCCCTATGTGTACACTATCTTACCACAGTACCTCCAGTCTCTATAAGAATGCATTTAAATGACTCTTATAACCTGTTGTAGTGTATCTTATGCAGAATTCGGACATACATAATGGTCCTAAAAATCAAAGAGTAGAGATAAAAATGCAGCTTGTTAGTCTCTGGGTGCGATGCCTCTCCAGTCTGCCCCCACATTGTCATTGTTTTGTCCTCATAGACTTCCTGAGAGTGGTGTCTAATTATGCGGCATATTGCCAAGATACTACTGCTCCTGGACCGAAGTTAATCCCGCCGGCTAAGTGTGTTGTTTTCTGTGAAGGATTAAACATATCTACATGCTATAAAAGCAAGTTGTTAATGGTTTAGAAAGAACTAGTGATGGAGTAACAAATATAGCTAAAATGTATCTATATTATAAATGAATATATACCCTGGCATTTTTAGGTCCTTTTCCTCACCATATACCGCGAAAGCCGCAAACATCTCTTAAGGAGGTGAGCTCCCCACACCAGCACAACAACACAAGACCCCAGCATAAGTAGTCCAAAGATGCCAATTCCTCCCTCCTTCAAACCATTTAACAACTCTTTCATGCCAGTCACCATATTACATTGTGACTGTAGCTCTCTCTTTCCTAAGACAACAAGCGTATACTGTTGGATTAAATTGCTCCCCACCCACAATATAGACACAACACCATTTATGGACCATTAAATATTTTCTTATGGATTGACAGGTATTGAAATGCCTATTACAATCCGATCCAAATCACTGAAAATATTGTCTCTGAACGTAAAAGGCGTCCTTCATTCCATAAGGAAAAAGAAGATTTCACACTGCTTGAATACGACAAAAGCTGATATTGGTGTGCTGAAAGGACTACTTCTAAAAAATCAGGACTAGTTTTGGGTGGCAATTGTGCAAATCATACTAAACAGGACAAAGAGACAATCAAACACCTTCAATTATTCAAAATGTAGAGGTGTATCCAACTGTTTGAGCAAAACCTCAGGGAGAGAGCTAAAACATGGAAGGATCAACAAGCCCTTTATGCATTCACCAAAATGAAATCTCAAATAAAGTGCTGATCATTGGGTCTATTTACACACACCCAACCCCGCTGAGCCTCTTTCTGCTCCAGTTTGAACCACCTTTTAATTATTTAAATTTGGTCTTAATTGTGAGCGGCTTCTGCCGCTGGATTGTCACTTTCTATAATGCTCCGGCGGCGCAAGCCTCTCAATCATATCTATGAGGTGATACAAAGTCACTCTGGGTGGAATTGTTTGCCCTCATAGATATGGAGTAAGACAAAGCAGCGCCTTGCCTTACTCTGCGTCAAGGAGGAATTCCATGGGCGTTGCAGTGGGTTTTTACAAGCAGCACTCATGGATCTTGGCGTTGACCAATGTTTATTTATTCACGTAAGCTTGGGGCAGTGCCAAAACCTTATGCCTCCCCAGATCAGGTATAACGAGGAGAATTTTTTGTATTTCTTGTTGTATTTTCCTCTTTCGAATTGTGCTGCATTCAGCAGCCCACATCAAAAGAGGAAAACACCTCTTGGGATTGTTTCTGTTCAGGAAGGTGCACCTTCCAGCACAAAAACAATCCTGCCTGTAACGGAGGCACGCTGGTACAAGAGTGCCTATGTTGGCGCTAGGCAGCAAATTGTGCACCAGTGCAGAGGGAAAGGACAGGAAAGCACCATATTTCATTAATACGGTGCATTCCTGCCCTCTCACATTGGCATAGGGCAACACAGCAAGAACACTTGCGCCGCTTCCCAAAGCCAATTTCTCATAAATGAGGCTGTCAGCTCTTAACAGAACATGTCTTCCTGATGAAGGGAATATAGATATCTGGCTCCTTCTGTATCGAAATGATATTAAATACGCTTTGGTGTTTTTGTGCACGATTCCGATTCCCCAAAATACTCCCTCTTAGTATCTGGCTCACTACTAACTAAAATTACATCACATGATGCGCTGGCGAGTGTAATATGAGACGGCTCCCCAGTAAGCATGATCCTGAAATTTGGCCGAATAACACCCTCAAGGAAATCATGGCCTATGAATATTTGAGAATTTAGGCTCTGTGACGAGCAATCAAATTTTTGCTCACACAGGCAAGCATAGCAGCAGAATATGAAGGTTCCATCCCCTCATCATCGATACTGTTGGTGGCTAGCACGGCCACATGATGTGGAGCACTAATGACCAATAGTGCCACAGCACAGAGGAAAGCTAAAAAACAAAGGGGCATATTAGCAAGGGCGTTATCGCCCCTTTAGCGGCACTTTTTGCCGCTAAAGCGGCAATATTCCTATCGCCCTATTAGCAAGCTGTCGCTAACAGCTGTTAGCGACAGCTTCATTGCGAAAGCGACCGTTTTGGTGCCGTTTTGCATGTCAGCGATATTTATCGCTAATGACATGCAAAGTAGGCGTTCCCAACTAAAAGCGACTGCAAACAGTCGCAAACACAACTTCCCCCTATTAGCAATGCCCGCGAAGCGATAAAAAAATTTGCGCGAACCGCGATTATCGCTGGAATTTAACACCTGCTAAAAACCTGACTTAACCATTCTAGTCAATGGGAGGTGGATTGTAAGGTTAAGTCCTCACCTGCCTATTAGCGAGCTTTTCATTAGCGCAGTGAATTTATCGCTGGATTTCTCGCGCTATTGCTGGGTTTCACCGCTAACGCTGGATTTTTTATTGCCTTGGAGATAAGCGTTGATAATAATGCGTTATCTCGGCGACGAAATCCAGCGATAGCCGGCGATAAAAAAAACAGCGCTAAGCGCGCTTTGCGATAATTGTCGCAAATCCTTGGTAATATCCCCAAAGGGGCATATTCACAAGGAGTTAACGCCAATTTATCTCCACCTTAACGCAGCAAAAGTGGAGATAGATTTAACACCCCATTCACAAGCTGGTGCAAACTGCAGACAACACCAGTATTCCCGCGATAACTGCCCCCAAATTTATCTCCATGGTGGACACCACCAACTAACACTAATGAGATGCAGAGTAGGCGTTCCCGTGCAAAAACACATGAGAAAACCACAACACCACATTCACAATGAACTGCCAGATCTGTGAAGCGAAGCAAAAAAAGGGGATAAACCGCGGTAGCACCAGGGATTTTACACCTGCCTTTTGCTGGTGCTAAGCAGGACGACTACCCACAGCATGAAAGGGAGCCCAGCCAAGAGCCACACCTGAAGACCCACAGATGCCATGGAGGCAATGATCATGCAGCTCCGATACCCATGAGGGTCACAACACCCACCGCCACCACCCCAAGCCCCCCGGCCATATTTTTTTAATAACCTGCCAACCCCTCAGCATTCACCTGTGAATGCATTTCCATCTATCACTTGTAGGTGCTGGCTGGCAGGGTCTTTCAATAGAGCGGGGGTACAGAGGTCGGGGAAAGGGCCTCTGTTGACACAGCAGTCTTTCAGGCTGCATGCCAAATGTTAAATGAACCAGAAAATGTCTCCTGCATTTGTTATTCACTTGACATCCTAACCCTCACATCCTAATATTTGTAGGGCCATGTTCGCAATGCGATATCGCCTGGGTTGAGAAAGGTGAGTTATCTGGCGCTGATGTGCCGATCCACAGCTATCGCCTGCTAACGCAGGAATAACTATCGCCATTGCGATGTTGTTGTCGCCTGTTTTCTCCGCCGTTCCATGTAGCGCGGGCTTGTGAATACCACGCTATCACGGCAAAAAAAATCGGGGTTAGGCAGTGCTAACTTTTCTGCCGATAAATTACTTTGGCGATAGTTATCGCACGTTCTTGTGAATATACCCCAAAGATACTAAGCGAGGAAAGTCCATCATAGATCACATACTACGATACAATACCCCCATTACAAAAGAACTGTTAAAACAATTAGAAAAACAAAGAAAAAATGCTTTAAGATCATTATTTACTGAAAAAGCAGAATACATGTGATACAAATTTCAATTTAATTATGAACATGTGGGAAAAAAGAGCAGCAGTTGTTGCAAGCCTAACTAATACAGAAGGAAAATCGAACGGCAATATATCCAATTAGGGATGATGAGGGGAACTGACACACATCCTCAAGACCTTTGCAAATTTTCTGAGGCAACTATACCAATCGCAAGAGGCAGGCACAATACCAACAGAAGAGGCTTGGTTATCTGACACTTGACCATTAAACTTTCGGTTTCAGGGAGAGAATGGTTGGAGGGTAAAATTACTGAAGAGGAAATCGAGGAGGCAATTTTTAAATTGGCAAACAACAGTTAACCTAGGGAGGCTGGCTGTCCTCAGAAATTTTATGAAATTGGTACTAAGCATGTGATTTAAGCGATGCATGCAGTCGTTAGGAAAGCAAAAAAAACGATTGCGTTCTACAATAAAGCACGGATAGCTATGACACCGAAGCCGAATAGAGACCAGCTACGCTGTACTAATTACTGTCCATTTTCCATTATAAATACAGATATAGAAAAATTGCTGACCAATAAATTATGATCGGTCATACCCTCCCAAATTCATGAATCCCAAGTTGGATTTTTCCGAGGCAGATCCTGCAGATATCAGGGCCTATTTACAAGCGCCTATCACCACCAGAACGTCACTTTTGTTTATATTGTGGTGGCTATACCGGCTTAGCCTTGTTTGCAAGGCAGTGTTAAGCCACTTAACGTGGTGGGCAATGGGTGTTGCGGTGGGCGTTCTGCCGCCACACCCATTGATTTGGACGCTGCCCCATATTTACAAGAGTGGTGTAAATATGGGGCAGCACCAAAATTAAGACCAGGAAAAACCTGGTCTTAACAGGGTGTAACGAGGAGAAATGCTTTATTTCTCCCCGTTTTTATGTGTGCTGCCATGCATAATTGTTTATATGCAGGAAGGTGTCCCTTCCTGCACATAAACAATCATTTTAAAAATGATGAGTTGCAACTTCTATGTGTGCTGCACAAAGCAGCACACATAGAAGTTGCAAATCACCATTTAAGATTGTTTATGTGCAGGAAGGGACACCTTCCTGCACATAAACAATCACTCCCACAACGCAGGCACCCTTGCACTCTGGTTCAAGGCTGCCTGCATTGGCGCCTCAGCAGCTGAATTTAGCGCCAATGCAGGGGAAATGCAGGGCTGTACCGTATTGTTGTAAATACGGTGCAGCCCCGCATTTCAGAAGTGGCGAAGCATAGCGTTAAACCAAGAAGGCTAACACCGCACACTGTCACTTCTTTGTAAATATGCTCCATCATTTACAAACGCTTTCACTTCTGTTATGCAGTTTCGGAGGCTCTATGGGATGAAGAATGGCCCTCTCTCTCTATGCGGATAAAGCCTTTGATCGGGTAGCGTGGGAAGTACCTCCTCTGGGGCAGAGTACAAGTCAGTAAGATGCTGCTAACAACTAAATTTAATTATACTTTAAGCATGCTACCTTTGCTGGGACCTTATTCAGAATAGACCACAAAATTGAACTCTTCCTTTGGAACAAAGAGAAGCCACTCATTAAACCTTCCAAATTATGGGGCAGATTCATGATTCTTATATACAGTGCAACTCAGTAAACCACGTTGCTGCGCAGCGTGAAAGGGCAATAATGCGCCATATTTACCAATAATACGTGCATTCCTGTCCTTTCCTAGCACTGGCTTTTTGCACCGTAGCACCAAGCAGGCACTCTTGTTTCAGAGTGCAAGGATGCCGGTGTTGTAGGCAGGATTGTTTTTGCGCTATAATGGACACATTCCTGCACAAAAACAATCCTGAGAGGCATTTTCCTCTTTCTATGTGTGCTGCAGAATGCAGCACATGTAGAAAGAGGAAAAAATGAGGAGAAATAAATGTATTTCTCCTCGTTATGCCTCACCTAGTGAGGCGTTGCATTTTGAAGCATTTCCAGGTGTGCCACAATCCATAGGTGGATGTATGGGAACACCACTCTCCACTCATGGAACACCTCGCTGCCGCATAGTAACGCAAGGCAGAGATTTGTGCTGCCTAGCATTACTCTAGATTTATCAAGCCATGCAGGGCCGAACAGGGTGGCCTTGCATGGCTTGATAAATCTCACTCAGGTTTTGCATCGCCATGCACCCCTTGCGTAGCTCAAGGGCAATGCAAAACATTTAAAAATATGGGCCTATATGTGCCCACGACTACAGGCTGATTAAGATTATTGCAAATCCTACTGCATATATCTCAATCCATCTGTATTAGAAATAAATCACCTCCCCCAGTCTAAACCTTGTTGGAGCTGTCCAAACTGAAGAAACACTTTCAGGTGCAAGACATACCTGCCATAAAAAAAACTTCTCCCAAATACACTACACCCTGTGGCACAATCCTTACAAGCAATCTGGTTGACCACTCACAAATCTGTGAAAATCCACCTATACCTACATGCAGATTCACTAATATGGAAAAACAGTAAGGTGAAAATAGGGGGGTCGTCCTTTATATTGGAAACAGTTGGCTAACAAAGACATCACGACTATTACACAAATTCTGATGGCTCCACCCTTACGTCAGAAGCTCTAAGCCTGGATTAGGCATAGACCAACATTGGTGGTTTCAACAACTAGTGCAATGTATATCGCACATCTTCGGCAGCACCCTACACAACCATTACCCTCTTCCCTTATATTGAGCCATTATTAAACTATGCTGCTCGCACAAAGCAGTGGAGTCAATTAATAAAGTAATTTCAGTATTCTATTCCACTAAAACATTGCAGAATAGCCATTCCAAATGGAAAACTACTGTAATGTTAAAATAGACAAAAGAACACTGGGCTTAAGACTCATTATCGTGGATTACAAGAGCATTGGCTCAAATTCACATTCTACAAAATCCTCATGAGTGGTACTGGACACCATCTCACCAAGCCAGAATGAGTGTAATTCATAATTCTAGAGGTTGGGGGCTTGGCTTCCATCAGAGAAGATGGCCGCCTAGCCTCAGCGCTCTGCCACATCCGATCCCATTGACGACTTTCCCTACCATATAGAGGGGCAATCTCGCAAGCGCAGGGAGGTGTCTGGATCCCTGAAGATGCAGTGCACCTAAAGCACAACTTTGAGGTCCAATCAAACCATCCATTCTCATGGTTAGAGGCAGTCTTTGAGATCAATACAGTCTTCATTTTGAAGAGATGATAAACCACAAAGGAATTGAATTAGTGTAGTGTTATCACCAGACAAAGTTATTTTTTACTGAAATGAAAATATGTTTCTCAAGAGACTTTGGGGCATATTCACAAGCCCCTATCGCCAGCCCACAGCATCACTTTCAGTGACGTTGTGGTGGCGATAGGGGTCTCGCCTTATTCCCAAGGCAGCGCTAAGCCACTTAACGTGGCTTAACGCTGCCTTGTGACTAGGCCCCCTTTCACGCTGTGTTTAGCGTGAAAGGGGCGTGCAGTGGGTGTTGTGGTGGGCGTTCCACCGCAACACCCATTGATATTTACGCTGCCCCCTATTCACAAGGGCAGCGTAAATAGGAGCTAACGCCAAACTTAAGACCAGGAAAACCCTGGTCTTAAGTTGGCGATACAAGGAGAAATGCTTGATTTCTCCTCGTTTTTGCATTTTCCATGTGTGCTGCCTTGTGCAGCACATGGAAAATACAAATGCCAGGTTTGTTTATGTACAGGAAGGTGTCCCTTCCTGTACATGAACAAACCTTTTTAAAATGCCGTTTTGTAACTTGTATGTGTGCTGCATGAAGCAGCACACATGTAAGTTACAAACTGGCATTTTAGGTTTGTTTATGTGCAGGAAGGGACACCTTCCTGTACATAAACAAACCTCCCTGCTTGCAGACACCCTTGCACTCTGGTGCAAGGGTGCCTGCGTTGGCGCTAAATTGTGAAACTTAGCGCCATCGCAGGGGGAACAGGACGGCTGCACCTTGTCCTTGTGAATATGGTGCAGCCTTGCTTTTCCGAAGTGGCGAGAGAGGCGTTAAGCCAAGAAGGCTAACGCCTCTCTCCGCCACTTCCTTGTGAATATACCCCTTTGTCGGTGAAGAAATACTAGAGAAAGTTGGACAGGTTCTTAGTACAGTTCTCAGTGCAATCCTTGGACTGTTTGAATGACCCATGGTTTTCTTAAAAATGTGTTTCTAACTTTTAAAGAAAAGTGGAATTTGACCTCCCAAATTAAGGGAATGAGTTGAACATTTATTGTTGATGGCAGCAGCTCTTGCTTGTCCCTGCCAGACTGGTGTCTGAAACCTTCATGCCTCTATGGGAATCAGGTAGACCTTGTGTGTTGGTAGAAATTGTTGCCCCCTGTATTATTATAGGCAATGGATTAGACGAATTTGATTAAGTTGTTGTTTATGATGCTACTAGCAGACCCTTCCTCTTCAGGGTCTCCAAAACCCTAGGACCGAGCAACAGCTGTGCTTCCTCAATAGAGAAAAACGTTGGGGATATATTTGGAGATTTCTTTTATAAAATTTTCTACAAACAGAAAACTTTGGACATCTGAACTCCCTTCAGAAGAAGCAAATTGGAAACATGTTAGGTACATTTTTAATAAAAGTCATTTGCACAATTCCTAGCAAATATCTGCATTCATGTTCCCTAGAGAACATTTAACTTTTTGAGCCTGGTTAAAGAGTTTGCAGGGCTTGATCTGGATGTTTGTTTCTTTAGCTCCATCAGCTAGCGCAAATATTTTATTCATGCACATTCTCTTGGCAAGAAAACCAAGCCCTATCAACCTCTTTGTAAAAATGTTGCCAAATTTTCTAAAAAGGTAGTCAATTTAGAATTCAGCGGGGGATATTCACAAGAACGTGCGATAAACATCGCCAAAATAGGCTAACGCAATTTTCCATATCGCCGTCCATCGTGGGAAAATAACTCTGTGTCAACGTCGTATTCCCAACACGGCGGTAACATGCGATAGTATCCCGAGAACGCCACAAATGTCCGCAATACAACTACCGCGACGGCGATAAAAAAAGAAACCCGAACGCGAAAAAAGCTGCGATGGGCCCAACTGCAATAAAAATCCAGTGAAAATCAGCGCCAGGCCCGCAAGTCCCACAAGTAAGGCGGGAACAATCACCATAAAAGCGGAAAAAATGAAATACAAATAAAACACAAACAACTGCGAATCACCATGGAGGTAGCCGGAGCAAGCACAAAGGACAACCCGAACCCCACAAGCCCCACGGAGGACCAGCCTGGGACCTCGGGGTCAGGGAAGGGCAAGGAGAAGAAGAAGAGGAAGACGCGGTTCAGTCAGCAGGAAAACAGGATCCTGATTACGGAGGTGACAGAACAACATCAACAACTGTTCATCACCTCCACTGTGTCATTGGCAACAAAAATGGAAAATGGCAGTCTATTGTGGAGAAGGAGAATGCAGTCGGAGTGCTGAGGAGAACAATGGAAGAGGTCAAGAGGCGCTGGAATGATGTGAAGCGCAAAACCAAGCTGAAACTCGCCAACAACCGCAAAGCAGCAATGCAGACTGGGGGTGGGAGTCCTGCACCACAGGAGGAGCTGGATGAGATGGAGGAAATGGGGTCCACAGTCATCAGTGAGGAGACGGTGGCAGGAGTCGGAGGACCGGACACTGCTCAACATGACCTGACACAACCGCAACAGGGTGAGTAACCACCAGGGACTGGGGGGACGGGGGGATATGGGCACAATGGCACACATGCACAAGTAAGTACAGCACATCTGCGGACAAACAATGCCCAAGAGCCACAACTCCGACCAAGAGCCCACTTTACCCAAGTCTGCAGCAGCTCAGCACTGTATAAGCACAGAAGTGAAAGGCACACCGCCTGAAAGGGATAAGGGCCAGCAAAATCAGAGCTGAAGGGGCTAATCACACACAATGCAGCACACACACATAACACTCAGAGCACCTCAACGTTTACAACAAAGTGGACCAAACTGCAACACTTTCACAACAGAACAGAGGACACAACTGCTGCCGCTTGTGTGTAGAAAATGGCCATTCGCATTTGGCATAGCAGGAAACTGTGAGATGATAATGCACAAATACAACCTTGCATCCGTGATGGTGGCGAAATGTCAACTGTCCAGCATTAAATAGGCATCTAAACACAAACAGTCACAATGTACATTGACATGCAGTCTGTTTGTAAACTTGGCCAATGCGTCAACATACATGTGAACACAATGTCAAACTGCATCTCCCCCTCACATTGCAGAGGGAGAATCATCACCTCCTGCAGAGAAGACCGTACTCCTCATCTCCGATGATGAAGAGGGCCTACACACCATCTCTTCTTGCAACATATGCGAATGTAAGCACTCAATGATGAAGCACCTGCGCATGCCATCGTCCGGCCCCTTGGAGCTGAAGCTCCGTGCAGACCCCGCGCGCTATGACAATAAGCGGCATTTCGCCGCATGAAAACCCGGATACCTGCGATGATTCAGCTATCGGAACAATTGGTGAGGCTGAAAAACTTGATGCCGCCTCCCGATGAAGTTTGGGAGCCGCGAAATCGCGTTTGATGTGCCTTGACGTCCAGAAGGCAAGATGGCGGCTATGGAACTGAGAGCCCGGGACTCGGCATCGGGGACGAAGCTGCCCTGCCTAGCTGCCTAGACTGCCGGAAGGCTCCCCAGCGCGGATGATCGGCGACCTGCTTTATTCCCTCCTGAACCCCTGCGTGAACTCCTGGGTCCTGTGTCGCGGTGTGGAACGCCGCTTTGCAGGATGGGTGACGCCGATGCGTCAAGGCGTGGAGGATCTGAGCGGAGGACACCGCAGATGCCACATCAATCAGTGGAAAGAAGGCCTGCTGCCTTGGAGCGCGCTCTCTTCGTGCGGCTCTGCTCATCTTCATCGGAATTACTGCTGCTGTTTGTCCCGCTGGGTCGCTGTGAGAGTCCTGAGGCGGCACAGGGAGGATCCTTTCTGCCAGCCGGTAAGCCTACGCAGCGGGTGCTCTTCCGATTACGCTGTGGGCCGCGGAGGGCCTAGTACACTGCCGACGCAACGTGAAACTTTAGCGCGGGGGAAAAGCGGCATCTCCCTCCCCCCTAATCCTTCCTAGCATAGCGTCTGCTCTTTGGGACTCACGGCCCGTTTCCACCCTCCAAGGGCCCGAACCTGAATCACTGACTGGTCCCCTCCCCCACAGTCAGCATCAAGCATTGGGGCAGTCCGCTCGGTGCAGGAACGCTGGCTTACAGTTTGAAGGGAATGTTCAGCGCAAGGGCCTCAGTATCTCAGTACAAGAGACAAGACAAACGGCTGAGTCATGGGGTTAAGCAGTCCCCCCTTAAGCATCACTCCTTACCTGGGACTTGCCTGACTCTAAAATGGTGCCCAGACTCAATTTCTTCAATGTCCCCATGAGTGGCCTATTGAGGACTTATCTCTGTTGAAGTTCAGGCTTCTATTCTCTACCCCTCTTCAGTCTATGACTACCAAACCACATTCCTTCTCCTATCCTGCCATCCTCGCCAGCTCCTACCTCCCGTCTTTGGATTCTAGACTTTTGATCACCTCCTGTTCCTCACTCTATTCTGGCGGAGCCTGAAACGCATACATGGCCGATTACCGGTGGAGCTGCTCCGACAGTTATAGGGAAGATTGGCTCTGGCACACTGCTATGGCCATCACCTACCCAGCCGGACTTCGGACATTTGTCTCGTTTTCTTCCCCGCTGCTGTCTCCTTCCTGTCGATTACCAGCTTTCCCTGGCCTTTCTGATCCTGATTTTCGTGTTCGTTAAATTACTCCTGTATTGTATATTTATTCCTTCTGTAACTATTGTGAAACTTTTGCAACTTGTAACATGCTGTTTCCTCATGTAAAGCGCTCTGATACCTCCGGGTCTAGCCAGTGCTATATAAAACTCAAATAAATAAATAAAAATAAATAAATGCTGCACTTACACCGTCAGAGGAATGTGCTAATGCAGAGGACTGACATGCACACAGGGAATGTGTGTTGCTAAGATTTTATTTGCACATGCTGGTCATGTGGTCATCTTGTACTGTGCCATGATTGATGTGGACAGTCACAATGTGACGTGTTTATGCGAAGAAATTGTTGATGATTGTGTTCCTTTGGGCTATTCCTGCTGCGGCTGCAGTGGGGTGTGGTCCACCTGCATCATCTTCCTCATCATCGTCCGGTGCCTCTGGGACTTGGATCCATGGTGCATTGGTGCGTACACATAGGTTGTGCAATGCACAACATGCAGTGATCATCTTGCACACTATTTCTGGACTGTACAAGAGTCTTCCACCAGTGATGTCCAGGCACCTGAAACGTGACTTCAAAACACCAAACGTGCGTTCAACAATGCCCCTGGTGTATTTGTGGGCCACATTGTACTGCCTCTGGGCTGGGGTGTCCGGGTCTCGGAGGGGTGTCATCATCCACGGGCAGAGTGCATATCCTTGATCACCTGTGAGAGGTAAGTGAGGTCAGTGTCAACTGGTGGTTCTGCATGGTGTGTTGGCAGACATACAAGTTTCATGGTGTGTGATGTGTGCGACCTTGGGATTCATGTTAGCCATGTATTGCTGCTGGCAAATGTGGTAGGACAATGTGTATTACGTAGCCTCACAGCTGCTCCTCCCTCCCACCAAGCCTATTTACTTGTGTGTACTGCGCGGTTGCATCACTTGCACTCCTACGGCACACCATTGTCATGCCTGTCTGCGCATGTCCGCAGGACTGACAGCAAGACTGTAATGTTGGCCGTTGAAGGTGTGTGGCCACGTGTGTTAGGCCTATGGTAAGGATAGGGCGGACACAGATGTGGAGTTCTGTCCTTGCTGAACTCGCGCTGATATTGAGGCTAGGCCTTCGGTTCAGGCTGCGGCAATGTAGATACACACACAACAGTTGGCATGTATGAGCCGAGACCCCGAGCGGTCTCGAGCTCCTTTATTAATCCATTCGGGCGAGGCCACCCTCCTGGTGCATGCTACATTGCAACATTGTCGATTACAGGCCGGGTGGCGCAGACACTACTACGGAGACACACGCCATAGTCACTTTTGTGGCCAGGCCGGAACTGGACCATGCCCAGAGCCCAGAACTGAACCACGCCCAGAGCCCCGGGCCATTTCTCCGCACTCCTCACACGCGTGCGCTGCCACCACCGCGCTGGGATGTCGTGCGCTTCGGAGTACGTCTCCAGACGATCTGCCCAGGCTTACCGGCGGCCTGCCTGGGACAAGGGTGTCCCCGTGACTGTGAAGGGCTCCAGTGGCGTTACCGAGGACATGCTGTTGACTACTGGAGGCGGACTTGTGGGGTAGCCCCTTGTGACAATGACTTGCGGTGCACTGAGTTCGGACCACCGGAAGAGCTGAGCGGGTGTGCATCATGCTATAATGCTGGAGGCCTGGTGGCTGGACGGTGACTTGTGGTGCACTGAGTTAGTGGCACCTGAGGCCCTGCGTCCGGCACGGGCTAACCGCCATGTGGCGATGACTTGCGGTGCACTGAGTTCGGCTCACCGGAAGAGCTGAGCGGGTGTGCAGCCTGCGATGATGCAGCAGGCCTGGAGGGGCGGACTGGAAAGGATGTGTATGTTACTTGCTGTACCGCAGTGTGGTCAGAAGGCAGCAGTAGCCAACTCGCAACTCCGTGGTGTGGTGCCGCTGGGTGCGCTGGG
Organism: Calotriton arnoldi; assembly: GCA_963921515.1. Classification (NCBI taxonomy): domain Eukaryota; kingdom Metazoa; phylum Chordata; class Amphibia; order Caudata; family Salamandridae; genus Calotriton; species Calotriton arnoldi. The sequence continues at coordinate 46,539 of CAWUFW010014854.1, forward strand.
GGCCTGTTGCGCAGAAGCCAGCGATAGGCTGAGGAGGCTGCCAAGCTCGCGGAGCCCGGCCTTGGAGATTGCACCGGCACGTGGTGGGCCCTCTTGGAGAGACTCTGGTAGCGGCAGGTGAGCAGTGAGGCTTGAATGCGCAGGGGCGGGCATTCACCGCTGGACGCAGGTCGGGTCTGGGGATCAGCGGGCTGGGGTGCGGCAGGCGCACAGGATCGCGCAGGCACCACCGGTCACGACGGCGGCCTTGTGGCAGGGTGAGGGACACCACCCTGGCAGACACGCCACTGCAGGCGGTGACAAGATGTGCGCCAGGTGGCATGGGACGTAGCCACCTCGTCGCCGGTGTGAGTTTGCCCGTTGTAGGTGGTCGGCCACGTGTGTGTAGGCCTATGGTCAGGATATGGCAGACACAGAGCCACATGCAGTAGTTACTTCGGTGGCCGTCACGGAAGTGAGCCACTCCCTGAGCCCCGGTCTATTTAGTCACTCCCCTATGCTGGACTGACGTGCGCCGGCCCTGCCCACTACGCTTACGCTTACAGGGGGGCCGACATGGCTACTTGTCCAAGGTGTTCCCCACTGCCTGTGAAGACATGGTTGCGTCCACTGTCCACGACACTGCAGACTCAAGCAGTATGTGTCCACATGGACATGTCTGTGCTCTGCATACTCAAGACTGTCCAGCACATCACCGCCACACTTGGCATTGTGTACATTGTTATTCATAGGTCCATTGCCTCCTTCGCACAATCGTGGTTCCCACCTCTCCCCACATTCTGAATATGTGTGGCAGAGGGGCTATGCCTTAGTGTATGGTTTGTCCACATTTCTGGCCCCTCTTACCACGGTTACTTGTGTTGTCGTGTCTGGCAGGTGTGCATGTTGTTTGGAATGTTGAATGTGATTTTGTTATGTGTCCATTCCCACAGTTGTGCGTTGTGTGATTGTGGAATTGAGGTGTGTGGTGTGTTCCGTTGGTACTTACCAACGAGCAGTCCATTTCCATAGGTGCCATCCTGAAAGCGCTGGTTGATGATGGACTGTCGGAAGATGTATGAGTCATGCACACTGCCTGGGTAGTTGGCGACGACATTGGTGAACAGTCCCCGGTGCCTGCACATTGATGGAATGCGTGTGCTTCCTGTTGCGGTAATTGTGTGCAGTGTCGGCAGGGGGCACAAGTAGAACATGTGTGCAGTCGATTGCCCCAACACATGCGGGAATCCGGCTATGGCGTAGAAGCCTTGCTTGGTCTCCAGATGTTCCTGCACAGTGTGGGGGAAGTGAAGGTGCTGGGGAATGAAACTGATGATGGCATCCAGGACAGGTGTGATGGCCTTTGATAGGGCTGGCTGTGAGACTCCTCCGACTCTGGCAGTTGTTGGTTGGAGGTACCAGAGGCCAACAGGTGCAGCACAGCCAGCAACTTTGTCTGCGAGGGATGTTGGTTGTCCGCTGTGTTGGTACCGTCAGCCGGTGGGCAATGTGGGTCATGATGCAGAGGATGGTTGTCCTTTTGAGCCTGTAGTGCGCAATGACATCCTCTGGCATTAAGTCTGTGAGGCTGATGCGTTATCGGAAGGTCCGCTGTCTTGTTCGGCGCTGCCTTGGTGGTGGTCCGGGGCGGGTGGTCCTGGGGGTGGGGGTGGCCCTGGGGGTGGTGGGGGTGGGTGTTGTGGCCCTCTTGGGTCTCCAAGCTGCATGATTAGTAGCTCCATGGCATCTGTTGGTATTCAGATGTGGCTCTGGCCTGGGCTCCCTCTGTACTGCAGGTTTTCATCCTACTTAAGACCAGTAATGAGCAGGTGTAAAGTCCCTGCTGCTAACACGCCTTATCACCTGTTTTTGTCCGGCATCGCAGATCTGGCTGGTCGTTGAGAATATCGCGAAGTGGTGTTTTCGTGTGTTTTTGCACGGGAACGCCTACTCTGCATATCATTAGCGTTAGTTGTCGCTGTCATCCGTGGCAATGTGTTTTGCGGCAGTTATCGCGGGAAAAATGGCGATGTCGGCAGTTTGCACCAGCTTGTGAATGGGGCGATAAGTCTATCGCCACTTTTGCGGCGCTAAAGTGCCGATAAATCGGCGATGGCTCCTTGAGAATATGCCACCAAAGTTTTATGGTCAGGATTTGATCTGGTATGAAAGGGCATGAACATGCCACTTTTAGTCTGCTCCAAATTGGCTTTTCCAAAGCAGTGTGTGTGTGGAGAAATACATACTCCACAAAATGATCTAAAAGAGACCATTGTGAAGATATTAGATGGGTTATGAGTTTTGAATTAAATAAAGGTTTGCACGAAGGATCTTAGCTATCTGGAATGTAAGGATCGAATTTGTGTTCTGTTTCATGTGGTATGCCTTTCATTGGGCCAAACCCAATTAATTGAAGTGACCTAATCTGCATTAAATCATTATCAGGGGGGTAAATGTAAGTTTTGCTGTCAGAATCTGTGTCAATGTGTTTATCAAGCAAGATAGTGCTAGGTCACTTAGAGGCTTTTTGTACTACCTCAAGACAAGAGGTCATGGGCATTTGTAAAAAACCTGAATTTAAAGAAGTTAGGGCCAGATGTACGACCATTGGATTTAGCACCTCGCAATTTGCGACAAATTGTGAGTCGCAAATTGCGAGGCGCTAAATCCAATGTACAACAGTGTCAGAGACACTGTTAGCGATTCCCAATGGGGTCGCAAAATGCGAGGCTCATCAATATTCATGAGCAACTCGCAATTTGCGACCCCATTGGGAATAGCCAGCCTCACAGGGATGGTGGCCTGCTGGGGTCAGCAGACCACCATGCCTGTGACTGCTTTTCAATAAAGCAGTTTTTTTTTTTTAAATGCAGCCCGTTTTCCTTTAAGGAAAACGGGATGCATTGAAAAAAGAAAAAAAGAAACGTTTTTGTTTCATTTTTTAGTGGTCCCTGGGACCACTGCCTGCCCTTAAAAAATATTTTACCTTGCATTCCCAAAGTGGAAGGGGTCCCCTGGGGACCCCTTCCCATTTGCCAGTGCTTTTCCACCCTTCTGAGAAGGGTGGTAAACTGCGACTGTTTTGCGAGCGCAATTGTGGTCGCAAAAGAGTCATACATACCTGGAGGACTCGCTATTAGGAAGGGACACCCGCAAATTATTTGCGACTCGCAAAATGGGAATAGTACATGGCCAACTCAATTTTTGCGGTCGTAAAGGGGTCTGAAACCCCTCTGCGACCGCAAAAAACGGTCGTACATCTGGCCCTTAATACATTACCAGTCACTGAAGCATCTTGAAACAATCTAGATGCAGTCAAATTATGGGAGGTATCACTGGAAACATGTTTGTGTCTAAAAGAGTTGGGTTGGTGTGAGAATGCCGGTCCCCGGGGGAAGTGAAGGCAGCAGACCAGTCTTCCCCCCGGGGTGCTCCATGCGGGGCCATAGGACAGGGTGGAGATATGTTAGTTTAGGGGGAAGGGGCAGGTGTTAAGGGTGCTATATAGGCGTCGGATGAGGCATATCCAGCCTCTTCCGATCTCTAGCACCACCAGAACAGGGGGCACAATTGTTTCAGGTTCAGGGGAGTTATTAGCTAGCATTGGGAGGGGGTGGTTTTGCTCTGTTAATTAATTCAGGCTCACTGGTATTGTCTCTTTGGAGCCCAGCATTGGTGGAATTTGCATGATGTCTCCCGATGGTGAGGCAGTCCATGGGGCATTATTGACACTGGGGGTGGCGGGGAGGGTGAATCTCCTCAGGTCTGGCATCCTCGACCAGGCCAGGGTAGGTATGCAAAGCCCGGTGAGCTCCACATCGGGCGGAGTTGCTGCGGTGGTAGCAGCATGTATGAAGGAGCTGCTGCCACCCAAGAAGCAAGGCACGGGACGTGGCAGGAGCGCAAAGCCTGCCCCTGCTGTCTCCAAGTGCTGGGCCAGGCGGAAGAGCCTCGCAGCTCAGTTCTCCCCTGGGAAGGACAGACAAGCAGCCAGAGCCAGTGGGGGGTGGGCCTGTTGTTTTGAAAGGCGCGGGGATGGGTGTTCCTTCTCCTGAACTAGACTGCATGGCAGTGCATACAGGGGGGGCTGGGCCTTTAGATTTATCGTCTAGGGCCCCCTCTCTGTTTATTGTGGATCAGGGGGTCCGTGGTCATGGCTGCGTCCATCAGCGTAGCCCTCAAATCAACCACCACACCATCCCCGACTCACCATGAGTGTCTGGAGCTAATTGTCTCTTTTTTCTGCCTTAGGCTGCATGAGCGGTCCAGGGACCAAGACGGTTACCTGGATTGTGGGACATTCCTTTGTGCACTGGGTAGCAAAGTATGCGGACCAACAGGTTTATGGACGTAACCTGGGCTTACGGAGCAGCCACCACGAGATGCTTTGGTGGGGTAAGGGGGAATGTGTTGGGGTGCCTTGTTACTTTGGCTGACTAAGTTGGTTCTGCAAAGAGGCTGCCCGGACATGCTTCTGAACCATCTAGGGGAAAATGACTTGGCCGGAGTGTCAGGACTGTCCTTACTCCAACACATGCAGAGGGATCTGGAGGCAATCAAGAAGAACTTTTCAGGTACGCTTGTGGTATAGACTGAGCTAGTGCCACGCAGGATTTGGATGGGGGGGCATTGAAACATGTTGCAATCGATAAGGCCGGGAGGAAACTGAACAGGGCGATGAGGGTTTTCTGTCAGGCTCATGACATCAAGGTGATTACGCATAGTGGGCTCAAGGAAGAGGAGCTGGGACTTTTCAGACAAGATGGGGTGCAGCTTTCGCAATTGGCAAATGCTTACTACATGATGGGAATGAGGGATGCGGTGAGCACGCTGTGGAAAGAGTCTATTTAGTGCCGCATATTGTATTGTTGAGAGGGGAAAGGGGCTCGTATTTTCTGGTGGGGCAGGAAACCACCCCATGGGGTTTTCCTGGTTGGCAGTATTTTGGGGAGTGGTGAGTCACATTATTACGGGCAGATCCACTCCTCGGGGGGAGCACAGGTGACTGAAGGAGGTGCACAGGATGTGACGACCAAGGGGAGGGGCTTCAAGGGAGGATGTTTCTAGGGCAAGTGAAGGACTGACTGGGTATATGGAACGAGGTCAGCGAATGAAAGGGGGAGGTATAAAGGAAAGATTATGGTCTATCTGGGCAATTGAAAGAGGGGGTGTGTGAATGGTGCGGGGTGAATGGAAATGTCCAGGTATATGTCAAGATGCATAAAGTTGAAATATTGTTGACGTTAATAAAGTTTAATAGAATGTTAGCAACCCTGTCCTAATAAATGTCCTTTTACGCTAATACAACAATGCAGAGTGTGGTTATTGCACGAATAGAACTTGAGAAGCAACTTGAGCCCTGCAGCCACCATCAGGATGGGTCTGCATCATAATCATCTCTCTGACGCCATCGCTTGGACGGAACTGTTGACCATATTTCTGACAGAGAGAGTCACGGAATAATCAAAGAAATTAGGTGGATTAGCCCTAAGGACCTCTTGGTATGGGTTTCTAGCCAGCTCATAAACAGAGTTAGTGGTCTCCTAATTGACATTATCCATGCTTCAACGTTTTACACAGAAAACAACAGTTTACAAAATATGTACCAAATGTATTTCAAAGAAAATAAAAAAATATTTGCCCAGTAATGTCAATAATTGTGGAAAAATATAATAGACCAAATAAAAAAATACCACTTGCAAGATCCATTGACGGCCTTATTTTTGAGGCCCTTACGTCGCCTTTGTGTCACTTTTGGTGATGCTGCATCGGCGTAAAAAATGTGCCACACTGCGCAATATTTACAAAGTGATGCATCTAGGCAGATGCGTCACTTTGTAAACCCCTGTGCTACATTATACCTGTGACAGGTATAATATATGCAGGGTGGGCCTTCCGGCGCAGAAAAGGCTCGTAGAAGTGTTGCAGTGAAATCTGTGAGATTTACCTGCAACACTTCGACAGCCTCACTGCGTCAAATCTTATGCCTACTTGAAGCAGGCATAGGGGGTGATGCAGGCCTTTTCATATGGGGCTTGCCCAATGTGAAATGACACATTGCTGGAGTTGCATCTGTTTCCAGACACACTCCAGCAATGCGCCATTTTTGCACTGACAGACATCGTCAGGATTCCTTACGTATCTGTCAATACTTGCAACATTGAGCACCGTACAGTAAATACGGCGCATCCATGGTGTCGCAAGGAGGGCGCACTGAAAAGAGTTGCATCGCTGTTTTAGCACACCGATGCAACTGTTTTCATAAATGAGGCCCTGAATTGCTAAGAATACAAAGTGTCAGTGTATTATGTGAGCGTAACAGAAAGGAACAAAAACATGTGTTGAATATTATTTGAAAAAGGCTCCAACGCCTGTAACAACGACGCATCACGATCGGACACCAGAAAGACACAGGGGGATATTCTCAAGAACGTGCGATAATCATCGCCAAAATAGGTTAACGCAATTTTTCACATCGCTGTCTATCGCGGGAAAATAACTCTGTGTTAACGTCTTATTCTCAGCATGGCGGTAACATGCGATAGTTTCCCGATAACGTGTTACATGTCCGCGATAAAATTACCGGGACGGCGAATCTAAAGCCTAATGTGAAAAAAGTTGCGATGGGCCCAACTGCGATAAAAAATCCAGTGATAAGCAGCGCCAGGCCTGCAAGTCCCACAAGTGAGGCGGGAAAAACCACTATAAAAGCGGCAACAAAAAATGCAAACAACTGCAAAGCACCATGGAGGTAGCCGGAGCAAGTACAGAGTACATCCAGAACCCCACAAACCCCACGGAGGACCAGCCTGGGACCTCGGGTCAGGGAAGGGAAAGGAGAAGAAGAAGAGGAACCCGCCTTTCAGTACGCAGGAAAAACAGATCCTAATTACGGAGATGATAGAACACCACCACCAACTGTTCATCACCGCCACTGTGTCATTGGCAACTAAAAATACTATATGGCAGTCCATCTTGGCCAAGGTGAATGCAGTCGGAGTGAAGAGAAGGGAAGCGGACGACTGCAAGAAGCGCTGGACTGATGTGAAGCTCAAAACCAAGCTGAAACTCGCAGCCAACCTGAAAGCAGCAATACAGACTGGAGGTGGGAGTCCAGCGACACACCAGGAGCTGGATGAGATGGAGGAAATGGTGACCCGAGTCATCATTGGGGAGACGGTGGCAGGATTGTGGGGACCGGACACTGCACAACATGACCTGAGCCAACAGCAACATGGTGAGTAACGACCAGGGACTGGGGGGACGGGGGAAGATGGGCCCAATGGCACACATGCACAAATAAGTATAGCACATCTGCGGACAAACCATGCCCAAGAGTCACAACTCCGACCAAGAGCCCAATTTACCCAAGTCTGCAATATCTCAGCACTGTATAAGCACAGAAGTGAAAGGCACACCGCCTGAAAGGGATAAGGGCCAGCAAAATCAGAGCTGAAGGGGCCACACACCCACAATGCAGCACACACACATAAGAATCAGAGCACCTCAACATTGACAACAATGTGGTACAAACTGCAACACCTTCACAACAGAACAGAGGACACAACTGCTGCCGCTTGTGTGTAGAAAATGGCCATTCGCATTTGGCATAGCAGGAAACTGTGAGATGATAATGTACAAGTACAACCTCACTTCCCTGATGGTGTAGAAATTTCAACTGTCCCGCATCAAATAGGCATCTCCTCACAAACAGTCACAATGTACATTGTCATGTGGTCTGCAAGTAAACTTGTACAATGCGTGAACATACATGTGAACACAATATCAATCTGCATCTCCCCTTCACATTGCAGAGGGAGAATCAACACCTCCTGCAGAGCAGACCCAACAACTCAGCACTGATGATGAAGAGGACCTCCCCAACATCGACACCGACGCCCGTCAACAGCTCACGGACAGCTTCGGCACCCCACCTCCAGGAGCAGGGCAGCCCAGCTGCATCGAGGAGACCCCACTCCCTGCACAGACCACACAGCAGGAAGCACCCACCACCACGGCTGTCTCCCAGGACCCCCACGACCAACACATGGCATTCCAACGCCGTGTGTTAGGGTGCCAGGAGAAGATGGCTGATCAGCTGCGGGTGGGGTTCGACCTCATGGCAGCCAAACTAGATGCCATACGTGGGTGTTTAAGTCCCATCAGGGACGACTTACAGTCCCTAACGGACACCCACTGTCCCCTCCATGCTCTCCAACAATCCATGGCTGACATCGCTGGAGTCATGACTCTGAGCCAAGAACAACTGTCTAGTCAGAGTGGCTCCAGCGATGTCAGCCGGGAGTTGGGACACATAAGGAGAATGATGGAGAGCTTGGAGCGGATGCAGGCGGAAAGAATGTTTGCCACGGCTGCACACCAGCGAGATGTAGCTGTGATCTTCCATGCCCTGCAGATCCTCGTCATGGCATTGCCGCCACAAGGCCTGGCGCGGATGAATGCTGCTGCTACTACTCCATCCACATCTCTGTCCCCTGAAGTGTCAGTGTCGCACAGTGCGGCAGACATTCCACCTCCGGCCCCTGATGTGTCAGTGCCGCACAGTGATGCAGACTAAAAACCACCACCCACATGTGAGGCACCTGACACATCAGAGGACGAAGATGATGATGAATCTGACTTTGTGGTAACAATGAAGTGGTAGCATTCATCTCTGCCATATGGCCTGTTTCAGCTTGGTTCTGCCCTCTGCATCATGCCCTGGAATAACACCTTCCACTGTCCCCCGATACACTCAACGACACTCACCTTGGACCTCGACATGGACTGCCATATTTTGTTTGGTTACCAATGACACAGCAATCACACTGCGGACTGAAGTCTTCCTCTTCCGATGAACTTGTCAATCCCTAAAGGACTCTGGCTGGCCCTCCATGGGGCAACAATGTAAAGTGGGGTTTGCATGGCCCTGTACTGGTCCAGCTTCAACACTCCATTGAATGCAAATAAAACATTCTAATTCACACAGCTGTGTCATGGCTATGATCAATCAAGTATGAAAGTATGGATGAATGTAGGGACAGTGATTACACAAAAAGGTACTCCCTGGGTAATGCTATCAATGCGCATGTATGGCCTTGACCCTGATCGGCAGTGAGACACACATTGTCATTCAAATCAAGACTCATCACAGTTGAATACAAGTGAAGGCACGTAGACTTTATTAGCATATGCGTGTCAGTACGGGCAAGATAAGTGCCTCAACATGCAGACCAATGCAGCGGTATGTCAGAATTTTGGAACGTTGCCAAGCGCCGCAGTCCACTCCGGGGGAGTGCCTCACCTTTCACAGGTGTGTGTTAACCCGAGTTGTTGTCCGCTCATGTATTCGGAGTCCAGGCGAATGCAGCCATGTCCACTGTTGTCGTGGGATATGTGACCAGATCTCCAAGATGTAACAAGGTGTTGGGACATGTGCAATGGGTTCCAATCTGTTGTGGCTGCAGGTACGTAGTTACTCGTCCATGAAAGCGATTGCAGCTTCGTAGGCTATCATTTCCAACATGAGGACGTTTTCGACTTCATCAAACAGGACGTCGAGGAAATCCATTAGCAGGTCCGGACAGATGTGCTGCGTCCACACCCTTTCACCAATTAGCACTACAGCCCAATAGGGGAGCGGTTCAATGTGGTCACTGCACACGAGGAGTTGTGCAACCTCCCAGGTCCAGCTGCCAGCATGTATGAAAGTATCAAGGCATCCCATAAACAGGTATCACAGTGACACTCCTGGTCGTGGGCCAACAGGGGGTGCACACACATGTCAAAATCCAGTTCAGCTACCGTCCTGTTGGATAGGCAGACATCCATGGACCACTCGAATATGCACGATCGACAATGCAACACAGGCTGAACGCAGGTGACGTTGGCAAGGCCGAAGCTTAGCCAGTAACTTATCCGCAGCACTGCCAATGGCAGTGCCCCCAGTAAATGCAGCACACGTGCACGGTACAGTTCTACATGACAGGGGTTGTGCATGTGTCCCGGATGTTCTGCCATTGCGTTAGTGGCTCTGGTTGAAGCGGCACTGTTCTGACCTGCGCCAGTTCTGTGGATGAAATGCCACAGCTCGGATCAATGAGTTGTTTTAGTGTGCAACGGTTGTACGCCTGGGATGGTGTGGGAGTAAGTGTGAAGGCCATTCCATGGAAGATAACTTCGAGCAAGGACTTCTGTGTGTGGGGTGTGTATACGTTGGTCTTTCGTCAGGCTATGCGTAGTGTGGGAGTCATCATCAGCTGCTATAGTATCTGTCCGGGGGTGCCGGGCACATGCAATTCCGAGGTCGGAGGTGCAGTTGTGCTTCCGCCTGATAGCTCAGACAAAGGAGCTTTCATCCCTAATGTTAGTTTGTCATCTGCTTGCATTCAGGAAATGTGATGTGGCTTGTTTGGGGTGGGGTGGGATGTGTGCGACTTTGGGATTCATGTTTGACATGTCTTGCATGTGGCAAATGAGCGGCATCACTGTGTGTTACATTGCCTCACAGCTGCTCCTCCTTCCCCCGAGCCTATTTACTTGTGTGCGCTACGCGGTTGCATCACTTGCACTCCTACGGCACACCATTGTCATGCCTGTCTGCGCATGTCCACAAGCCTGACAACGACACTGTGATGTTGGCCATTGAAGGTGGGCGGCCACGTGAGTGTAGGCCTGTGGGAAGGATAGGGCGTACACAGATTTAGAGTTCATGCCTGGCTGAACTTGCACTGCGATTAAGGCTAGGCATTTGGCTCATGCTGCGGCAATACAGATACACACAACACTTGGCATGTATGAGCCAAGACCCCGAGCGGTATTGCGCTCCTTCATTTCTCCGTCCGTGCGAGCCCGCCCTCCGGGTGCATGCTACATTGCAACATTGTCGATTGCGGGCCGGGTGGCGCTGACATTACAACAGAGACATACGCATTAGTCACTTCCTTGTCCAGGCCAGCACAGAACCATGCCCAGAGCCCCGGGCAAATTCTTCACACCCCTACGCTGGACTGGCGTACGCCGGCCCAGCCCACTCCGCTTACGCTTACAGGGGGGGACGACACAGCTACGTGACCGAGGTCTTCCCCACTGCCTGAGGTAACATGGCTGCGTCCACTGACCACAACACTACAAACCCCAGCAGTATATGTCCACATGGACATGTCTGTGCTCTGCATACTGAAGTCTGTCCAGCATGTGTACATTCTTTTTCATGGGTGACTTGCCTCCTTCACACATACTTGGTTCCCACCTCTCCCCACATTCTGCAATTGTGTGGCTGAGGGACCATGCCGTTTTCGGAAGGTCAGCTGTCTTCTTCTGCGCTGCCTAGGTGGTAGTCCTGGGGGGGGGGTCCTGGGGGTGGTGGCGGGGGGTGTTGTGGCCCTCTTGGGTCTCCAAGCTGCATGATCATTGGCTCCATGGCATCTGTTGGTCTTCAGATGTGGCTCTGGGCTGGGCTCCGTTTCATACTGCAGGTTGTCATCCTGCTTAACACCAGTAGGCAGGTGTTAAATCCCTGCTGCTAATGCGCCTTATCGCCTGTTTTTGGATCGCTTCGCCGATCTGGCTGGTCGTTGGGAATATCGCGAAGTGGTGTTTTCATGTGTTTTTGCACGGGAACGCTTACTCTGCATATCATTAGCATTAGTTGTCGCTCTCATCCATGGCGATTTTTTTGCGGCAGCTATCGCTGGAAAACTGGCGATATCGGCAGTTTGCACCAGCTTGAGAATAGGGCGATAAATCTATCGCCACTTTTGCGGCGCTAAAGTGGCGATAAATCGTCAATAAGTCCTTGAGAATATGCCCCACAGTCTTTGACTGTGGGTCAAACAGACGCTGGAACGAGCAACGCACCGCGGGGGAAAAGGCACCCTAGTGTAGGAGGCAAGTTTAACAATGTGCAATTAGACAAATGAATACATTCATAATGTAAAATACATGTGAGCAATGAAGGTAAAAAGGAAAACAATCTGGCTTTCCTGAGCAGCTAGTAAAGAGAAGATGAAAAGGGCTGTCTGTCTGGCTATCTAATTAATTTGCCGCACCTGTGTAAGGCCTCTATTGGCAGCCAGTTCCTTTGCATATTGGGAATTTGAGCTTTTTGGTTTTTCCTTTGTTTCTAATGCAGTAGTGATGCTGGCTGCGCTTGAGAATTGAAGAAACGAGAATGCATAATAGAAACCTTCAGTCTTTTCATAAAATTAATAAAAATCTGCACTCTGTTTCCTAAAATGTGACATAACCCACTTGTGATGAATTCTCCTTTTTCTTCTTTATTGCCCTCTTCTACATTTTGTTGTTGCTCTTCTTCTTCATCTTCCTCTTTTTCTTATTATTATCATTGAAATAATGTGCAAATTTACTTGTATATACAATTGTTATTCTGGAAAATAATTACTTTCATCAGTATTGCTATTAATCATTGCTTTCCCGTATGAAGTATTGTTATAATCATTATCATCAATAGCATTACTAATTATTATTGCAGGAATCATTATGTAATTGAGCTGATTACACCGCCATGACTAATGTGCATCAATTCTTTATTCTGTTTTAAGAAACAATGGGGGGTAGATTATACAAACGCCTGTGACTTCTAAGATACACAAGGTACATGTATGTCCTCGTGCAATACCCCATGTGGAATATAATTAATAAAGGCCTATGGAACTGCACATACCAGTGTTAATATTTGAATTTTAATAATACATTTTTTTAAATTATTTTGTATGTTAATTGTTTTTTAATTTGTGTCACTGTGGAGAATGTGCACATGGTCGGAAGGTTTTACTTACTTCTGGAGTTTCCCCTCATTGGACTGGCCTTTTATGGACTTTGATTCACAAACATGCAGGGTAAGCGGAAGTGACATCAGCAGCCATTTCACCCCAATGATATTACCGCAAGAGACATCAAATATATAAAAGAGTTGACATCAGAGGAAGGGCCATCATAAAAACGTTGGCGTGTTGGCATCCCACAAGGTAACATCACACAACCTTTCACTTTAATTCATTGAGATAAAACCAGATGAGTTTTCGACCTCGCACGTCACCTTCCATGTTAATAATCTTTTCCACATATTTGCCTTTTTTGGTTATCAGATCAAACTCACATAGAGACATTTTCAAAAGTCACAACAGGAGTCTGAATATAAATCTAAACTGTGCAGCGTGTATGGGAGGCCATTGATAAAGCGAATAAACAAAGAAACTCAAAAGTGCCGAAGATACACCGTTTAAAATATATTCAGCACTTCTACATTCCTCCAGCAAGAGACAAAGACAGGAAAAACATAGGCTGACAAAGAGCTCATAGAAAAGCAACGAAGAAGGCAGCGAAAGTACATCTGGCAGAAAGTGACCACACAAGACAAGATCCAGAAGCACAGTAAAGTATACACATCACAATAGACTTGTGAGCAGTTACCGAAGAAATGAATAAATAATAACACAACTTAGAAAGCATACTCTGAAAATGATCCCCGCCTCAGCAAACAAACTTGCTGTAGTATTATTATGACCCTTGGTCGAAACTGTTGAGGTTACTGGCTTTTTATGGGACAATATTTGTCAGGCCAACCACAGGAACATGCCTTACAGTATACTGAAAATGCAAGATGGTGGAAGGTCTGTTTTGAGATGTTTAACATAAATTAATTAACACGGGACCGATGTGTCTCGATTTGAAGACCCGCGGATGTCTGCAGTAGCTTATTGTAAAGAGTAGAGAATAATGTTGGAAACCCAGGTCGATGTACATATCTACTAGCTAGACACAACATTGAATCAAACAGAGATGTAACTGTATTTAAGAAGTGATATATAAATATATAGCTGTAGCACATTTAACTACACATCATTTGGGATTTAGTCAGTGATGCTGCAAAACCACAGACTATTTTAGTCAAGATTCTCCTGGATTCTCTGAATGTCATGTAAGTCTTCAGTTTAACAGGAAAGCCATGAGAAGATACGCTCTGTCAGTGCACTCGTTTGTACAATCCCTCTGTTTGCAACTCCCTAAACATATAACATTTCTTTTTTTGCTTTTGTGTCATCATATTGACCACATTTAAAGCACAGATGTTTACATCTTGCTGTCAACTGTTGAAGTACATTTCTCCCATTCTCTAAATTCCATTTCTCAAGGTGAAATAATCATAGCACCGAGTCGAAACAAGTTTGTTTGAATGCCTATCGGTGGTTTAATTATTATACAGCGCTGTAAAACTTTGGGGTCAACATTATCTTTGGGAACCACAGCAACATGTCTTAAAAAATGTTAGTGAGTCACTTATCACCTATTGGTTGGAGAGGAGGTCCTACAAATGAGGGGGCATATTAGCAAGAACGGCGTTACAATTGCAGGAAACTGCCGCTAAAGCGGCGATAATGGGCTTGATAATATGCCCTTGAGAATTCCAAGAGAAGCCCAGGATCACAGCAGAACATGGGCTTCTATTGGTATTCTCAAGGGCATATTATCAAGCCCATTATCGCCGCTTTAGCAGCAGTTTCCTGCCGCTAAAGCGGCGATAATTTTAACGCCGTTCTTGCTAATATGCCCCGAGGTTTCTTGCTTTGGTTATTTCATATCATTTTAAGTGCATCTGGTCTGAGGTTGGAAGCAAATTCGTTAAAACTGTTTGGCAATCCAAAAATTAACGAATTACTCACCGATATATCAATACCGGAGGTGCTCTGGAGGAGACATTTCTAACATATATCCTGGCCTTGAACATATCTTGATATTTGATTCTTTGAATTCCGTCAGCTGTTTTGGTTGGAACGTGTCAAGTATTGCTGAAGACTGATTCATTTTATAAAGAGTAAAGAAGTGATTCTTTCTGAGTGGAGTTGATTTCAAGCATGAGCACCAAGGGGCTCATTACAGCGTCGAGCAGATTGCCACTGACACAATTATAAATATAAATATGGCCCTGTGTCGAGAAAGTTAAAAGAAGAGTCAACTTTTTTTATATGGATGACATAAAACTCATCATTTAAATTTTCTCCCATTTCCAAGTGTCACATTTACAAACACCAAGCATCTTGCTTCCAGTGTCCTGTATACATGGTGCCATATTTATAATAGAAAAATAAATTTGTTTAAAGAGGAATTTGAAGTGAAGAAACGTGCTTCATAAAACATTAAGACTTAATTGGCTTAATTGCAAGTGGAGAAAGACATTAATACTTAAAGGGGCATATGTACAAGGACAGGCGATAACTATCGCTAACGCTAGTTAGCCGCAGTTTTGTCATCGCCGCTTACCGCTGAAAACTATCGCCATGTTAGCAGCGTATTTACAAGCTGTCGCTACATGGCGATAGCATCAGGGATCGGCGGTGAAAACTGCCGCTAACTTTAGCGCGATGGCGATAGGAATTCCGGCGTTAGCGGACGAAAACTACCGATAGGCCCATTAGCGGCAAAAAAACTCACGTTAGTCAGCCCAACGGGAGTTTTTTTGCCTCTAATGCAAAAAATAGCCTATCTGCAGCCTCCAATAGGAAATAGGCATAAAAACCAAAAAAATGCAGAATGTAGTAGCCAGGGCCAAGTGCAGCACACATCAACAGCCCCTGCAAGCCACCCAACATCCAGGATGACCAGGATGAGAGCCTGGATGCCTCGCTGGACCTGCGTCTGGAGCCTGGATGCCTCGCTGGACCTGCGTCTGGACCCTGGATGCCTCACTGGACCTGCGTCTGGAGCCTGGATGCCTCGCTGGACCTGCGTCTGGAGCCTGGATGCCTCGCTGGACCTGCGTCTGGAGCCTGGATGCCTCGCTGGACCTGCGTCTGGAGCCTGGAGTGGGATGCGTAGGAGCTGTGGAGTCAATGAGCCGTGGCGGTAGACATTGAGGCGCGACGATCGCCCGTACCTGGTGGTGAAGTCTGGCAGGTCGCATGGAGACACATTGCTGACCTGTGTGAGAAGACCGCCTTGCGCCCCTTGGAGCTGTTAATGGTAGAGGCGCTCCTGCGCACCAACGTAGGGAGGTCTGCATCGCATACTACGATCCACCACTACACCGGGGTGCACGGAGGGGATTACCAACGGTGGGTGCCGCCTGTCTGTATCACAGGCCGGATGATGTTGGGCTGGCCGGACGCTGTGGAGGGTGAGGCCCCTGAGCTGCGCCGAACTTGTGTGGCGGGAGCGCTGCAACTTCACGCCTAAGGGGGCCCTGCTGCATCAGCTGCATCGGGAGGTTCACCTGCGGACTTGGTGGCGACTGCTGTACCCAGACTTGTGAAATCACACCTGGCTGAGGCTCCTGCTAGCTGAGTCACAGAATTGGGGAGAGTGCAGCGGATTGCGCCACGGTGTCAAGGTCCAGGTAAGGAGAAGGTGGGACCAGAGCGAGGAGGCCCGGGGGTCGAGTCGCCCAGGCCTAACACACGTAGATGACGCACTCCCAGTGGCGACTCATCCGCTATGGCGGAAGAGCGTTGCCCCACTGCTTTCAAGCAGTGCAGAAGAGGAACAACCATCACATGATGATAACTTACTGATGTAATCGTGCTATGTTTTCTTTGCGGGTGGGATGGTGGGTAGGACTGCTCCAAGCACGGAGCAGGGCATGGGCGGATTGGCATGCCCACTCAAGTGCGCAGTGACTGTTTGGTCAGCCCGCTCAGGCCGCACAAAGCAGTCATGTGCACTGTCCTGTTCGCAATGTAGGCTGCATTACAGCCTGCATTGAGAACATGCCCACACCTCCAGCCCCTGGCTGAACGCCTCGTCCCGGCACCAATGATCAATGCCAACGCCGCATTGCAGCGTTGTGATTGGCTTAGGGGAGGGAGCCTGGCTGCCTACTTCCTGTTCCTGGAAGAAGACTCAGGAGAGCAGGAGCAACGAAGACACGGGAACCGGCCTCGAGGTAAGATTTCTCTTATTTAAATATTGACAACACCCGCTCACACACACACCCCGTGTCGACGCCCCATCCAGTGTTCTTTCCGGTGTTTCCCACCTCCCAGCTGTCCAGTCTCCCCTGCAGCACTTCTCAATGGCGGCCGCTGTGAGGCCAGGCGCAGCGGGCTTACCACTGGTGTGCTAAAGGTATATATGGAGTTACGACGCATACCATTATTTTGCATTCCATTACAATGCATACTAATACTAGGCATATTACAACAGTAGGGAAGGTGTTGGATTGCGGAGATGTAAACATTACTATTCCCACTTCAGTGAGTGCAACCCTAAAACTGACCCTTGCACCCCAAAGCAAACCCTGACCCCTAAAATTCTTCTTTGAGCCCCGAAAAGACACCCTAAAAATCATATGTGACCCAAATGCACACCCCAATTTTCATATTTGACCCAATGGCACATCCCAATTTTCATATTTGACCCAATGGCACACCCCAATTTTCATATTTGACCCAATGGCACAATCCAATTTTCATGATTGACCCAATGGCACACCCCAATTTTCATGATTGACCCCAAAACACACCCCAAATTTCAATGTTTACCCCATAATACACCCCACATTTCATCTCCGACACCCGAAACCCATGCCCACCCTACAAAATAAAAATACCCCATTACTGACCTCACAATGCGTTATAATGGAATGCGATGTGAAGGCACCTGCGTTGTTGGATTTGCATTGTAAAGGCATTACGATGTAATGCCTGCGTTGTAATGAACGTCTCCCCTGCCAAAGGCAAGCCAAAGGCAAGCCCGTCTGCGTCCTTCTGCCCCTGGACAGCCCTCAGTACCAAGGACCCTTCCTCTCGGACACTCAACCACTACGGCGCCAGCACCCGCCTCGCCATCAACCCTGGACACCACATCGCCTGCCCGGACCAACATCTGCTCCGGACCGGACATCGCCATTGCCATTACTGACGGCTACTGAATGACCCGCAAGGACCACCCCGACCATCCAGGAGGAGGCATTGCCATCACCTACAGAAGCACATTCCGACTTACCACGCACTCTAATGACCCAACGGTGACCATGGAACACCTCAACTTCCAGATCCAGACCAACCCCAACCCCATCCTCTGCGGCCCCCTCATCTGCAGGCCCCCCGGGCCATGGACACCTGTTCTCCGATACCATTGTAGACCTCATTGCACACCAGGCTCTCCCATCCACCGACGACATCCTACTCGGCGAACTCAAGTTCCACCTGGACAACCCCAGTGACCAGAACACTACCCCCTCATGGGGTAGCTCCCCAACCTCAGACTCAAGCAGCTAGTCACCGCAGCAAGCCACATAGCAGGACACACGTTCGAGCACATCTCCTCGGCCATCGGGACCTTCAACTACAGCCACACCACCGGACTCTCCTGGACCGACCATCATTGTATACATCACAGCTTCACCATGCCCACCGTACACAACCGCCATCATTGCCCTCCTCGCAGCTGGATCCAGGCCACCGAAGTTCGTCTCGTCAACTCCCTCAGCACCACCACTCCGACTACGCTTACAGACGATGACACTGCAGCGCGCAACCGCCACCGATGGATCTCCAACTGTGCCGACACCTGGACACCCCTCAAGAACGGCACTGCATCAGTACCTAACGCCTGCATGATGGCAGGCGTAAGGGTGACATAGTGCCACAGGGATAGACTGGCCCCAGGCATTGCTGGAGTTGCGTCCTGGTTGTGACGCGACTGCAGCAATGGGTGACTTTAGCGCAGACAGATACGTCAGGATTCCAGACGTATCTGTCATTACTTGCGTCATGGCACGCTGTCCAGTAAATACAGCGCATCCGCGGTGTCGCAAGAAGGGGGTAGTGAAAAGTGTTGCAACGCTGTCTTGTAGCAGCGCTGCAACACTTTTCATGAGTGAGGCCCAGGAATGCGCACTATCTTATTGATAGTGCGCAGTCCTGCCCTGTAGTTTTGTCGCAGGGCAGCGCAGCTACATTGCTTGCAGCGCAGTCAAGCAACACAACCTGCTGACATGGGCCCCAAGGGTTATCTCCATTTTTAAGACCAGCTATTTTCTGGTCTAAAATAACTGCCTCTAACTGCAGTTAGATGCATTTTGTTTGGTACTCCAATCTTAAGGAATCCCCTTGTAAATATCGCGCAGTGGGGTTAGCGGCCGTTTTTGCACGGGAACTCTTCCCTTGCACGTCATTATCGCTAACAGAAGTGGCGATCTTTATAATGAACGTTTTGGCCAGAAAACTGCCGCTAGCAGAGGTTAGCGACAGTTTGTGAATACGGTGATAAAAATATTGCCGCATTAGCGGCAGAAAAGTGCCGCTAACGCGGCGTTAACTCCTTGTACATATGCCCCAATGTTTCATAGGAAAAGTTTTCCTCTCTTTAAATTATTATATATCAGTTATAAATATGGCACAGTGGCTACTGGCCACTGAGAGCAAAAGGCCTGCTCCTTGAAAATGTGACCATTTGAAATGGAAGAAAATTAAAATGAAGAGTTAATCATTAAGGTAACATTTCATTTTAATTTTCTCAAGATTAAAAGCATTCAGAAACATCATTTTGTTCTCAGATCCAATACTGAGTGGACAAGGACTTTTATTTAAAAGTCAAATACCTCAGTGCTTCAGTTCTTCACCTACTTGCCCTGGGTCATAAATCCAACTATGGGACTGTCCATTATCATGCTCTGCTATGTGCAGCGTGATGATAATAATGTAAAGTAAAGGAAGCCTTCCCTTAACTTTAAAGCAAAAAGAAAAATGTGATCCTGTGCTTATTTAGAAATGGACGCAAGGCTGTAAGCTACTCTGAAGGTGTCTGGGAGCTACTAGTAGCTCATGATCGACTGGTCGGAGGCACTTGACTTAGAGGTAATGTGTATAGTATTTATGCAGCACACAAACTAATAAAGTGAAAACAAAACACAAGAAAAACCCAAACCACTTTAGAAACCAATTTAGGAAAAATAGAGTACATTTTAATAAAATATTTGACACCAAAACCAGATAAATTCAATCGGAAAATCCTGAGTATTTTATTTTTAATTTTTTTAGTGAAAACTAGTGTCTAAAAGATCAAAGCACTCACCGTGGACATCTTGTCATGCGAGACTTGGTCAAAGTTGAAAGTGAAGGCTGACCATGATGGAGGGTGGTCAGATACAACAAGTGGATTGGCCTCAGTCAGCGCTTAGGCTTGGACTTAGAAAAATACTTGAAGAAAATGTTATGAGAAGGTAAAGTTCAGAGGGGCAAGACTGCAGGAGGTGTCCGAGAAGTGAGTGTTGTCATTGGATAGCCTTGAGTCAAAGCCGTGGTGAAGATTTCTACGTTCTGACTTGGGTGTCGAAGTGAAAGTCTAAAAACTCTGCAGGATGAAGGAGAGGGCTGTAGCTGAAGACAGTTCCACAAGGTCAGATACCCCTTTGCAGGGGTGGCTAGCAACTGTGAAACTCACTGATATTGTTGCCTTTCTCCTTTCCCCTCTCCCGACGATGAGCAGGAAGGAAGGTGGTTTACTTCCTGCATACGAATCCAACCAATCCTGGAACAGCTAAGAGCAGCTCCATGATTGGTTGAAGCAGGCTAACCCAGAACTCATTTTGAGTCTGGGGGCCTGTGCTTGCAATCCCTTGGCTGTTTTACAGCACTGGGATTGCAGGCTTTGAAGTGCACATGACAGATTGGCTGGCTGTAGGTAGCCGGCCAATCTGTCATGCACACTGAGCAGTCATCCAGCAATATGCTGGAATGTGTCTGTCCCACCCCCACTATCACGTTTGCGCTAGTGCGGCTGCCGGCACAAAGAATAATAAAATGGTAATGACTGTTTTATAAATCTGTTTGTGCCTGCTGCACTCACTGCATGGGGAGGTTGTGCTCCTCTGCATTAACGGAGGAGCTGCTGCTGCCCCTTTGGTGAAGGACCATTGAAAAGAATTTGCTGCTGTGGAGAAGAACGTAGTGGGAGAAGCTGCAAAGTCAATCCGACCTGTGATGATCCTCGGGTGGATAGGCAAGAAGGTTTGTCCCGGTCTCCTCCTGGTTCTCAGAGCAGTTTTTGGCCAAAATGTTTTTAAATCATCACTTTTGGAAATTGGAAATCTGGGCACCTTTGACACCACAACGAAGGGACCAGGACTGGTGGGACACCCCTTTGGGGTTCAGGACTCACTCAGGCTGGGTTCAAGTGCGGGTTCAAGATGGTGGGAGCCTTTTATGTCCCTGTAGCTCTGAACAGGAGGCCAGCAAACAAGCCCTTGGAGTCACTCCAGGTAGTCCTGAGTGCAGAAGATGTTAGGTTCAACAGCAGGGCTGTCCTCTAATGGATTAAGACAGGCTCCAGGCAGCAAAGTAATCCTTCCAAGTAGAGCAGCAGTCTGGCAGAGTGCACAGCAGGTCACAGCAGCAGGCAGTCCTCTGAGAGTCCTTCCGCAGGTCCACTAGGGAACTGAAGAGTAGGCCTGAAGGTACTACTTTTATACCCTGGTGCCCTACTTCTGGAAGGTGGGAGAAGCTTCTGGAAAGGTTCTTTGAAGGGCATGGAATTTCGTGACTCCCCTTCCCTGGCTTCATGGTAGCTGCAGTGACAATACAGCCCATAACTAGGGCGAAACCAATCCTGGGTTGCCTGTGTTCTGGGTAAGGGAGGACCTGGCTTGGCAGTTTGGGCTGCACTGTTCCTATTGGAGCAGGGAAAGGACTGATTTGGGTATAGCTGGGTCCAAACTGAGGTGGCATGGTGTGCAAAATAATGATGAATTGGGATTTGGCCCTGAGTGATTACTAGTGGCTGAGATTAATTTAAGCGTTCCATCCATTACTGTTTTGTATACTTATTTTGCAGGCCCACTAGTAGCATTTAATTTACAGGCCCTGGGTATATGGTAAGCCACTCTACAAGGGGCTTACAAGTAAATTAAATAAAGTGCAAGGTAAGGTAAGGTAACAGTAACGAATTTCAGCAAAAATTAGATGTAAGTAGGCAAAAAGATTGGGGGACCACCACCCTAAGGCTGACATGTCTAACAACTCACATCCCCCCCAATTGATAATCCCTTATTTACAGGTTTGAAAAAGTTAATTGTCAAATTATTTGTCTCTACAATCCTGGCTTTTGAAAACTTTTTTTTAGCACTGGTGCAAGCTCATTTGTAGCCCCTAGAGTACACTCTGCAAAGGGTACAATGAGATAGTAACTTCAGTAAATTTATTGCAATGTCTATTCTGTCTTGACGTTTCAGGTGACAAAGGTTATCTGTGAACCACTGATTGTTCTTTATTGAATTAATATAGGAGGCGGACAAGAGGGCATGAATATCTAATATGCACAATAATGCACAGATGTATTGGAATGTATTACAATTTCCTTCTCATAGTCCAGAAGCTGTTGTGTGAAATGGGAAGTTTGAAGTTTCAAATTCTGTAAAATAGTGATGTGGTGCAGACAAAAGATTAGTTATTTTCTTTAAGAACTCTCTTTCATGGAAAAAGTTAGTTCTACTATATTGTGACAATAGTAGCTGCTGAGAGGTGATAAGGAGGTAGCAGAAAATAAGTTGTGTCTATGTATGAGTGAATGAGTTGTGTCATTGAGAAGTTGTGAGAACACAAGAGTGTCCATTTCATCACTGATATTTTTTACTTGAGAAGTTGGAAGGATCATCTTCTCAGCCATTTAGTAATTGAAAAAACTTTGCAGCAGATTTAAAGTTTGGCAGCGACGGAGTACCATCTCAGCCAAACTCACATGACGCCGGCTCCGGTTCTGTCGCCGACATACTCCTTTAGTTTAGAGTGGGCAAACGGATAGCTTTTCCTGCTGTCCTGTAAAACCTAGTGGTGAGGGATAGTAAAAAAAAAAAAGTTTAAGATGTCCACACCATGGGAGAAAGCCCCCAATGTATAGGGGTCATTAATTTCTTGAAAACAAACTCCTGCTTTGGGAGTTTGTTTTTGAAAAATGAAAAACTGTGTAAAAGTTTAACTAGCGGCCATCCTGTTTTGACAGAACCATTCTTTAAACTTTTACCAAATTGATAGAAACTGCTGTGATGGTGGATCCTCCCAATGTAAAGATTTGGCCACGTGTCTGGAGGCCAACCCTGGATTTGGGGGATGTGTTGTCCATCAGGGCGATATAATAATTTACTCCCTCACCTCGATGGACATTACTTCATCCTCCAAAGTCAAAGCCAGCCTCTTTGCCAGCCCCTCTAAACAGGCACTCTTCACTGGTAGTGGAATGCACATTATCATAGCAAGGTTGACATGGATTCTGCAGAAAACAAGATTTTATTTCTAAAATGTCAGTAGCTGAACACCATATTAGACCAACGACCTTTAATGCTTCACCTCAGCACCCTTGTTTGCATATTCTCTAATGTAATGTTTATGTCACCCTCCATCCCATGCTCTTTCCCCAGCTTCATGTTTCATTCTCCGCATCTCTTTTTCCTCATCTACTACCTCTCCCCTCTGCTGTACTGACATTTAAGATGGCAGCGTTCCTTATCGCCAGAACTGTGAGTGAGATAATTTACCTATGCTGAGATCTCCTCCCTGACTGCCGAGGGTCCCCTCGGTAAATTTTAGGGAACATTTTTTAAAACTAGTTAACTCAAAAATAATGAATCAAATAGAAAAATTACTGCAGCACTTTTAAATCAATTCTGAATGAAATTCTAACTAATGGAAATATATTACATTATCTTAAAAATATTTTTATAAATGTAAATTAAAAAATAAATTCCTACCAGAAGAAACACATATTTTCAATATGCATTAATAATTATTAAAATAGATGTATGCAATTAATTAAAATTAATGTCATTATTTTAATACTATTTAATCTTACATTATGTTTTACATTAAAATAGGTTATTACAAATGTTACAACTAATTCATAATTATGTACTATTTTTAGATATTTTTTAACAATATTTTTTAATACTTTTAGCTATTTTAAATAATGCTATTGAATTTACCATGATTTGTTTTATTTTAAGTTCCTACCTAGGTTACTTTCTATGGGTGGGTGATGCATTAGCAGTTGAAGGCCATGTGTAGTGCTGGACTTACTATAAAAGTGTAAGTTACTACAAAAGTTTAAGTTACAGATGTAAGACTATACAAAAGTGTTCGTTACTACAAAAGTGCAGTTTTTGAATACCGAAAATTAGTAAACGTATTCAAAAGTGTAAACGTATTCAAAAGTGTAAGTTACCTTTGTGAATCAGGCCCTTTGTGTTTAATGGTTGGCATGTTCAGATCTTAAATGAACAAGATATTTTACCCTATACAAGAAAACAACCATTGTCTCCCAAAAAAAAGAAAAACTAAAGAGATGTCTCAAATCATTAAATTGTCATTCTACATTGATCAATATAAAGATCACATGCGTTGTATATACATTTGGGTAACTTCCTCACGTAACACCGAATAAACAACACAGATATTGTCCAACCATTTCCGTTAGGTTCCCATAAAAATCCAGCAACAAATGTTTTCCTTGACCACCAAACAGAGGTAAATCAAATTCCATTCAAATGTACAGTCAAAAACTTGGTAAAACCATGGTCGAACATGTGAAAACAATGGATAGCCTGGTTTGTTCTGAAGACAAACTAAAGTCTAAACATGCTTCAAGCAAGGAGTGATATGTTGCCTTAAACATCTGTTATCCCTCTGATGAAATAGAGCACTGCTATCAGGGTGTTCATTGACACCACCATGCTAATAAGTGTTTTTCTTGTTAAAATAAATTGGTATACAACATATGGAAAAATTCCATACTGCTGTCTTGCAGCCTAGATGTACAGTGTGTCATAATGCAAATGTTTTAAATTAGCGCCCAGTGGTGCACATCAATTCACGAAAGCAATGTATGACTCACTTTTAAAAGTATATAGAGTAGATGACTAGATTCTATATTCATAACATATTTTTATCCTGGAACAGTTCCAATTCTAAAAGTTTTGCCATAGAAAACAAAAGTCTTGTAAGCGTTCATTCAGTTATCACTGGTATAGCCACTTACACTATACACTCTGAAATTTCTCAGTAATTGGAATAAAACATGTAGGAACCATCTGTCATTGCACATCTACGCTTACAGCATTTTAACGAACAAAGATGTAATTTTACTCTCTTTGAAAACACAGTCGCCTTTCTGGATGGCAGGCACAAAGTGCTTGTTAAACAGCAAGTGGTACATCTTAACTTGTGAAGCATGAAAACGTCCACGTCAACAACTTCAGATGTTTATGTAGAAGAATTTAAAGAACCCAGCTAAAGAGAATTGCAACAGATAGTCAAATATTGGTCCAACAATCTCACGATGAAAATTGTTCGAGTGAATGTAAAAAGCAAGTTTAAATTATACCTGTCATAGTGACTACATGGCCTGCTCTGTTTTTTTTCAATTTCTTTGCCATAAGCACTCCTCAACATTTTGATACTGCAAAACCATAAACTTTCAGGACCCTATTTACAAGCCCTTTGTGCCGCTGATGGATACATCACGTTTTATAACTCCATGGCGGCGCAGAGTGCAGACCCATATCTAAGAGGCCACGCAAAGCCAGGTTGCGTGGCTTTGTATGGCCTTGCAGATATGGTGTAAGGCAACTCAGTGCAAGTCGCTGCATTGCCTTATACCGCATTAGGGGGCATTCCATGGGTGTTGAGGTGGGGTTTCCCACTCAACTCCCATGGATTTTGACACATTCCCAGATTCCCAAGGATCTGTAAACCTGGGAATGCGCCAAAACTATTCGCCTCCCTGGGGAGACGTAACGAGGAGAAATAACTTTATTTCTCCTTGTTTTTTCCTCTTTCTATGTGTGATGCATTCTGCAGCACTCATAGAAAGAGGATAAAGCCTCTCAGGATTGTTTTAGTGCAGGAATGTGTCCCTTCCTGCACAAAAACAATCCTGCTAACAATGCAGACGCCTGTGCACCATGGTGCTAGGCACCAAATTGTGCGCCGGCGTGGACTCAAAGGGCAAGATTGCACCGTATCTTGTAAATATGGCTCATTCCTGCCCTTTTGAATTGGCGTAGGCCAGCAAAGCAAAAAGAGTTTTGGCACTGCCCTCTTCCAATTCATTGTAAATGAGGCACTCAGAGCCAAAGCCGGGTGTAGCTGTCTTTTGGAGAGACTTATCCCACCAGCACAACAAACATGCATACATGCATACATACAAGTAATAAAAACGTGTAGGTTTTTGTTCAGTCCCCATCAGCAGCAATTGGCTGCTGGCGTTTTATCTAAAAGTTACTATCGGCTTGGTGGCTATCCTTAAACCCATGGCATTGGAAAGTTGCTTGGGACTTTAAATGCTGGTAATTTCTCCACTCTCTCTGCGCCTCTCTATGTGAAAGCACCTCCTCAACCTCCCCTCAAAACCCTCCATCCAGTGCAGGATGTAGCTATACTCCAATACGTTGCTGTCTGCTACTGCCTGCTGTCTGGTGTCACGTTGTAATGGTTTTTCTTGTGTTTTTGTTTAAATCCATTGCAAGATTGCCACCATTCAAGTGTGTACATGCATGGTGGCCAGCTTAGAATGGATTTTCATAAAGTATAAAAAAATCAATCTTCAGATATTTACTGTATATTCTACATGCGAGTGCTTGCACACTATACAAAACCTGATTTTAAGATGGCCTCTATGCATTTGTGCACATGCACAGTGGGCATCTTGCAAATGACTTTCCTATTTATTTTGAAAATCCACTACAAGATGGCTGTCATGCATATAAGAAAAAGCACAGCAGCAGCTGGGGGCCAAAAAAACACATTGGGAAAGTTAATAAATAAGCTTCCGGTAGTCCAGGCCAGACTTATTGACTTTACCATAGTTTGTTTATTTAATGATGGCTCTTCACCACCCCTGAGGGTTGTGCTTTTTTCACTTCTGGGTGGTATACTTTTTATTTAGTGGTGGCAAACAGTTTCCTTAGTGGTTGGGCTTGTGTACTCCAGAGTGGAGCTGATATAATCCTTTCTGATGGCATAATTGTGCTTTTATGGGTTGGTCTTCTGTTACTCCTGAGTCAACTTCCACCAAAGCTGCATTAGTAGAAAACACTAGCCTGTCCAGATGAAATGTGTGGGATGCATTACCGAAGAGAATAAAAACAGCAATCTTGCAATTACAAAAGCAATGAAGACTTGTCTGCTCCCAAATTGGATACTTAACTGACTGTAACTACATGGCATGTAGATTTGGATATGCTGCCTGAGAGGTTAACCCTAGCAATCCCTTTGCATTTTGCTCTATGCCTAAGATGCTGCTACAAAAGCCAGCAGCAAATCTGGCGCACCTTCTGTGAGTGTCATGCACCAAAAAATATTGGGGCACCAAAACATATCAGGGCTATTGTTGGAACTGGCCCTCTCTGCAGGGTTGACCCCATAAGTTTAGACTTTACCCCTCACTTTTATGATGAATTCGTTTTTATTGGCCATAGGACTCTGTGAACTTTACCAAAGATGACCACTGCTGACCATTGCTAAAGTTATTGGGCTACCTCCTCTAAAACATGGCTTCATTGGCTTATACCCAATTGGCATATTTAGTTTACCTGTAATTCCCTTGTACAGTTGTATACCATATACCCAGGGCCTACAAATTAAATGCTACTAATGGACCTGCAGCACTAATTGTGCCACCCACTCAAGTAGCACCTTAAAACGTGTCCCAGGCCTGCCTTTGCAGCATGAATGCAGTGTTACACTGCCATGTCGACTTTGCATTAAAACCCCCTTGCCAGGCCTTAAACTCCCCTTTTATTACGAATATTTCATCGCTAAGGCAGGCCCTAGGTAGCCCATAGGGCAGGGTGCTGTGTAATTATAAGGTTGGCTCTGTGCTTTAAAGTTTTACATGTCCTGGTATTGAAAAACTCCCAAGTTAGTTTTTCACTACTGTGAGGCCTACCCATCCCATAGGATAACGTTGGAGATTCCTTATTACATTTAATTTAATAAACTGTAATTTTCTATTGGGAGCACATGGCTATTCATGTTTGATGTCTTCGGAATTGTGGTAAAGAGCCCTACTTAATGGTGAAGTCAGGTTTTTGATCACAATTTTAAAAATTACACTTTTAGAAAGTTGGCATTTTTCTACTCTTAGCACTTTGGTGCCTGTAGCTTGGCATGGGTCACATAAATGGGTGTAACTGACAGTTAGACTTTGTAAATCCATCCTAGACAGTCACACAATAGAGGGATTAGAGGTGCCAGAATGGGCCATCTGCTGGCAGGATGGGGGGAGGAGCTGAGCAAAGCCCCACTTGCACCTGAATAGCCTGTGCTCTGCCTTCACACAAAGGGCCTAACGACCCCACATTGTTACTGCAGCTAACTTTGAGCCAGGGCAGGCGAGGCAGGGAATTCCATGCACTTCAAAGCCACTGTCTAGAAGCTTCTTACACCTCCCAGAACCAGGGTATAAAAAGGGGACCTCAGACACCAACTCTTCAGCACACTTCTGGACATATGGATACTCTGCCATCAAAGCAGACTGCTGATTTGCTGAAAGGACTGCCACTCTGCTGGACTGCTGACCTGCTGTTGTATTCTGTGCCTTTCTGCCCTGCTGCCTCTTGCATGGGGAGGACAAACTGGACCTGCAACTTCATCTTGAACCCAGGGCTACCAGAGTGACTCCAAGGACTGGTCTGCTGGCCTCCTGATCTGAGCCTTGGGGACATGACTCCCACAATTTGGAAATGTTAGAAATTTCAGTTTTTATTTTGTGAAGTCTGGCAAGTATGGGATCAAAATGGGCTTTTAGTGTGTCAGTGAATAGTGACAGGAGAGGGGTCCAAGTAGGCATGCTTGAGAAAATACAGGAGCTATCTCCTTGGGCCAGGAAAGGGCCATGATCCTGTTCGTTCAACCTCACCGTGCTGGTGAAGGGCACATTTTCGGTTTTCCGCTTGTGTTCAAGAGCAGGGCTGGGACAAAGTACTGAATCCTGCATTGAAATACCCAGGGCTGTCTCAGTGTGTGGTAGAATTGATTCATCGGTGGGAGGTGGCAGGGCTGAATGCACTGATGGTGGGTCTAGCGGCATGCTCATCGTAGAGATGGGGGGTCAGATAAGTCCAATGACAGACACCTCTCAACCAGATCAATCTCTTTAATAATGAAGCCTACAGCCCTAACTAAAAAGTTATCCAGAGATGCACAGTTAGGTGCCACAGATGGTCTAGGGGGTACAGCCTTCCTCTTACCCATCCCACAAGCCAGAAAGACAGTGGCACAGCAATTGGGCAAGAGTAAATAGGGTAGGAGTGTGATTAGATACAGTCACTTAGTTATCTGGTTTCTAGGCATTGTCCCTGTCGTCCCTGTCAGAAGACCAAGAGGGGTGCCCCAGCCCAGTCTCTACCTGGCTTTGACAGGCGCAGACTGGCCCAATCTTGGTCTGGTCTAGGCTTTGGCAGGCTGAGGGCTTTTCGAGCGCATCATGGTCTGAAAGCCCCTTCTTGAAGCTGTGTCAGTTGAGGGATAAAGGACCACTGCAGCCTGGGCTTTCTGAGCACGATAATGGGTGGTGCATGCAGGTAAACACCGCCAAGGGGAGAAACCTTGGTATAAACTTCTTACCTCCTCCCCTGGACATTACTGGTGACCACCACCGCCTCCACCCATGGGCTCACACAGAGGAACAGTTGAACACACTTCCACAAGCCTTTGAATACCTGAAATCTTCTCACAATTTCACATACAGACCACAAACATCTCTTGCAGAAATTTGTATCACCGAGCCCTATAAGCCTAAAAGCAGGGGGGAGGGAAAAGCAGACTGAGGACTGTCTGACGACCTCAGGACCTTCACCTTACTCAGTGCCCCCCACAGATGACCCCCCCGCTGTGGGCATTGAAACCTCACACAGCCCGCCAGACCATCTGCCACCCTGCTACGCGCCAAACTCACTCGACTCCCCGCGTGAGTCGAACACAGTGGCAGCGGTGACACCAGCTTATTGGAAGCTGTGAAGGTGGGCTTCTTTGGACTCAAGCTCGGCTTATTTTGGACTTATTTGGGTGGGATAGTCCATGGTTTGTGGCTACCAGAAAACAGCCCAAGAGACAGCCCCACAGACAGCCTCAGTGCAGCCCCGATATGGGCAGAATGCTCCGTGGTAAGAAACATCCTCTGTGGGTAGAAGAGTTTAGTAGCACTGGGACACATCCCTACCACTGCATTGCATCCCACATGGCTTCAGCGCAACTCCGAGGTAATGACGCGCAGAACGGCGTACAGCAGACCATCCTAGCCTGTGGGTGGGCACAAGCATGGTAACTGGGGAGGAGTAACCCTATAGGGAAATAGTGATGAATTATTAGTTATCACTTCAGACCTAGGTGTTATTCAGGAAATTTTGAAACTTAAAAAGATTCTAGAAATTCTCAGAGCATAAAATAAATATCACAAACTTGGAGCTGTGGTATGAAATATATCACCAAATTAGGAGATTCACCTTACTACACTTTTAAAATTCTGAGATAATCTGGAGTGCAAATTCCTAATTAGGATAAGAATACATCTATTGGGTGAACTACTTAAATAAATGGGCAAAGAGATCAAACACCAATCATAGGCAGAATAAATTATATTAAAATGATTATTCTATCTAAATTGCTTCACCTTTCATCTTGCTGCATACATCACTAATTCTTTCTTTGTTAATCTAGAAAGGCAACATGATAGATTTATATCTGGAAACAAAACTCCTAGAATCTCTAGAAAAAAAACATATGAAGTTTAAGAAATGTGTGCCTGGATCCCCCAAACTTCAGGAAATGCTATTGATAAACTTGTATCCCAGATATCCAATTTAGCAAGCAGCTCATTGATGTGAATGTACAGGTTATCTTTATGTCTGATCTTATATATCCCAGTTCACCCGTGGCCTATTTAGCTACATTTCATAGGCAAAAAGTTCAAAGTTGTTTGGCGTCTGCATGTCTTCAGAATGATATGCAAACTTATGCAAAATACCCAAAATGTTACTTGTACACATCTCTTTGTGGCAACATTTCATTTTTGTTAATACAGATCTCTGTTTAAAATCCCTGAGATCATTCTCTTGGTTAAAGATGCTTTCCTGGATTGTGAAGAAAATCATTTATGCAAGGCAATAAACTCTTCTGAACAGCACTCTTTTCTTGTCACAAGATTATGTCAAAACATACAAAACGAGAAGGAAGATAGGGTGTAGTATATAACAGATTGATGGGCATCTGAAGACATCAGTGGAATAATGAAGTAAGGATAAAAGCTATACGTTTAACTCATGACACCAAATTATATGCATCATTTTTTTAAATTCTTTATATTGAAGCATTTTACTAGTACAATTTGACATTCCATCGTGTATATTAGACACTAAACATGTCTAGGATTTATCCAAATAAAACACACTGATGCCTAAGATGCAAGGAACTTGATGAGAGGCATGTGGATGTTTTATCTGTGTCCAATATCATCATCAGTTGTGTCCCAGAAAAGCTAAGACTCTGCTATCACTGGTAAGCAAATAATACTTAAACCATTCCTAGTTCTAGTCAAGGTGGGATGAAGTAAGTCAACTCACCATGAATCACCCATGATATCTTATGCATAACCAGAGATGTGGCAATGTTGACAACTGCCAAAAAATAGAAGAATTCAGGACCTCCTAGGTTTAATGCCTGGGTTGGTCATCTGAAACATGTAAGTACTATGGAAATGCAATTGCTAAAAGGAGAATTCCACGTTCTTGCAAACGTTTATTATGATCTAATATTCTTCTTCTTCAAATCTTTATTCAGTTTATGTATATAATGAACCATAAAAGAACAACAACTACAATAATACATCATTAAAAAAACAGTTAAAACCACAAATCAAATCTCCAAATAAGTTAAATGATTCCTTTCACAAATGGCTTTAATAACAAACCACGGAACAGCGTTGTACACTAAAACATCATTTAGTTTACACAGATAAAAAAGCAGCTCAATAATTGTTAAATTTCATATTTACAGGTGGCAGTTTTAAGAATTGATTCCTTTGTTATGTATTAAATGTACAGAAAGTGCCAAGTGCAACGCGGACTGGGCCGACTTCCCTTGATAAGGAGAAGGCTATACCGCAATATCCCATTCTTGAGAATGCTACCAAATGGTGGACAATCCCTAAATAGAAACGAATCAGGGTATACATGTGATATGCATTTGTGACCGTATACAGATGAGATTGAATCCCACTTGCTCACAGATGCACAATTAGATCTAGACCATAGTCTTATCTGACTCATTTGAAGCTCTCTTATAATGCTAAACAGATCTTTTAGTTCTTTCTTAAAAAAATAGGCAATATCCTGGGGGAATATAAATAATTATGGGGGATATTAGCAACAACTTGCGATAATTATCGCAAACCGCGCTTAGCGTTTTTTTTTTTTATCGCCGCCTATCGCTGGATATTATCGCGGAGATAACACGCTATTAGCAACGTTTATCTCCAATGCGATAAAATATCCAGCGATAGCGGCGAAATGCGTGAATATCGCTGGAAATCCAGCGATATTCACGCATTAATGCCATGGGGGACTTAGGCTGACAATACACCTCCTATACAACAAACAGGTAAGTCATGTTTTTAGCAGGTGTTAAATTCTAGCGATATTCGCGCTTAGCGCAACTTTTTTTATCGCTTCGCCTACGTTGCTAATAGGGGGAAGTTGTGTTAGCGACTGTTTTCAGTCGCTTTTAGTTGGGAACGCCTACCTTGCATGTCATTAGCGATAATTATCGCTGGCATGCAAGGCGAGGGGAAAACGGGCCTCTATCGCCAGAAAGCTGTCGCTAACGCCTGTTAGCGACAGCTTGCTGATAGGGCGATAAAAAAATCGCCGCTTTAGCAGCAAAAAGTGCCGCTAAAGCGGCGATAAAGCCCTTGCTAATATGCCCCCTATGTTCCATATCTCTAATCTGAATCAAGATGTCTCTAATATTTGAGAGCCAGGGAATTTCAATGGCCTGATCCAAAGCAAGGCAGTCTTTAAGGATAGCCTTGGTAAATGAGGTTTAGATTTTAGTCCAGATTGTATACCAAAGGAGCACAGGATACTCCTCATTAGAAATGTATTTTCTTGTCTTTGAAAATGTGTTGTACTACCAAAGCCCCACACACCAGCTCCATACAGGGCTACTGATGAACAATTACTTCTGTAGATTACCAACATGTCTTTAAAGTCTTTTGTGCCAAACTTGGTAGCAAATTTAAACATACCTTTGGTAGCTCTCAGCAGCTCACTGTCTTTGGGTTAGATCAGTTATCTTGTAAAGAGAACTGCATCCCCAAGTAAGTAAAATTTGGGACATTAGTCATGCACCCACCCTTGATATAATAGGGGTGACTCTTCAGCATTTGCCTTCCCACAGCTCATTGTCAATCTTTTTTTAATTTTTTGTTTGACCTACAAGTCTCTCTCCTCCATATAAACTCTAAAGGAATTAATAAGTTGCTGCAAACTGACTGAGGTCCCTGACAGTAATACCGCATCATTAGCATATAACAATATAAAACAGACCGTAAGTCGACTCTTGGAGCATCTGTACATAGGGCTTGCAGCTCCTTGTCTACTCCACTAATGTAGAGCGAGAAAAGGAAGGGCATCAACACAACCCTGCCTGACCTCTCTACTTAGTTTAAAAGGCATTGTGGATTCCCCAGATGGCCCAAAATTAACCCTGGCAGATAGGTTATCATACATATTGGCCAGCAAGGAAATAATGTCCTTTGGTGCACCTATCAAAGTCGTAGAGTGCCATAGTTTATCATGAGTTACTAAAATAAATGTAATACTCAGATACATAACACACAAGTGTATACACCCCTCTGTAGCCCTAGTGTACCTCCCCACCAAAAGATTCAGATTTAAACATGACTCCACCATGCCCAAACCTTTTCTAAAGCTATATTGAGGCTTAGTCAAAATGTAATTAGCTTCTGTCCACATTTCCAATATTTCCAAGACTACTTACTAATTTTGCAGATTAATCTTAAAAGGATTTGTGTCAGTGGTATTCTGAACTCTTTCTGCCCTTCTTAAAAATTGGGACAATAATTGTGTCTGACCAGGTAGTCAGTAGGTATCAAGCTCCTGTCACATTTAAAACCATAGTGAGTAGATGAGTCTAAAGAGATGGTAAGGGCCTCATTTATGAAAAGTGACGCATCGCTGCGTGAAAACAGCGATGCTTCACTTTTCATTGTGCCCTCCTTGCGACACCAATGATGCTTCATATTTACAGTATGACGCATCATGTCGCAAGGAGTTACAGATACATCAGTATTTCTGACGTATCTGTAGGCGCAAAAATGACGTATTGCTGGAGTGTGTCACAAAAGTGACGCAACTCCAGCAATGTGTCCTTTCACATGGGGCAAGCCCCATGTGAAAGGGCCTGCGTCAGTCTTACGCCTGCCATGAGGCAGGCGTAAGATATTGACGCATTAGGGTCAAAGAAATGGCGCAGTGAAATCTTATAGATTTCACTGCGTCACTTCTACGACCCTTTCTTGCGTCGGAACGCCCCCCCTGCATACATTATACCTGGCACAGGTATAATGTGGCGCAGGGGTTTACAAAGTGACGCATCTACATAGATGCGTCACTTTGTAAATATGACGCACCATGGCGCATTTTTTACACTGCTGGTGCGTCACTAAAATTGACGCACCGGCAGCGTAAAAGTGACGCAAGGGCTCATAAATAAGCCCCGGTAAATGTTTATAGGTGTCCAGGGGGACACTGTGAGGGCCCAGTGTCTTCCTCTTGGGACTTTTCTCCAAAGCTGTGGTAATCTCCTTAAAAGTAAAAGTAGTAGAGACTGAAGGGAAAACTGGCTTGTAATCGGGTTCAAACACAGGATTCCATGTGGAATTAAATACAGGTGTGAAGTGGTCCACCTAGTCCTGAGCAGGAACTGAGTAATCTATCTTTGGAGCTCTGTTATCCTTAAGGAAGGGCATGCTTCTGGTCTTCCAAACAAGTGACACATCATTAGTCTGAACTGCCTGCATCAGATTGGTCCATACCTCTTCTTGGAGCTCTCCTTCCCTGGTGAGTAAAGCATTTTTATACCTGTTTCTAGAATTCTGGATGGCAATTTTATCCCTAGGTCGCAAGTGGAGGGTTACGATTATTTGTTTACGTGCACACTCTGTCAAACCATCCCTTCGTTGGTTGTTTGGACCTCTTTACATTCCTTGTTAATAGTTGATTGATTGTTTATAAAATGTTTTCATGAGCCTTGATGATACTACCAGAATCTGCGTCCTGATCTGGCCAGGTCATAGATTTGTGACTGTTATCACAAATTAGAGACAAAATAAACCTAGATAGATCCACTCCGGACCATTTAATTATCACCTCATTCTGTTCTTCTGCTGCAGTATACAATACCCTGGGTGGCTCTATTTCCTGTCGTATGTGCATTAGTAAAATTACCATCAGGAGATTATGGTCACTTACACAATTTTTCTCTACCAATCCTTTGCAGACAGTTCCATCATATTGAAAGATATCAATATGTGATCAATTGTGCTCATAGCAATCTCTCCACATAAAGGCGGGTATCAAGTTATCACTATCTAATATTCAACTGTTATGGAACGTTGAAGAAGACAACTGAACTGCACTTTATTAGCACCTTTCCTTATTCATTCTCTTTCTTATATTTGAAACCGTCGCTGCTAATATCTCATTGTAATATTCTGGTTTAGAGCACCTTTGAGTTGTTAACAACATTAGCAATGCAGAAACTTTGCAAATCCTCCTTCCCATGTTCTTCTCCTTTTCCCAGGGGTTGTGTATGTATTTCAGTAAGGCTGCAAGTGAAGGACAATGCGTTTCTAAAAAATACTTTAATACTGGTTTATAAAGATCTAAAACTAAAAAATAAGTGCTCTCACCAAAAGTGTCTGAAGCTGTAACGTTTTGATTTGCAGCACATTATTAAAATCCTACTCATAGAAATGCATTTCGAAATCAATAAATAAAGAATATACATTCACATACTTTTCCGTTTACAATCTGCATGCCAACTCCTTTGACATGATCGTTTTTAAAGATTTGTGTTTAAATTGGCACAGTTGATACTTTGGTAAGTCAGTTGTAATGTGTGCCACATTTCTTGCAGCTATGTAAAGGACCACTCCCAGATGGAAGCAAATAGGAAATGTTGTCCCCCCTTTAAAATAATATACACCTAACAACGCATGTTGGTGTTGTCGTATAAAAGAAAATAAAAACTGTTCCTGACACTTTTATAAGCCAATTTTTATTAATGTGAACGTTTGCACTGCTATTTGGAGTTCAAATCCGATATCCAATCTTTGAGGAGATATTTTCCCCACTTTCATTTAATCAGACAGCTGTTGTACAAAGGCAGCAACAGCATGGATGTCATTTAGAGTTTGCAAGGGGTTTCAGCTGTGACCCCTGGCTTACCCGTTGCAACCTCTAGCACTGCCTTTGGGACCCCTGGGCTCTGGGTTCTCAAAATCAGTGCCAGGAAAACAGTGGCAACTCCTCTTTATGGATGTTTTTGGCCTCCTTCTTTTCTGTAAATTTTTTATTACATGAATAGTTAATAATATTATGTTATTTGCTATTAGTGTAATAAAGAATGGAGCTCAACTTGCAGGAATATGACCCTCCATGGCAGCTGACGTAAGTAAAAAATGCTTTTAAATGTATGTTGTGTGCGTGCTTTTGGTTGAGAGTGTGCTTATGTGAGAGAGAGTTTATGTATGTGTCAATATGTGTGTGTGTGTAAGCATATATGTGTG
Organism: Calotriton arnoldi; assembly: GCA_963921515.1. NCBI lineage: Eukaryota > Metazoa > Chordata > Amphibia > Caudata > Salamandridae > Calotriton > Calotriton arnoldi. Next base: position 83,334 of record CAWUFW010014854.1, read on the forward strand.
AGTGAAAGTGAAGGTCAAAGGGCATTTGATGCCACTTCCGCTACCCCTGCCATTTTGGTGAATTGGCATTCATGAGCAACATCCCTCATTTTAAAGTGTGTCTAATTGTCCAATACTCTATGTTCCAGTCAGAAAGCACGATGCTTGCATACTAATCCAGCAGAAGTGATGAGCTGTCACCTTCTCCCTGTGCTCCCTCCACAACTTCCCATGTTAAAATAAAATGAAGATTGAGCAGCAAACACAGAAATAGAAATACTGGATTCTGTCCCTCCACATATTGGGCATTTGTCTCATTTCAAAAAAGTTATATTATTATCATTAAATAATATTGTCAGAGCAACCTAATTCCAACAAATGAAATCATTTCATATTCCTTAAATCTATCGCTTTATAATTCATTCTCTTAAATTCTCCTTAGTCCGTAAAAACAAATCTAGTAAAACAGCATTTAGTAACATAACTTTATATCTTCTTCTTCTTTTTGAAAACAGATTAACAACTCACCAACAACCTTGTGCAGCCCAGTAAAAAAGCTCACAAATTAAACAAAAATGAATCCTGGCTCGGTACAGACTATACATATTACTTTACAGATTCTACTCCAGTACCTTACTTTCCAATTATTAAATCCATTTGGCAAATATAATTCTGACAAACATACTTACTTCTACTTTGAAAACACAATTTTAAGCTTGTTCTGTCTTGTAAACTTTTATTTTAGTTGCTTTCTTAATTTTTCAAATCATGATTGAAAAATGTATTTATCTAGTGAAATATAATAAATTAAAATGATATTTTCTGAAGTTTCAATTAAAAATAGAAATTTTGTAAACTTAAATAACGAATGTATACTATTTTTACATATATCTTTAACATTAATCTATATATATTTTTAACTATTTTAAATAATTGAATTATTTTAACATTATTTGCTATGAGGGTTTATTTTAAGTCCCTACCTCCATTATTTTCTATGGGAGGTTGTTGCAGTAACAATGGTTGGCCATGTGTGGTGCTGGACTTGCTACTGTGTTTTTTTAGTTGTAACTTACACTCGGAGTTTGAGTATTCAGAATATTAGTAAACGTACTCCCTAATGTAAACTTACTCAAAAGTGTAAGTTACCACTGAGAATCAGGCCCAATGACTGCTGAGTTTGAGGCAACTATGGGATCTTGAGTGTCTTACATCCAGCCTTGTGAATCCCTTAAGAAGATTGTTGATATCTAGACCGCAAAGGTAAATCTTTCACCATGATGAACCACCTAACCTTACCTGACCTGCTATCACCAACTGTCTGTAAAGAGTGTCTAGATCAAGATCCTCCATAAAATTTGACCAAGGTAACCAAACCACATGACACTAGTTGTCTCAGAACCGGCACACAGAATGTTATATTCAACAGTAGTTCTGTCAGAGTTACATTTAAATGATCACTTTAAAGAATTTGTGGAGGCTACTAAAGGTCCTCATAGGAGTTAATAAATCACTAAAAGAAGTTTACACATACACATGAAATGACTGTACATCCACCTTGATGGAAAGTATATTGTCTATATTAGTTGGCAACACTATATGTACAATATAAATCAAACAAAGTGCTCTATGTACATTGAAAAATAACACAGTGCACATGGGATGGGCGAATGCATGCAAACAACGCTAATGAGATGAACCAATAATCTGTCAATGGCTTGGCAACCACAATAAAATTATTCTTCAGTTGGGGAAGTAAATAAATCAGTATAATAGTCCAACTTAGGTCATGTAGTTCAGGCGAAATAATTGTAGTACGCCCATGTTTTGAACAGTAAAAAGTGTGTCCAATTTTACCCATCTAGCTGGTTCTTTGTCAGGAGAATACATGGGAACACCCTGTGGTACAAAATGGAAGCACATGCATCATCTCCATTGTAAGTGTTTCAATTATATATGACTATTACAAAAAACAAAGTTTAGCTCATACGAATGGAGTTAGACTTCAGCAATCAGGATTAAGAGAATGCTCTATTAATCACGTCTGAGAAAGATGAATATTACATTTATTTATTAGCCAGCATGGTTATTATTACCTGAAGACTCACAGGTGATAGTGCAAGTTATATTTACTCCCCATCCCCAAGTGCAAAGAAGTATGCACCGTGAAGACAGATTGGCATTAATAGCTCACCATTAGTTACTATGGGAAATTGAAAATGCTAATTTGTTACAAACAAACGTGAATATCTTGAATTGCATCAAAAAGAAAGAAACCAGCAAGATGTTGAAGCTTACCTTGCGATCGCACTTCAAATAGATAAAGTGCTACAGTACATCAGCATGCAAGCAGAAACAATGAAAAAAGAGATAAAACATAGCGCTGTGAGCTATTTAAAAGGGATGCCACTTGGTGGTGAATGAGAGAACTCTCTTATCCTTTGAAATCACCATTAAAGTGTTAATATTTTTTTTAAATCAATAATATAAGCTCGTAAATATATTTTACAGACAAAATTGAATATATAAATACATATAATGTACCTTGTCGGTATTACAAACAATGGACACAAACATCATAAGATGCATACATTATTCATAACATTCATTACTGATTGCCTATTTACTTAAAGTCATTGAGTCTTTTGTTCACAGTGTCCAATTGATGTATTCATTACGTTCCCTTATAATGAGAATAGATGTGATCTCTCCTCCTCATGGGTTCTGTATGATTTTCACAAGTACCAGCGATCTCGCATCACCCATGCTGTCGCCAGTATTTTTTAAATGTTCCACCAAAGGAGCTACATCTGTCTCACAATGAATGCAGCTGCAGTCTTGGTGGGATTCTTGCCACTACTTTGCGTCTTGTCTGTCCAACAAAGGACAAATCACAAGGTCATTTTATCACATGTGTTGTTACAATTTGTTAATTCAGTGGCTTCCTAGTACTGCTGTTAATACACTGCACTGAGGGTACACCGAGAATAATTCTTTCTACAGTCAATTCATTGCAATGAGATTACAAACAATATTTCAATGGGATCTTTTATGAAGATAACTTTGCAATAGAGTCAGTCAAGTGGGTTTGATAGAACAAAAGCAGTGTTGAAAATTGAAGAACCTATAGAGGAACTCAGCTTTGGGATGATGATGAGGTGGCAACGACTAGGGATAAAGGAGGAGCAAATATGTTAAGATGACAGTCAGGAAAGATTCTAAACGAAATGTACTTCATGAATCTATTATGTGATAATTGCATTCGAAGTGGTACCACCCAATATACCTCCTATACTTTGAATGTTGCTTTATTTTTATGTGTTTGGTTTTTGTATATCACAGACTTATCTTGGGTATTAAAAAATGTCCTCAGAGAAATGCATTTCTGCAGGGTCAAAAGAAACTTAACTGGGCTGGTTTGGGAACAGTCAGAAACGGAAAGCTTTCCTGAATTTCAGCAGATTTGGTTCTGATTAGATGGCTAAAAGAAGGGAGCGGCCAACTAGAAAACCATGGCACCATTCCTGGACAGTCTGACTTTGGGAATTTGATGAACAAACAACTTCTCAGATATCAGAGATTGGAACCATAGGAAGGAGTGGAATAGAGGCAATTATCTTTTGTTTGAAGGTGGACCTTTTTCCAATCAAATTTAGAAATAAAAACTTGCCGATGAATACCTGGAGTAAGACAGGACTATTTGTGGCTCACTCTTGAAATTTAGAAGTCAGGAGTGCTGCAACAGGAAATTACACTGACTCGTAGCAAAAACTTCATAAATCTGGACCATTGTTTTTGCTCAATGTACATTTCCTCATTGTGTCTACAATATTTTTTCTGTGTTCAATTGTCTTTCGTGCTTTTTTGTTGGTCCTAACCCAATGAAATCATTCAAATATAGCTTACAGGATTAGTTTTTAGGTTATCCAGAGAAACATTGAGCCTAAAAAAAAAAGATTCCTAAGTGCTCTTCACACCCTCAAATCTTACTTCTGGGCATTTTTGAAGGAGTTTAATGTATGGCATGGCAGGTATTCTTTCTGAGGTACTCTCACAAGCCAAATACACTCTGCCATAAATTGTGAGGTTGGTTTATCCTGGATCTTGAATGTCTGACTGGTCATTTAGCTACAGCATAATCCCTGTCCGCTGCTATAACTCTGTAAACAAGTTGCTGTCCAGAGACTTTCATTTTTGATTTGTGTTTTTGTATCATTAGAAAAGCAATTTAGCTTGGGTAGACATTGCTGGTCCTGGACGAATTTTTCTGGACAACATTTTTAAAAATGGCAGATGTGTTGCAGTGAAGATGTAATATTTCAGGAACCATGAGACCTATATACTTCATTTTGGTGTCAAAACATAGATTTTGGGGATCAAGAAGTCTTATAGAGAAATAAAATAACTCATTAGAGCAACCCTTCCACCATTTACCAAAAGGGCAGCTATAATAGAGGAAGAAAAGACATTTATAGAAATGAAACAAATATGAAAGTTTTTTTAATCCCTTTATGTATACACCAAACAATGTTCATGATCTGAATATAAGAAAAAATATGTTCATCACTCCTGTTTTAGATACGTTTTCATAGTTCACTTTATTTATTTGTTCTTGCAATCGCTTGTGGTAAATTTGCAGAATGTTGAATATTTGCTAAGAGCATATCAAAAGGGACATCTTTTTGTAGCACAGGTTTTGCAAGTACATGTATGTTTAAGTTCTGTGGATAGAGACTTTAGAAATTTCATAGATTTTAGCACCCCATTAGTCAGTCAAATATCTTTATTTGGTTGACTTGCAGCCATAAAAGAATACATGATAAAAATATTTTTTTAAAACAGATATAAAAAATATGATACAGACAATGTATGGTACACTTCATAACAGTGGTAATTCATAATCAGAGTGTAACAGAGGTGATTAATAAAGTTAATATTTCTACGAAATAGCAGCATGACCTACAAACAGCATGTAATGAACTTTGTGATATGCCCCTGTCCCAAGGTCCATAAAATCCAAAAGTAATTAATTAAAAACCAAATAAAAGGAATCATTACCCAACAACATTACGTAAACGGACAGCTGTAGAGATATATCTGTAGACCATTAGACACATAAATTCATCATTTAAAAGCTGGAGGTGATATAGATATGCCGACACTTTCTGATATTTAATATTTTTAAAAGGGGAATAATAAAATCGTGCCTTGGCTTGGAATAAAGTTGACAAAAAAACAATAAATGGAGCGTGCTCTGTGTAGATTTAGAATCACGAGGGCAAAGATCTAGTTTAGCATCACAATTGGCTTTACGAGTATAAGAAACCAGAAGGTGCGAGATGCCAAACCTGAATCTAATGAGATAAAACAATTTAGTGTGACAGAAATAAAAAGAGAGATAAGGCTCAAGGCCTGGAGAACGTACTAGAAGCAAGTGTTCAGAGACTCTCTTTTTCACCATCTCTTGGCGCTCACTAGACAACTTTAAACAGGTCAAGAAGTCCTTTTTCAATTTGATTTTTGGGATCCTTGCAATATGCACTGGGTTGTGAAAACAGTCCGCCAGCCCCATTGTCTCCAACTGTTTTTTTATGTAGCTAAACCAGGGTATCTTCAACATGTGGTCAAGTTTAAAACAGTCTAAGATAATTGCACGACTAAGGGCTGGCTCCTCCTTTGCCCAAATTGAATGCCACAATAAGATTGGTGCAGTTTGAATGCGAAAGGACAAAGGGGTCAAACCAAGTTCACTGTGACAGATGGTAGCGGGGAGACTACTGGGGAGTGTCAACAAGCGTCTCATAAAGTTGTTCTCAACTGCTTGGAGACGAGCCGGATTGCAGAAGCCCCATACTCCAGCCCCATAAAAGGTAACAGAACACGAACAAGCCTTATAAATATTAATTGTTTAATTATTTCGGTCTTGAGCATTAGCTTCTTCGTGAACCTGAATACCGCCTCCAGGTTTTTATTTAAAACTACTGACCCTTGTTTCAACAAGATGGTGCCAAGTGCTTTTCTGATCAAACGGAATTCCCAAGTACGAAAAAGTTGGAACATAGGACAGCCTTTCGTTGTTAATAAAACATGATTTTAAAATGGAGGGAGATTTACCTGCCACCATGGTGTAGGACTTTGCTGTGTTAGTCTTTAGGCCCAGTTCGGTCATAAAATCGTTAAATCTAGTTACAAGCTTCTGTAGGCCCACACTGGTTCTGGACATTAGAACACATAAAGTAATGCCGGTAGATTTCTAGTACCTATCTTAGGAATATCCACATTCCCTTGATTAATGTAACTTTCTAGGTCATTAATATAGAGACAAAATAAAAAGGGAGCAAGGACACACCCTTGACGAACCCCGCGGTTCATTTTGATGGGAGCTGTAAGTTCCCCACCCGTTCCGTACCTGACCCTCCCAGTCACATCCTGATGCATCTGGGCTAAAAAATGGACTAAACCAGCATTTGCCCCCATAATCTCCCTCTCTGCACCCTGTCAAAAGCTGATGTAAGATCCATGAACCTGAGATAAAGGGATCCGGTCTTGGCTATTGTGTACTTGCTTATGACCAGGTGCAGATTAAGACACTGTTCAACAGTTCCCAGGCCCCGCCTGAAGTCATATTGTACATCTGAAAACTTCCCACTTTTTGCTACCCAGGTCTACAGACGATCAAGTATGACCCTGCCCATCAGTTTACAAGTACAATCAATTAATGAGATTGGGCGGTAGCATTTTGGATCCGACCTGTCCCCTTTTTTAAAAATGGGAACTATTATCGTGGTGCCCCATAGATTTTAGCACCCCATCAATAACTTCCCAACCAAATTCACAAGGATCTTTCTCTACATATGCATGATCCAAACCAATTACACATCTTCTGATCAAGTAGAATGCTTTTTTAATGTGTCCACGCACAGAATATGACATCAGTGGAAGGTCACTTAGCTGGACTGATCTCTTGAACTCACTGTACTGAAAATCATCAAATGTGCGACAGTCAGAACTCATTTTCCACACATGCACAAGATATTTTTTATGTCTTTAAAGTCGCATTCTTCTTCTGTCTCAGAAAATCCTTTTAAAAACTTCACAGGTTCAGCCGTTAAAGCTCCAACCTTTGTTCCAATTTTGCTCATAGTGTCATCACCCATAAGAATATGTACCTTGATAAGAGCACTGGGCATCTCTGGGTCAAGTTTCTTGTACAGAATATGAATCAAGATTATGGGGCTGATTACAATGGCAGGGGGACTTACGCCCACCCACCACCGTATTGGAAACGGGACCGCACAATATGCTGTCGGCGGTCCCATAAGAGGCCTTACAGTTCGACCACCACCTCGGCAGTCACAATGCCTATATTTTGCATTGCAGGGGGTGCTGCTGGCTGCAGCACCCGCTGCAATGCAAAATAGGGACACCTGACATATGCCTGTACTATGTGACAGACCCCATACGGTGTCTGCCACATGGTGCAGGGATATGTAGTGGGCACCATAGGTGCCCCCCAGTGCCCATATCGTAGGGCCAGGGGGAAGGGGGGCCTGCCAGGGCCCCCAAACTCCCTTTCTGCCTGCCTTTTCATGGTAGGTTACCCGCCATGAAAAAGGCAGGCGGAAAGTGACATCATAATCCCTTTGGCGGTGCCTGGTAGGCACCGCAACCGTTGTGGGGATATGATTCCTTGAGCCCATCTGAACCATGGCGGTCGGTTTTTCCGACCGCCAACAAAATGCACCCATTGTAATATGTGGGCGTGAAACCTGCTTACGACGGCGGTGAGACCGCCACCGACAGGCTGTCGTGGCAGTCTCACCACCATCGTAATCAGGCCCTAAGTGTCTTTTCCCACCTGTTTCAAAATGTATTCATAACTCTGACAATCCTTGACTTATGAACATTGCAACAAATCTAAGAAGCACAATAATAACATCTGTGTCATTTGACAGTACGATGACTTGATTGGAACCATTTCGAACAGCCCACTAAACATGTTGCACAACACAAAGGTCAGCTTCCTTACATTTTTTGTTAAATTCTTGAACAATATGGCCCGTAGCTTTTGAATATTTCTCTGCAGGCACCAACTCCTCATTGGCAATCATTCCACTTGCAATAATTGGAAATTCAGTGTTCACTGAAGCATCAGCAATGTTTTGGCGAGTTAACATCTCCAAGTTCATCTTGTTCAATGTTGATGACCGGAATTTATCAAGTAGCACAGGTATAGGTGTCAAATTTGTGATGCATACAAGGTCAGTTATTCCACTTGTAGACTTTCATCTGATTCTCTCACATTCTTTGATGAATAGTTCAAGAAAACTATCAAAGACAATGTGCAGTTCTTGCAAGGTGCACACTGACTTTAATATTTGTAGAACAGTCTGAACGACCTCTCCGAAGTTTTGCACGGATGAAATCTTGACCATTCGCAGTTGTGACATAGAGCCCACAACAACAGCAGTTTTCGATGAGGATATCTTTTCAAATTGCAATTCTTCAGGTGCAAGTTTTTTTTCAAGCTCTTGTACGAGTTTGTGCTTCACTGGTTTGGTTGCAGCACCTCCATCAAATATTGCGTGTTTTGGAAGAAGATCATGCGGCACAATGTCCTTGATAAATTCACCTCTTTCTTTTACTACATCCATCTCTCTATGTGCATGCAAAAGTTGTTTTTTGTAACTTGTTTTGTAGTGGCTGGCTGGACGAAACTCTAATTATGGCAATTAAAGCACGGAAGTCTAGCTTTAGTGATGATGTCAAACAGCTTTTTCTCTTTCAATACAAATCTCTCCTGCCTCAGTTCTGCGTATAGTTTCGATCCATGTTCCAGGACATCTAGTAGACGTGTCTTTATATCGTTATCCACATATTCTTTCGTCATGAAGTTATGTAGTCACACAAGCTCATTCATTTCAAAGGTGTTTTCTTGCTGCTGTATGAAATGAAGAAGGATGTCAACATGTTTTTTCAAAATGTCCCCTCTCTTTCCCACAAGTTCGTGGTGAGGAACAGTTTCATGATGGTTCATTAATTTTGAATTTGTCATCTCTCTGAAAACATTGCAAATAGAAAGTACTTCATGGCAAACTAGCTGCCATTGAGCAACATATTCACTTTTACATGTCTTACTAACAATTCCTTTTTAGCTTTTCTGTAATCTCTGGATCGTTGGTTCCAATTTCATATCTGGAGCCACGGCATTGAACCTTCCCTCTCTGTCTTTCACCACAAAATGTCTTTGGATGAATTTTCTATAGAGGTATGGTTTTTCCACCTCTAGCTTCATCACCCTTTCTAAATACCAGGACCCATATCTCCGGTAGTTTATGCAATCAAATTCGTAAAACACAGTAATCAGTGACTCCAGCAGTCTTCACGTGCAGCTCCCAATCACCTTCCTGATAAGCATGTACCAAGTTTTTCACTAGAGCTATCATGTGTAAAACATTTCCCCAGTATTTGCAAAGTTCTGATTTTTCTTCACATTCTTTGACAAACTCTATGAATTTGGTTTTCAGGTTTTTTGATTTTGAACTGAGTGTATTGAACACTGCCTGGCTTTGCATTATGTCTTTTCAATGAATTACACCCTGTGTCTTGTTCACTTCTGAGATAAGATATTCAAAACCTAATTTGTTATTCTTGTTCCAGAAAGCATTCCAAAGCAATGTTTCAATAGCCTCAGAAATTATGAGCATACCTTGAAAGAAATTAACATAATGAGTTCCGCTCAATACTGACTGGACAGTTTTGCTTCCAAAGATTTCAGCCTCAATAAGTGCATTGTCTGTGACACATCCACTGAGATAACGTCCTGCACACCACGGCACAACTTTGGTCATGTGGAAAACGTCCATCATTGTATAAATATCATCAAATTCTACTGGATTGCTCATAAAAATGCCAGCTACTATACGGAAAACACCTTCATCGCCGAAAATTGGCAGGATAGGCTGGTCTTCAAGCCGAGCATACACATTTTAGAATTTTTTTAGAGCTGTGTATACTGTTGTGTAGTTTGTGACTAGAGATAGTATTACTGATAAAAATCCAACCTTCTTCAGTGGAACGGTATTCTGGGAGATCAGAGCATGAATTCTAGCCTACGGAGGAACTGGCTTTCTTTCATCCTTCAGTCCGCACTGAATAAGTGATATGATAAATTCAGCTATATCAGCTTTGTGGACCACAGTATCAGGTAAAAGAAGATACATGTTCTCAGCCACTATGAAACTTTCTGGTAGACTGAGCCGTGTTGATGGCTTGTAGTGATTTTTTCACAGGTTGGCATGGCAGTTGGGTTATAAGTTAGCAGCTTTGTTTGTTTATGCCTACAGCTGACACAGCTTGTTTTCCAGTAGCTACTCCACTGGTACAGTGCTGAAAAAGCACCATGGCAGTATCATGTGTGCTGGATGTTCCAGACAAAGAAGAGCTGTCTTCAAAATCAAAATCAAAATTATCAAGAGCAGCAATTGTAAATCCTTTCCCGGTAAAGTGACTTGGAAGTGGTGTGCAATCGGATTCACAAGATGTTACAGCATGAGCTGCTAACAAGATCTATGTCATTATAACTTGTTGATACACCAGTCCTATTCATTGAAGTAATTAGCCCTCTACGTTTGCACTTGTCGTAGATTGCGTTGGCAGTCATCATGTGTAGCAGAGTTTTCTTTTTGCCGTGATCATAAATCCTGATTTGAAAAAGACAGTACATTTGGGCATCATAAGCCTGTCGGTTCATGGGATTGTCTTCCCCTTCTTCATTTATATCTTCAAAGCCATCGTCAATGTTGTCAGGTTCTGTTCTGAACTCAAAATGTAAAATATGTTAAGACAACATCAGGCATTCTTGCTGACTCCCATGATTTGTGGAGCTCTGGAGCATCACAAAATTTGTCATTAAGTCCAAAATCTAAATCTATCAGGACAATTCTTAAAATGTTTCCTGCTGATTTTACTGCATCCTGTGAAATGATTTTGGCAGCAAGAACTGCAGGAGTCAATTCAGATGAGAACACCATATGTGGCTCATTCTTTTTTGTTAGACTGAAAAAAACTAGGTCTGTCATTGTACATTCTCACCAGAAAAATCATAATTTTAGTATTATAGATCATTACAGCTTCATCCATGTTGACCATTATTTCTCTGATCTCACTGAGTGTGAACCCGTAGCCAGCACTCAAGAGTGGCTTTAAAACTTCATTTGCTTTTTCAAAGAGTGCAAACTTAACTGAAGGCTGGTGGTTACCTTACTGCTGAGAGCTCATTGTACATTCATATTTTTGAATGTATGCACGCATGCAGTTTGGATAAACATGCAAATCCAATGCAAATACATTCACCTTGCTTTTTAGATCACCTACTTGGATGAAAATTTCATCTTGGAAGAAACTAGCTGCAGATAAAACATGTTTACCCTTTGAGACTCACATACTCTGTACTTTGTTCTTTCGTCAATCCTTTTGGCCCTCGTTCTGGCTAAATCACAGAAAACACATTAAAGATCCTCTGCTTTCAGATCAGTTGTTGGAGGTGGAAGAGGGGTAGCCATCAATCTTCTAAGTGGATGGGGATTGGTTTTTGATTATCAACGCTTTCTTGGAACACTCAGATTCTTTTGTGATTCACTGGTTTCTGCTATTGTTTGACAAATCTTTTCCAGGCTTTTTTCCATTGTATACAACTTGTAGCACTTGTTGTTACAATGATATAGTATTTGATCCCCTTCACCCAGCAGTTTCAATATTTTGGGAACTTCGTCTTGCCGTATTTCTGCAGTTCATATTAGCTTTTCTTTCGGATTAGTTTTGCATATGACACATTTTACTTTGTTGAATGAGTCCTCAGAATTTATAGATAGATCTTAAATCTATCTATTTAGACTCTGACAGGAGGTAAAGATCCTCTGCTACCACCTGCTTCACTCATGTTTACGAATTGAATCAACAGAATACCTGAAACAAAAACAATATTAAAATAAATTACAAATATGATGACTAAAAACATCATTATAGAGCGCCATTTTGGAAAATGGCCGTAGAGTTGCTCTGAGGGGTTATTTTCAGTCTCTATATGACTCCTTGACCCCCAAAACCTATGCTTTGACACCAAAATGAAGTATATAGGTCTCATGGCTACTTAAATATTTCATTATCACTGCAAAACAGCCCCCATTTTTCAAAATGTCACTCAGAAAAATTCGACCCGGATTACCAATGTCTATCCAAGCCAAATTACTTCTCTAATGATACAAAAACACAAATCAAAAATACAAATCTCTTAATTCTTTTACGGAGTTATATCAAGAGGCCAGGACTAAGAACTGGTACAGGTCCTCGTAGGTGCTGAATGAGCAAGGGAAAAAGTGTGTAAATTATTTCTGGGCGACCAGAGTTGCACACCTACTTTTGATGAGGAAACACAACCCTGGACTCTAACCACACTTTGATAAACTGTGCAAAATCAGGTTCTGCGTGCACACTCTGATCGAGTGACAGAAGCATTGGTCTGTTGTGGGGTTTTCCTATAGTATGGCTCAACACCACTATCAACCGTGTCCATTTGGTTGGAGACCTGGGTAAGCATGCATGGGTGTCAGGGGCCTCTACTGCTACTGGTGGAGGGGCTTTGCACTCTCAGGCTTCTGTGTTTGTTGTCAGGAGGATTTAATTAGCATGCATGGATATCAGTGCACTCCCCTGCCACTAGTGAGCCTAATAGCACTGTCAGGTTTGTTGGATTGGTTGCAAGACGGGGTTAACATGCATGAGTGGCAGTTTTTCACCCCATGACATAAATTTCTCTAACTAGTGACCCACTCAAAATTCAGTTCTCTTTCTAGATATATTTATGATTGTTTTTCGAAAAATTACTTTTTGATTCGTTGTGACTTAGTTATTGCAGTGACTTAAGACTACCACATTTATTTCTAAAATTTCTTATTAGGTGTGGTGAACGAGGCTTTCATGTAGTTCAGTGAATTTCCCCAAGAAGCAGATTTGGCCTACATTCCAATGCAGAATTGGAAGCATAAATTAAACCTTGGTTGAAATGAAAACTAAAAAACTGACTTAAAAAAGCAAATTTTCTTGTGATCTGTCAGACGCTTTCCTTTATTCCAGTGGAAGAAAAATGAGCGCTATCATCACATCATTCAAATCTGCACAAAAGAAGAGTTATGTGTGCACATCTACAGACCTACTCTCGCAAGTGCAAAGATTTTGCACCAAGGCATGCCTGGTACAAGTGAGCGCAGAAGCTAAAGTGGCATATTTCGATTGGTGTGTGCCAAGCCACCCAAATATTCTACTATAGTGCTTATTCAGCTCCTGAGCCTGCAGAATGTGAGCCAAGATAAACGGAAGCTGCAATCTATCTTCTCACGTTGCATCATGTGGCTTGGGATGCAAATCCATTTGCAGTAGGTGTGTCCAGAGTACAGCCAGACCTATACAAGATTACCCCAATAGCTGCAATCTTGTAAATGAGCTCATGAACATCCAATGTAAGCAAAGATATCTTATGAGGAGATCTAGACAATATGGCATTTGATCTGGCCCTGCTGGACCCACGGTGGACTCCCTTGGTTCACACTGTGCTCTTTTTGGATTTCATGGCTAATAAGAGAGACACATATCACAGTATCCGTGTGATACAGGTGGGTGATTGGTTGCTTTTACATCTGCACTGTATTCAGATCAAGTGGAACTGCCTTGATTTAAGCAATGAAGTTGTCAAGAGAGATTTACTTTATACAGGTCGCTGCTGATTCAGGGCACCCAATTTCACACATGCTTGTTAGTCTGTTGCTTGATCATGCAGCACTTTTTGGAGGAGTTACATGTGCTTTTTCGTTTACAGACGTTGCAGCGCAGCTCAGTCATTTAATCGGAGCTGTTCTAGAAGGTAGCTTTCATTTAAACGTGACAGAAAGTAATATTTAAGCATGCACCCTCCCTTGCAATCTAGACGGTGCCATTGATCTTGAGAAAGGAGAGGGATAAGGAACGATGGACTGGGGAGGCTGTAATTATGTTCTTTAGAACATAACTTTCTCCTCTCAGCTGCCACATGCTGCTTCTCTGATTGCTTCTGTTGGTAGCTTTCCGCATCATTGCTAAGGAGATTAACAGTGTCAGACCACTGGGTCCTCACCTTTCATCGAGGCAATAATTTGCAGCTTTAAAAGTCCTTGACATACACTCTGCTTTTTATGTCGAAAGCAGAGGCAAAACAAATGTTCGCTGGTAGTATATTATGGCTTAAAAAATGCGCGCGGGCAGCGAAGCTCTTTCACTTCGGCATGAAATACATTGGACAACTCAGTGGCGGCTGGCACGTAAGGAGGGTAGTGGGGCAGGAGGGAAAACAAAAGTTATTAATACATTTAAAAAAAAATACACTTACCTTTGATCCTGGTGCGACGTCCATCTCGCTCGGGTCCAGGCAGGAAGGCAGGCACCAGTGCGGGACCAGGAAGCTGCAGTCGCCAATCCTGGCGGTGCTTACATGCAGCATGCTTGCAATCGCAAACCCCAAGATTCACAAAATCACAAGGTTTAAGACCGCAAAACTCCTCTCTTTCCACCTTACAAAAGGAATTCTGTAATCCTTTTCGAACAAGAGGGGTGAGAAATGGGATTCCCTCTCCTATTTCTGATTCAGAAAGGAATGTATCAGTGGTTTATAACAGCACTTTTGACTGCAGTCATTGCTGAGTTGCTGACCCCCGAGTTGGGGTGGTAACTGATTTGCTGAAGGGAAGGGTACATACGTGGCCAACACAGGTAAGAGTGGTGGGGCGGGGCAGGGTGGGGGGGGAGTCGACAGACAGGATAGGTAAAATTAAATAAAAAAATGAATAGAACCACTTACCTTGCGCTTGCCGCATAGCCGAGTCGGTAATGCGGAGAGCGCGAGGTAAGTAGTTTTATTTTTTTTTAAATTTAATTTGAGCTATCCTGTCATCTGCCGACTTCCCCTCCCACCCACCCCGCCCCTGCCCCACCGCTCTTACATGTGCCGGCCACACCTGGAAGGGGGTCCCCTTAGGACATCTTCTCTTTTGGTAATTGTGTGGCAACCATGTGGGAAGTAAACAATTGTCCAGAGGACTGCTGAATGCGCGCAGTGAAGTTTTCCAAAATGAAAAGTTTTTGTTTTATAAGGAGCACTGGTTCCTTTCCTTCGGAGGGGATTGCTAATTGCGTTCTGCCTCATGAATATTAACCCCTTCAGCGCTGCACGAATTCTCCCGCTGTGCGGGAGAATTAATGAGTGGGCGTGTTTCGGACGGCCCCTGGCCGTCCTCTGCACACGCCCACCGTGACATCGGACGGCCGGGGGCCGTCCTGAGCACCGAAGGGGTTAAATAGGCAGGGGGCATATTATCAAGGAAAGTATCGCCACTTTTCCGGGACATATCGCCGGAAAAGCGGCGATATTTCTATCGCACTATCACCAAGGACTCGCTAACATGCGTTAGCGCTTGTTTCCTTGAGATAGCTGCCGGTTATCCTGCCGCTTTGCATGTCAACGATGTTTATCGCTAATGATATGCAAAGTAGAAGTGCCTTACTAAAATAACATGAAAACTGTCGCTAACACAACTTTCCCCTATTATCAATCTGGTCGCGAACCCGCGTAGCAATAATAAAAGTAGCGCTAACCGCGATTATCGCTGGTATCTGAACGCCTGATTTAAAACTGACTTAGCTATATTATCCTATGGGACGTGGATTGTCAGGATAATTCCACCCTGCCCTATTATCAAGGATTTCCCTATCGCTGTGGTTTTATTGCTGGATTTCCTGCGATATTCACGCATTTCGCCGCTATCGCTGGATTTTTTATCGCTTTGGAGATAAGCGTTGATAATAACGCGCTATCTCGGCGATGTAATCCAGCGATAGCCGGCAATAATTAAAATCGCGCTAAGCGCGCTTAGCAATAATTATCGCTCGCTGTTGATAATATGCCCCCAGATCTTTCTGTGACCCCTTGTGACTCCATAGCTTGTAAACCGATCTACTAGTACATGAGTCGAGTCTCAAAATACTATTCTATTCAGAATACGTTTTTGAGCAAATTGCGCCCATTTTTTGCAGATAGCAAATATAGTACCAAAAGGCGCAAGAGTTATGTGAAATAAGTTGTAATATCACTATCATAGCCATATAGCACGTTATCCATGTTGCAAATAAAGACATTTTTGGTGACATGATATGCATATCATTTGTAATACTGTAAATGGCAATGTCGTACTTAATTTAATCAGTGCTAACATTGGAGATGTCTTCCGTGAGGTCACCAGAAGAGGACTGGGGGAGTTAGGGTCGAACGTTTTCTCCTAAGTGGCTATTTTATGTTTTTTTGTGATTTTATATTGTAATCACAAAATCCTTTTCGCCTACATTATTTGTCACTTTTGCCATAATACCTGTGCCATCGTTGAGTCCCAGGCACATTGTTGAATTAAGATTAGAACACCCCTCCCCCCTCGAATCCCCCAATATGTCATTTAACTGTAAAAAGTGGATTCCGACTTTCAAAGACTCCTTCAACTCCTGTTGCTTTTTTCATCAACAGGCTTCCGAACAACATGCTGATTTTAATGGCCCCGTCTAGTATAAACATAACGGTGGGTACTAATTACTTAACAAATGTAGGTTATCCTACTTAGCAACTGTGCTGTTACATGAAACGCCTCATAAATCATGCTCACAGATGTTGCTTGGGTGCACGCCCAGAGGATATTCGTGTCTGAACATTTCTGCCTTCTTGATTGGGCGCTATGAAATGTTCCGCAGTTTGTTAGGAACATCAGAGCTAAACAAATCTGTCCACCAATTTCGAAATAAATTATTTTTAACAAGCTGCATTGCACCTCGCGCAATTTTAGTTCTAATTCCAATTTTCCGTGTCAGGCAATATACTGTGGGGCTTATTTACGTTCCCTGGCGCATCCCTGCATATCAGCAGGAATGCGCCAGGGAAAATGCGTCACGCAAGTTTACCCTTGCGCCACGTCCGATGCGCCGCATTTACAATGCGGCGCCTCGTGGCGCAAGGATAAGCAGATGCGTGACGCATCTGCCGGCGGAAGGTTGGCGCAGTGCTGAAGTTGTGTCGCAAGCACGACGCAACTCCAGCACTGTTCCAACCTTCCCTATCCCTAACATAGTGCGTCAATCCTTATGCCTGCTTGAAGCAGGCATAAGGATTTGACGCACCAGCGTCGGAAAAGTGACTGCGTGAAATCTTGTAGATTTTACTACGTCACTTTTCCGAGGCGTTCCTGCGCCGGAACGCCCCCCCCTGCGCCGGTACGCCCACTTGAAACCTGACGCAGGTTTCATGTGGCGCAGGGGTTTACTACGTGACGCATCTCCCTAGATGCGTCACGTTGTAAATATAGCGCAACGCGGCGCATGGTTTGCGTCGCCGCTGCGTCACATGCGTGACGCAACAGCGGCGCAAAAGTGGCGCAAGGGTCTTGTAAATATGCCCCTGTATAGGCAAGTGATTGGCATGCTTATGCGCCCTGCTCTTCAGTTAATTAAACAGAGCACTGCACAAACAAAGTGATTCCCACAGGGCAGCGTTTGTGATCACTGCCAAAGTTTACTTCTGCAGCTAACTTGAAAAAAATGCATGGATGAGAGAGGGTACCAAACTCTAACTACAAAGGGACAGATTCTTAAATCTTTGTGTACCTAATTTGAAGTTTAATTCACACGACTCCTTTGTGCATCAAATTTCCGAACAATATGTATGCAAAAGACACACACAAAAGATTGCTCAAAGAGAAGATGTTCTCTTCCCCGCATGCAGCTCGACTCAGTGCAGCGCCGAAACTGGGATTGCACAGCACTAGTGCACGCATTCATAACCTTTTGCAATTTATTGGCGCGTGAGCTTGTCTATTGCTTAGTCACTTAGGGCCAAATGTAACAAAAAGTCAGTTTGCCATTTCCCTAATTGCGAATTTTCGTAATTCGCAATTAGAAAATTACAAACGCCCAGGTACAAATGTGTCTTAGACACATTTTGCGATTCCCAGTCGGCCGCAAATACACCTACCTCATTAATATTCATGAGGCAGGTCTCACTTTGCGACCATTCGGGAATGGCCTGCACTCACAAAGATGGTGGCCTGCTGGGGACAGCAGACCACCATGTCTGTGACTGCTTTTCAAATAAAGCAATTTATTTTTGCAATGCAGCCAGTTTTCCTTAAAGGAAAACTGGATGAATTTCTAAAATAAAAATGAAAAGCCACCTTTTCATTTATTAAGAGTAGGCAATGGTCCGTGGGACCACTGCCTGCTCTTAAAAAATGTTGGCACCCACTTTCACATAGGGAAGGGGTGGCACCTTCCTGTTTGCAAATTAGTTACCACCAACTTGAAGTTGGTGGTAACTGCAAATGATTTGTGAACGCATTCCCAGTCGCGAAACATTCCTACATACCAGTGCAATTCGCTATTAGGAAGGGACGTCCTTTACACACCCCTTCCTAATAGCGATTTGCAAACCATATTTTGCCAGTCAGAAATAAGTTATTGACTCCCAAAATACGGTCGGTACATTCCAAAAAGCATTTTAGCGGTGGCAAACGGCCTGATGGGTTGTTTTCGAGCATTAAAATGCTTCCTACATCTGGGGGCTTATTTATGAGCCCTTGCGCCACTTTTACGCTGCCGGTGCGTCACTTTTTGTGATGCACCAGCAGTGTAAAAAATGCGCCATGGTGCGTCATATTTACAAAGTGACGCATCTAGGAAGATGCGTCACTTTGTAAACCCCTGCGCCACATTATACCTGCGCCAGGTATAATGTATGCAGGGGGGGCGTTCCGACGCAAGAAAGGGTCGTAGAAGTGACGCAGTGAAATCTATAAGATTTCACTGCGCCATTTCTTTGACCCTAATGCGTCAATATCTTACGCCTGCCTCATGGCAGGCGTAAGACTGACGCAGGCCCTTTCACATGGGGCTTGCCCCATGTGAAAGGACACATTGCTGGAGTTGCGTCACTTTTGTGACACACTCCAGCAATGCGTCATTTTTGCGCCTACAGATACGTCAGAAATACTGACGTATCTGTGACTCCTTGCGACATCATGCGTCATACTGTAAATATGACGCATCATTGGTGTCGCAGGGAGAGCGCAGTGAAAAGTGACGCATCAGTGTTTTCACGCAGCGATGCGTCACTTTTCATAAATAAGCCCCCTGGCCCTTAGGCTGTGTCTGGCCTACTCCAAATAACAATGGGCTACTAGGTTACAGCTGCTTTTCAGCATGGACAAAACAAAAGGATGAACTCAAAATCCAGCAACTTGTAAAGGGAGCCAAGCCTTTATTTCACTCCATTTTCACAACCAAATATCCATGTTTCAACTTGCTGTCCTGATTTATTTCTGCAATTCTGCATCCGATTTTCTCTTCAGATATTATCAATAGGCATCTAAGTCAATACTGAGGCACAGGTTAATGCCGTTTCCTCATCTAGCTTTTTTCTTCTTAAGGTAATAAAAAAAATACTAACTTTTATCCCTGCAGACAGCATGAGAATGGTGATTACGTCACTGATTCCTGCCAAACTAGACTACTGCAATGGGCTGTATCTTGGTATGCCTGAGAAGCAACTTAATAAGTTCCAAATGATCCAGAATGCGGCTGCTATGCTCTTGTTAGGAATCCCCAAGTTTCACTCAGATGGAAAACATTTGCAAAAGCTGCATTGGCTCCCAGTCAAGAGCCATATTATTTGTAAGACCCTTTGCATTACCTACAGGACACTTCATGACACTGGTCCCCAGTTCCTGAGACGTTTACTACACTGGTATGCCCCTAAAAGGCATCTTTGCTCAGATGGAGCTAAATTGATAGCAACTCTGAGATTTTTTAAAAGCAGTTGGGGTGGCAGAAGCTGTAGGGTGGCAGCCACTAAACTTTTGAACGGTCTTCCCTTTTTCATTAGAACACTTCCGACCTGGTCTGCTTTCCAGAAGGCCCTGAAAACCTGGCTGTTTAATAAATAGAGACCCTTGCCTTACATGAACTTGCCTATGCCGGACCACTAGCGCCAAGACACCTCTGGGTATTCGTGCGCTTAATAATTTTATTAACATAACATAACAATACTGTCAAAATGTGGAACACAGCTTTGTTTTCACAAGCTTAATCTTCAAAATGCATTGTTCAAGATTTGCAGTAGTGATAGGGAAGATAAAAAACACAGCCATCCTTCAATGTCTGTACCTATGTGAGGGAGAGAGTGAAACGTGAAAGTGCTTTTGTGAAACTGGAGCTGAGAAAGGCACAGTCTAAGGGAAGTTAATTGTGTGGAAAGGACAAGTAAGTTGGGGATGGATGAGGAAAAGTAATGTGGGCATGTGTGTTTGTTAGAGGAGTATTTCATCCAGACGTGAGGGTGTAAGAGAACTTGTGAGGATGAATGGGGTCATAACATGAGTATGTGTGACCAAAAAGATGATCTCTGAGAGAGGGGAGTGAGAAGAAGGTGCAACTCAGAGATATGTGATAGGAAAATGCTCCAAAGTAATGTGAGAGATACAATAGTAAGATGACTGTCAGAAAATGTAGTGTGTGTGTTGAGTTTTAGGTAAGAAAGGATAGAGATAAGGATGTCAGAGTTGAGATGAAATTGTGTGGGCAAATAAAAAGTGTCAAAAGTGTGAAAGAGGACAGTAAGTGAGCTAGCGAAAGAAATATGGCACACATTTTGTGGCTTAACGCAGCTTTGTAAATATGGTACCCTTTCACGCAGGCATCTGCCTTGAAGAATGTAAGATTGCACTTGCTGCCATCTGTGAGAGAGGGAAGCCTACTTTGCTACTCCTATGCTGTACCTGTTCCGAGATGAAAAGCTTGCACTGCTGCTGCCTTATTTGCATATGTCCTGTGATGGAGAAAAGCTTGCACTGCTGCTCTTTTAGAGGTACCTGTCCTCTGAAGGACGAACTCTTGCACAGTTTCTGTACACGGTGTACCTGCTCTATAACAAAATTATATTTCCACTGTTGTTGCCCCATCTTATGAAAAAACTAATTATATTTTGAATGAATGTGCATGACATGTACTTTGAACCAGGGATTGTTTCACAATATTTGATGTCAGATATCAAGACCTTTAGCCCTGAGGAATGTGCCTTAGCCTGAAGTGGCAATATAGAAAAAAAATACTGATGAAAAAGAGAAGTGTCTGTTGCCTGAGCCACATTTTTTAACGTCGTGGTAGGGAGACATCAGTAAAAGCATTTTCAGCACCCTTATACACAATTTTAAAATAGGTCTAATGGTTAACGATGCAGAACATAAATGTTGACACAAGAGACATAACCTCAGCCAAACTAAGAAACCCATAACTAGGTGATAGCAAATACAGCCAGTGAACAGTAGTACTGGAGGATTTCAGCTGCTAGAGGTGGAAAAAGAGGTGACGAAGCATTCCACACTAGGTAGATGAGGGTTCATCATCCTGTGGGATTTCATGAATATATATTTTTTATTGGCATTTCCAAAGCAAAACAGACATGTAACATCGTGAGCACATCGATAATATCTCAATATCATTTAGAAAGCAGCATGCACATTACAGCAATTTAGGTCATATACATTTTTAAAACCCTGGCGCTATAACTCAGATGATCGGTTAGTGAGTTGGGGTTTCTGAAGGGTCTAATAGTCCGTACCTTTTAACTAGTGTCTGGTTTCCTGGAGCTCAAGTGATGTCCTATGTGTGGCTTAGGTTTCCCACTGTGCCCACACCCCTCTGGGACTCTTGGTGGGGGTTCTCACTCTTGTCCATTAGGAGGGGTGGGATCATCCTGTCCACCCAGTACGTCGGTACTAGTTATCAGATACCCACGCAAGGAGTCCCAAATGTCTTTTGGCCTAGAGGATGCTGGGAGTAGCTCCGCATAGGTTAGTGTCTGTTCCTGCTAAAAAAGAAGGTCTTGAATCCATTCTTTAAATTTAGGCACCCGCCCTCTGCCCCACCTGCATGCCACCCTACGTTTGGCCAGTAATAACCCTACGCCACATACCTTTTGTATGCTGAAGGTATATCCTCCATGTATCCCAAGAGTGCAACCACAGGGGACTCTGTTAGTGGCGCTAAATTTCATGAATATATGGTAATTTCATAAGCGACTTGGCTGTTTCTTTCAAAATGTACTTCTTTTTTGTTTATGACTGTTTATGGACAATCAACCCTTCCTAAATAGGTTAAACAAACATAACTATGACCTAATGACACACTGTCAAATGGTCTACCCTGTCAAGAGTTGCACAGTCAGAATCAGCTGAGCTTCACCCAGTACAATCCCTACATTTTCCCCACCACTAAATAAGAGATAACCACTGATTTGTTGAGATATGTGAACTGCCAATTTATAGTGGGTCACTCTAAATGACCCCTAAGTACTCTGGCCTTGCTAATGAATCCATTTCCCTTCCTCTAGCCAAAGCATTCATCCACACCCTACTCCCAACCTGGTTGTCACTAGCAATGTTGTTAAGAGCACACATTTTCCAAAAGGGACATAAACTCTTTTCTCAAAATACCCACCCAAATCATCTACAAATGTGTGTTAAGAGATCATTGAGTAGCCCCTCAGTGATGCTTTATCACCTGCATGCTAATTATATACAGTTGTGCTAAAGTTTAACTTTCATAAACAGTCAAAAACAGAAAAAATACCAGCTTGAACACACCCAGCAATGGATGAAACAAAGCAAATATAAATGCAACTCCTTAAAAACGGATTTTTTCTTCCTGTTTCTAACCCAAAATAAATCAGCGGCACATACTTAAACAAAAGACTGGAAAGACAGGAACTTCTCATCAATATCTATCTCCTCTGCAAAACCCCTAAATTTCATATTTGATGAGAACCTAAACTTTAAAGTACATAATCCAAGAAAGGCAGGGTCAGCTAGATCACACCTTCAAAGTCCTAGAAACCTTAAACATATCCTCACTCAACAAGATGTTAAAGGAGCAGCCAAAGCTCTAATCACCTCACAAATACACCACATGGGGACTTTCCTAAGAAGCCTCCAAAATAAATACTTAGCCCCACTAAATGTGGTGCAGCTCCCTTCTTAACTAAGAGTCATAACAATGTTGTTATATTCTAAACAAAACCATTGTTGTTGCATCTACAGACATTTTTACACAAATATTATATGTTTGTGTGGGTAGGCTGTAATATAAATGAAAATGTAAAACCTATAGTTTGTTACTATTGATTGCTAACCAGAAGGTTCAAACTCCTGCATCGTTTTATGTGTAAGAATTCCTATGCTCAACTGTTATATATACAATAACTCCTACAATTAAGACATGCAGCCTGTGCAGTAGTTTTCATGCTGTAGTGTAGACCTACCGAATTTATACCATCGTAATGTTGTACTTTAAATTAAAATGAAACTACTGTTGATTAAAAAACTTAACACAGCACTATGTATATGTAATGAATTTCTTACCGTATATGAGAAAACCATACAGTTCATTTCAGTTTGACACTTTATTTAGAAAGTTTTCCATCCATAAAAGTAACCTGCGTATAACAGTTAACATTTCATCCGTTTAAAAACATAAATAAATATTGTCAAAAGGGAAATTACAAATAGCAGCCAATTGTTAAAATAATAAAGTGTCACGTGCCCTCACAGCATGTCTTAAAAATGAACCTACGTGTAACCATGTTTCACTGTCGGACATTTCGATAACTGATAAAAACATTGTCTAATGTCGCGGTAATTCTTTCTAAAAAGTGGGATCATGAATAACCTGGTATAAAATTCATAAAATTTACAAGACAATAAAAAGTGTGACATGGTTTGGCCTGTCTTGTTATCACACGGCCAGGGTATAGCAGCGAGGTTTGGCTGATACCCAAGCAGAAAGCACAGTATATATTAGACAATGTCAGCTTGAAACCTAAATACCAAAGAGCGCTCCCATCTCCCGCAAGGCAGCCCTAAGTAAATGGGAGATGTCGTCAAAGCACACAAAGACAAATATGCAGTGATAATAGGTTTCCCTTTTGCGCTGTTAAGGCGTCTTACCTGCGCTGATTCATAAAAGACTGAGGCTACTTCCTTTTTATTGAAACTAGGATACAAATCTCTCTCTGTAAAAGCCCTGTGCATACCAATTTTACCTAATTCTGATTTGATGTATGCAAACCACAGGATTAAGAGGCCATTATCAAAAGAGAGGCAGGTCGGTTATTATATCTCTTGTTAGTACTGCCTTCTTGTTACTCCAAATTGATAACCAAAATAGTAAAGTCCTCACTCTAATAAAGTCAATTATATATAGTAGATTTAACTCTTTGTGGCAAATAATGTGAGGAGAGGAAATTGGTACTCCGAGGAGTCGCCTACAGAACCTTTTTTCTTCATGTTGTAAGGTTTCGTATTTGGTAACCCCCCAATTTTGGAACCGTAAGTGGCAATGGAGACTGTAGGACTTGGCCTTTTTGGCTAAAGTTCCTTAAACGTTTTGCTTTCCCCCTAGACCGTATTCCTGACATAGAATTTCCAATTTAGATGCTTTGGGTACTTTGCCACTGCTGATCAGTGTCAAAGTACAAGGGTTCCCTATGTAAAGTACAATGGTAATTGGTTGGCCATGATTGGTAGGTTTGCCTTACTAGTAAAAGTCCCTAGTGATGTGCACTGTGTGTGCAAGGGCTAGTAATGCAAGGGCGCGCAAGGAAGGGAACTCAGGCCTTCAGTGTAGGGCCTGTGCGCAGTTTGCTAAGTTAGCATGTTGTCCTGACAAGTGCAACCACTTGTCAGGCCTTACTTTCCCTTTTGCATACACTGTGGGCACCCCTGTGGTAGGTCCCGGGTAACCCCTGGGCAGGGTGCAGTGTAGGTTAAAAAAAGGACATATACTGAGGGGTGTGCTATGTCCTGACAGTGAAAAAACACTCCATTTCGTTTTCACTGGTGAAAGGCCATTCTACCCATAGGACAGAATGGGGAGGCTGGGTATGGTGTTTTGTTAGCCTAGTTTCCTATAAGATTATAATGGAGAGGTGAAGTTTAGTATGTATGAACTCACAGTGTCATAACACATCTTTCTATGAAAGTGGTTTTGTCACTGTGTGTTCAGAAACCACTCTTTAGAAAGTGGCTGAGTTTTGTGCTTTAAGCATTTCTGTGTGTCTCTGCTGAATGTGGATTGACTGTCTGGATCTGAGATGGGAGGGGGTGAGATGGCACCTGGCTGACCTGCATCTGGAGAGTATGCGAGGAGAAACCCCGGGAGGCGAGAGCTATAAAATAAATGACCCATCTCCTGCTGAGTGATTAAGGGTCCAGACCCCCAGTATCAAAGGGAGAAATGTGACACTGGGAGGGAGACACCCAGAACTGATTTAGGCAGGGGTCAGGGACCCCTGAGCACAACGAACTTCAAAGACATGAAGGGGTATAACTAAGAGAACTGAAACCCCTAGAATTTGGTGTAATTTTGAATGGCGAAATGGACAGGTCGAGTCTGCAAAGGCTTTGACCTCTTTCGTGGTCAAGAAGAACCTCTGCCAAGGAAGAAGTTGCTGAAGAGACTGCTGGATAGGACTGACCCTTGCTTCATGATCTGGGGCTGGCCTGCAGTTTGTAGCTTTTACTAAGGAAGTGACTGAAGGGACATTGCAGTGGGTGGTGTCCCCCCCTTCTTGAACAGGACTGTGCATTGTGCTGTGTCCTGAACCCCAAGGGCCCGAGGTGAGCTGGCTCCCTGTTTGGAAACACAGGAACATAGAAGTTTCTGGAGAAGTCCCAAGCAACGCGGTGTGTGCGTTCTTTTGCAGCTTGAGACCCTCAGAAGTTGTGCCTTGTGATCGTGGGCACGCAGGAGTAAACTGAGTCTCGGACGCGCAGGGTGCGTGTCGTGGTGCAAGCCGAGGCATTGGTGAGGAGCGCCTGGTCGTTGTGTGCACCGAGAGACGAGGTGAAACTCGGACACGCAGGGTGCGTGTCGTGGTGCAAGCCGAGGCGTTGGGGAGGAGCGCCTGGTCATTGTGTGCACTGGGGAAAGAAGTGAGTCTCAGACGCGCAGGGTGCGTGTCGTGGTGCAAGCCGAGGCGCTGGTGAGGAGCGCCTGGTCATTGTGTGCACCGGGAGACAAGGTGAGACTCGGACACGCAGGGTGTGTGTCGTGGTGCAAGCCGAGGCGTTGGTGAAGAGCGTCTGGTCGTTGTGTGCACCGGGAGAAGAGGTGAGACTCGGACGCGCAGGGTGCGTGTCGAGGTGCAAGCCGAGGAGTGGTGACGATCGCCTGGTCATCGTGTGCACCAGAGAAGAGGCGAGTTTCGGACGCGCAGAGTGCGTGTCGCGGTGCAACCAGAGGCGCTGGTGAGTAGTGCCTGGATAGCGTGTGCACCGAAATCGAAGTAGGTCTCCACAAGTGCTGAGGGTGGGTCTCGGTGTCCACTGAGACCGCCGGAAGGAGGGCCAGTTCATTGGGCCCTCGGAGTGCAACAGTAGCGGCCTGGACCGGCAGTCCCGGAGGAACGGAGTCGCCGGCCCGAGCTCGCCGTGCCCATTGACGGAGTTCTGGATCAAGGCCAAAGTCGCTTGATGAGGGGAGGAGAGTGGGGTCACGCCCCCCCAGGTAACGTGGATCACCACCTGGGGTGGGGTGCGGGCTCGGAGGGACACTCTCTCGGCCTCTCGCTCCTGGCAGCTGCGTGAGCCTGTTGCTTCGGCTCGGATCGAGGCCCGTGCTGGCCCAAGGAGGGGCAGTACTGGGGCCGGAGTGAGAAGCGGTACTTTTGTGTCATCATTCATCCATGTCGGGGGCAACTGTTAACTGAGCACCTAGACTGTCGTATTACACTTTGCATTATTGCTGCTAACGAACTATCGAACTGTCGTATGACGCCTGACTCTATTTGTGCCTGACGAACTACATGTTGGGTGCGCTACGCACTGAGTTATTTTCCCTTGCAGAGTACATTATTGTAAGCATGGCGCATTGCATTATTTCTTCATCGCACAGTACCTGATTATAACGTGGCGCATTGCATTATGTCTTCAGTGCACAGTACATGATTGTAGCGTGACGCATTGCTTTGTTTCTTCCTTGCACAGGGCATGCTGGTGGTGATACGCATTGCATTATTCCTTCTATTGCAAAGTACATGACTGTGGCGCTACGTATGGCATTGTTTCTCTATTGCACAGTTCAGGAGTATATCGTTACGCATTGCAGTATTTCGTTTCTTTTGCAACGTGTGTGATTCTAGCAATACGACCTACCTAACCTTTTGGAAACGGTTAGAAGTCAGCTTAACTGTTGGTTAGAAGCGGTGGTTGGGATTAGAACCTACCAATCCACCGGAAGAAATACTACCCATTATTATATGTTGGTTTTGTATCGTGTGGTCATATCGTATATCTTCTTGTATAAAGATTATACTCGTTTTATAAAAACTTGTGTGGAGTCTATTTGTGGTGACATCATTGGGTTGCTGTGAGTGTGGTTGCACATACTGTACACTCGTGCCTTGGAGATATGCACATACTGTACACTCGTGCCTTGGAGATAAGCCTGGCTGCTTGTGCCAAGCTACCAAGGGGGTGAGCAGGGCTATCTCAGACGGTGTCCTTACTTAGCCTAACGTTGAAACGAGGGGTCCGGATCTAGCACCTGGCAACAGCGGTGTGGGACGGGGACTCCCGCCTCCAGCATTTGGTGGCGGCGGTGAGGGATAAGGACCCCCACTTCCAACAGAGACACATTGAGATTTATAGATTTGCAGCATGGTTTTTAATTTCCCCCTGCCACGAGGTTGAGGGAGGCAGAGTAATGAACCGATTGCCTTTGAGATTTGCATTCTACGATGTGCAATACTAGGTGTCCAGGCTCCAGAGGCAGAAAACCTGACTCCTAGATATGGATAAGTCTTAACACTAGTTAGGGAATTTTCACCTACTTGCATGTGGGACAATTGAATGCAATGTGGGCCGCTACCATATTATGCGATTTTGTGAAATTGGTGCGAAAGTCTAGGCTGGTCATAAAATCAGTGAACGTTGATACTAGGAGGCGCAATGCGTTAGGAGTCCGAGCCATCAGCACAGCGTCGTCCGCATAAAAAAGTGTGAGTAGGTGCTTTCCTTTACCAGATCGGATGTTGCTAGTTATCAGGGCTGAGGTCGGGTACAGATCATTAATATATAATATTAAAAAGAGCAGGGCGAGCACACACCCTTGTCGAACACCCTTAGAAAAATTTTCATTGCCAGTTAGTCTGACTCTGGCTCTCAAGTCCCTATTGAGATATGCAAGAAATGGACAGGGGAGGCATCCAGGCCCTTGAGCAGCAGCATGTGCCATAATTTGGTTCAATTAACACAGTCGAATGCGGTGCTTAAGTCCTTAAAGGAAATATATAAAGGCACACGCTATACAACAGTGTATTCATCAAGTATCAGATTAAAATTGGCACATTGCTCAATTGTCCCAATCCTACTTCTAAATCGTTGCTGGGAGAAGTGCAAAATGGATTCTGCTTGGGCCCACTCCTGAATTCTGTTATAGATGACATGTCCCAGAATTTTAACAGTTGTATCAATCAACGAGATTGGTCTATAACAACTGGGGTCTTCCCATACATGTTCCATGTTGATGTTGAATTCTAAATAAGAGCTTCGTATTTCTGTGCCTTTATCATATGTAAAAGTTATAATGCTCTTTAAATATGTAAATCGAAATGAAACACCAATGCGATCGGATCAGATCAGATCAGATAAATCTTTATTTGGTATACAAGAAGTATAACCATTGAAGACAAAATACATTTAAAATCAAACAAAAACAGTTTAAAAAACATTGCAGTACTTAATATTGAATGGCACACAACATTTCATTTTCCATAGTTATAAAACACACAGAGATGATGAGTTACAAGGGTTTTCATAGTTGCCACTGTCCAACCAATCAGGGCTCATAAAAAAACCCACAAAAAATCCATACAGGCACGTCAAGTAGTGAGGATTTAACAGTTGGCAATGCTGAGTCCATCTGAATCAATAACTTTCGCGATAAGACTAAGGGTAAATTTACACAAAACTTTAGACAAGGAAATAAAAAGGATGTGTGGCAGAACATCTTGCTAGACAGATTGCATTAAGTAATTATGTAATATGCCAAGAGACAATCAAATACCCAAATTTCATAGAGAAAAGTGACTTGTGTAAACCCAGAGGGATTTACCAAGGGTCCGCATCACTCATGATAAAGTGCTTTGTGCAGATGTAAACATAGGTAACACAGAGTGCCATGTGCAAAATACAAAAAGATCTTGTTAGAAAGGATCCACACCTTTCGTTACTTGACAGAATCCTCTAACCAAATGATCGCTCCTTTCTATTTCTCTTCATCACCATTCTACAGTCAGCTCAACATGAAGATTCTAAATTGGAGTGCAGTACATAACAACGGGTAATGAACAAAGGGGGAGGAGAAAAGGGACAGAGAAGGAGGGGAATGTACCATGTTAAATTACAACACATCTCTCGATATCAGAAACAAAAACTTAATACATGAAAGCACAATTCTGAAAATGCACCATACATTTTGAATTGAATAGTAGTTAACCCATTTTGTAATCTGATTGCCAACCTGGAGGATAACGGTTCCTGGCTTCTTTGGGTCTAATAGTTTCTGTAGAAGCTATTCCTCCTCCCCTGTCTTCCTCAGTTATAGGAATGAGAGCCTCAGGACACCAGAGTACATTGTCCATACTCCATCACCACAGAATTAGAATTTAACACATTTAATCCTTTCTGGTTTGGAGAAGGATGATAGCTTGGAGTGTGTGGTGTATGGACTTTTAAATACAACCCTTTGTCCTTTGCTCCATTCACATCTCCCAGCTCCCGATTTGGTGTCATATCTAGTCTTTTAATCGTTTTGGTATTTTTCTATCTTTTCTTTGACTGAGTTTCTATCCACCCAGATAGGACAGCCACCATTAAGCCAATTAGGTGTCAGCTTCGAACCAGGATTCCTTCCTTTGAGGGAAATAGACAGTGATACACCTGACACAGCATTGGGAGTGGTATAAGATAAGGGGCTCTGGAGTACGCATTGGTGGCCGGCAACCTTGGGCTGCGCCCCCACCCCTAAGTCGGTGGTGAAAAATCTTGGAGTCTGGCTCGACTCCACCCTTGGGTTTCAGGAGCACACCAAGAAGGTTGCAGGCACCTGCTTTGGCCTACTCCGGGGACTGAGGCCCATGTTGGGTTTCTTCGATCCACCCACCCGCCAGTTGATAGTCCAGGCGACTATTTTGTCCAGACTGGACTACTCCAACTCACTTATGTTAGGCGCTAACAAGGCAGAAGTGACTCGTCTTCAGCGAGTTCAGAATGCAGTCGCCCGAGTCTTGTTGAGGCTCCCTAGAACTTGTTCCGCGACGGGTGCATTGCACCGTCTACATTGGTTACCCATGGCCAAAATGATCGTATTCAAAGCACTATGCCTGACCTTCAAAATACTAAAGCTTTCATCCCCTGAGATTCTGGCTAATCTACTGATCCCTTACGTACCTACCCGCCAGCTACGCTCTGCTGAGCAATTTTTGGCTACGGTCCCTCGGGTCAAGCGCCTCAGAGCTGGGGGCCGGTCCTTCCGGTATCTAGCCTCTAAATTGTGGAACTCCCTCCCTATTCAGATCCTCTGCCTGGCTTGCTTGCTATCCTTTCGTAAGGCCATCAAAACCTACCTGTTCCCCTTGATCTAGCCCCTAGCTTCCTTCTGACACTGCTACCAGCGCCGGGACGTCTCTTCGCTGAGGCAGCTCTGCGCTAAACAAGATTACCTAACATAACATAACATAACGTATGGTATGAGCACAACATTTTCCATATGTCTCTTTCAACTTGTTCCCCTGATGGTAAGGCTAATCGTATTGTCTCTTTGATCATCCTATTTACCCTTACCTCCACACTATTGACCTTAGGACAATAAATGAATGTTTTTACATGGCTAATAGATGGGTTTTTCAAACATTGTGTCATTTCTTCATAAGTAAATTTCAGTTAGTTGTCTGTCACTGTAGTACTGGGAATGCCCTCTTTGGAGGATATATCGAATAGGAATTCAATCAATGAGGAGGTATTAATAATGTTCTCTGCTTTGGTGGATACCCAATGAGAATGGTAATCTACCCCCACAAACATGACCTTATTTGTTGCATCACACATATTCATAGGCTCTATAATATCTAGACCTAGTTTATCCCATGGTTTGGAGGGTACCTCAAAAGGGAGAAGTGGTGCTTTTCGTGTGACTTTGGTCTTGTCGCTGGTACAGCACACTACGATACCAAAGGGGATGATGGACGGAGCGTTTGAGCAAATCAAACACTCACCCCCAGTCAAGTGATCTGGGTTTAATCCATCATCATTCTTTAGCTCACTCCACCACCCCAGTTCAGACATGGCCATATGCAAATCAGTCTGACCCTGTGCCTCATGGGAACAGTCCAGCCCGAACTGCCAAGCCATGTCTTCCCTGGACCGGAAACAAGCATTCTGGGACCGGTTTCTGGCTATTCAGCCGTCATCAGCCAGGCTAGCTTGAATCCAGTGGCAAAGTGAGCAAGGGACCCACGTCTGGGCATACCCTGCCAACTTAGGGCGAACAAAGCGGTACAGCACACTAAGCACTCTTTTACCCTTCTACCACGGAATTCATGTATGGGAACCAATAGTTATTCCTCATCTTACTTTTAGTCATACTCCGCCCTAGATGACCTTCGTGGGCAATCTCAATGATACGTTCCTGCATATTCATGGGTGGTACGATTTTGTTGGATCTCAAAACTCTGTTACCTTCTATGGGTAACTCATCTTTTAAATTCCAATATGGTTGGAGGTTATCTGATAATTCATTACACCTGTTTGGCCAACCTTTGTTTATTTTTTCTTTGACAGCAGTTAAGGTGGCATCATCTTTTTCATTTTGTTCCCATTCTATCTTATCAATGGCTGGAATCTCAATAGATAAAATAGCTTCTTCTGGGGGGTTGACTTGCGAATCCTCATATGCTATGGGCAATCCAGAGAGACAATGGGCAACTTGGTTTCTGATACTGGGGACGTACACCATATTGAAGTTGTAACCTTGTAACATAACACTAAGTCCAATTTAGAGATGAGGGAAGTGGCCTTCTCAATACACTTTGAAGAAAACAAGGGAATGAGGGGTTTATGATCTGTTCTAAAGATGAATGGTATGCCCCAGAAATAAAACTTGGAATGAACTATGGCCTAATAACACGTCAATGCATCCTTTTCTATAGTGGAGTAGTTAAGTTCAGCATATTTTAAGGTTCTGGATGCAACAGCTATTACTTTATCCTTCCTGTCAATTACTGGGAAAGAGAGGCACCTAGACCTTTCATACTCGCTTCAGCTGTCAATGTGTTTTAGCTTCTGCGTCAAACATGCCTAAATGGGGGGCATTAGAAATGGCTTCCTTGACTTGAATGAAATTGGATTAGCACTGAACACTCCACTCAAACAGAAGTCCATTTTTAAGTAAGGCTGTCAAGGAGTGAACACGTTCAGCAAAGTTTTGGAAATATTCCGACATATACTCCACTAATCCCAAGAAGGATTTTAGTACTTCTTTGCTTTTAGGCACTGGTGCTAGCTTGACAGCATCCACTAAACTACTCTTTGGTTTAAAACCATCTTTGGAAATAGTTTGCCCAAGATAGTCCACTGACTTGACTCCTATCTTACACTTTTCCCTTTGTATGGTTAATCCTGCCTTGCTTAGTTTACTCAAAACTTCTTCAAGTACAATATTATGTTTCTCTTTGGAGTCTCCGTAACTTAAAATGTTGTCTTGAAAACAGAGGACTTTACTGGTTCCCTGCAAAATGTGCTTCATTGCATTTTGGAAAACCCCTGCTGCAGACGCTAGGCAGGATGGCATCCTGCAGAATTTGTTTGCTCTAAAGGGAATTATGAAGGAGATTAAGGCCTTAGAGTCTGGATGAAGAGCAACCTGGTGATATGCTGATGAGAGGTCTATTGCACTGAAATACTTTGCACCTTGAATGACACTTAACATTTTGTTGATGTTTGGTAGCGGGTGTCTGTCAATCCATATGTTCACATTGAAATCTCTAAGATCAATGCATAAATGGATACTCTTCCCTCCTTCCTTAGAGGCTATGACAATGGGTGCTAACCATTCTTCACTTTTGATTTTCTCAATGGCCTTTGTGTCTTCTAACTTGTCTAGCTCTTTCTTGAGTGGCACTCTCATAAGTAATGATAAGGGATGTGCTTTGTGTATTACTGGCTTAGCCTAGGCTTTGAGTTTGACATTGTTGCGGAAACCTTTGAGCAATCCTATTTTATCTGTGAAAACCTCAAGGAATTTCTCACATACCTCCATGCCTATGGAGGTCTATTGACTAAATACACTTGCTCAACAGCATTAGGGTCCAATTTGAACCCTAAACCTCTTTGGTGTTTCCACACTAAAAGGTTGGAGCTTTGTTTAGAAATGTATACCTTTCCTGATGTAGTCTTATCCTTGAAAGTTATGTGCATGATCAACATTCATGCTAGAGGTATATGGTCCTTATAGTATCCCCCAGGGTTTACATCAGGTGGTAACATAGTAAAATCTTTGTCCTGAAAATTTTCTTTAAAGGTAGTTTCATTTATCAATGTATAAGGAGAGCAGGAATCTGCAAAAACAATGAAAGTAACTCCATCCAGTAATATTTTATATGTAGCATATGTCATTTCAGGATTTCCCAACCCACTAACAATCTGGAATTCAATTTGCTTTCTTCTATGGGTCTTCATCATTGACCATATGGGTAACTCTATTTCACATATCCTAACATACCTTTTCAAAATGCCCTTTTTTGTTGGCTTCCTGCATTTCACCACTCTTGCTGGATACGTAAGATTATTCACTAAGTGGCTAGTGTTCCCACATCTATAACATTTCAATCTATTATTTAAAGACTTTTGTTTATATACATCCGTGGTATTCACCTTACCTTTGTCAATGTTCTCAGAAATTGTGTGTACATTACTATCAGTTACTACATTAGCGTCCATAGATGCCTTCATTTCTGTCATACAGAACACCATATGTTCTATGCTTTTTGGCTATGTCTATAGCATGGTTTAAATCAGGTTTTTCTGCTAACAATTTTCTTGAACTTTAATATCCCTTGTGCAGCTTACTAGTTGATCTCTTGTAAGTGAGTCCATAGATTCCTTCATTTCTGTCATACAGAACACCATATGTTCTATTCTTTTTGGCTATGTCTAAAGCATGGTTTAAGTCAGGTTTTTTTGCTAACAATTTTCTTGAACTTTAATATCCCTTGTGCAGCTTACTAGTTGATCTCTTGTAAGTGAGTCTGTAAGTGCACCAAAATTGCAGGTAGCCAATACCCTTCTTAGAACTTAGAACTGCAATGTAATTAACCACTTTGTCATTCTTTCCTTGTGATGTTGAAAAAAAGTTATGAATTTCTAATACAACATTCATCTTTTCTCCAAACTATTCTTCCAATTTCTTCAGGGTGTTTTGATGTACATCTAACTAGACATCATCTTGTGCATCTTCTTCACCCTCTTGCCTCTCAGTATTTAATTCGCGCAAGTCATCCATAATCTCTCTAGCATGCGTTCCTAATTATGTAAGTGTATATGCGGGTTATGCACTTAGGAGAATCTATCTCCTCCAATGGCAATATGATAAGACTCAAATAATTTAATCCATCTCTTTCAGGGAATCAACAGTTCACCCAGGTCATTTAAGAAAGAAGGAGGTTGTGACATTGCAAATAAAGCCATAAAAATAATATACAGTGAGGAAATACAAAAGAATACAAATAACCAAAAAACTGCTTTCGATGTGGGTATGTGATAATAATAGCAAATGTCCTCTATTGTTAGAGATTTTACCTACTATAAAAATAACTTAGGAGGACGAAACAAAGAAAAGTGCAGGCATAATACATCCAACCAGAAATTAATGTTTCTTTTCCTATACATACATTGGAATATATGCAGAGTACTTCTAACAGTCAAAGAAAACCCCACTCCATCCTGAATTTATTACAAGCAAAGACAAACCCAGAGAGAATCAGTGTGGATGTTGGAGCAGTAAATTCCACAACTTCTGGGTTATCAACATTCATTCAGATAGGTGGCAAAATTACCTAGTAGATTTTGGGAACCCCAATTGTTCTTGTTGCAACCACCAGTGAGAATTGAGGACAAGAAGCCTCTTATAGTTCACAATGCAAACACCAATGTGGAGATGGTCATGTTGACACGACAGCAGGTCTAACTCATGGAGCAATGCGTCATGTTGAGGAGACACACAGAAGGCAATCCTGTTGACATGGCCGCTGTCTTTCCTCACAGAGAGATGCGTCACGCTGAGGAGAAGACCAGAAGGCGTTCGCTTAGTCATATCAAAGAGGTGTAGTACGCCAATGATATCTTCCTAGAGAAGTGAAGCAAGGCCAAGATCCTCCAAGGGGGCATGATCCCAACAGCAGTGGCTCTCAAAGACGAGGCACACAGATGG
Source organism: Calotriton arnoldi (assembly GCA_963921515.1). Lineage (NCBI taxonomy): Eukaryota > Metazoa > Chordata > Amphibia > Caudata > Salamandridae > Calotriton > Calotriton arnoldi. The sequence goes on from CAWUFW010014854.1 coordinate 118,968, forward strand.
TTTCCTGGTGAGGTGGTTTAATTAAAACCGCAGTACGTCAGTATAGATTACGGGAGAGGCAGGCCAAAGGTAGAGATACTCCCAAAGAGGCATAATCCAAGACAGAGCCTCAAACAAGAGGCAAACGGGCATGCTGCCTTCATGCTCTTATCAAATGAGCTTCATGACAGCTTGGAAAAATCCACCACATGAGTCGGTGGAAGAATGCTCGCCCCATCCAAATCAAAGTCACTCCTCTAATTCTTTCAGCATCCAGCTTCCAATCCCACTCACATCGGATCCAGGTGCCAATACAGTCCGCAGAAAAGAGGCAACCACGGTATGGTAGTAATAGCAAAGATCCCATCCTCATCCCCAAAATGTTAGAAAGGACCCACACAGGACAAAGTCAATAAAATCCTTTATTTACTTGACAGAGTCCTCTAACCAATTGCTCGCTCCTTCCTATTTCTCTTCATCAACATTCTACTGTCAGCTCCACATGAGGATTCTAAATTGGAGCGTGGACCATAACAATGGGTAATGAACATGGGGGGAGAAAAGGGACGGAGAAGGAGGGGAATGTACCATGTTAAATTACAACAGATCTCAGTGCAAACTTGCTGTGCTGTCTGCCATATACAGCATGGGCAAGATTTTTTTCCCCATTAATTTCTAATGCGAACAGCGGAAGAAATGTATTTGGCCATCCAGTAGATGTATTCCGTTTGAAGGAGCTTTAAATAAAATAGGGTGGGTCTGCATCTTCTAACATTTAGAAGCTTTAACAGTGGTTTAACAAACACATTTCTTGGTACAGTATATAATTTAAAGAAAAAGCAAAAAATGTAGGACGGACTGGATGGAAACTGAATCACATGGGCATGGTTCTAATGGGGAATCCTGAGTTGTGGTGCTGGGGTATGAGACCAGATAATGGGCTATACCTAACCTTAACCTAATCTTGTAGAATCTTTGTGAATGGGAAAATGGGAACGTAACATACAGTTCCATGGAATTGGTAGTGACAAGAGGGAGATATCCCTTTACCCTTTTCTTGCTCATCTCCAATGTGATGTTTAGCGATCTGAAAGCACCAAGAGTTAAGTTCACAACACACATAACAACTATAAACACAAAGTAAATAAATAAATACGAACATAAATATTGATGGACTTATCTATGTGAAAAATATATTCGCAATTTTTGAATTTTTGTCAGAATGGTGGACCATTACTATTTTATAGTTTGGTGTTATTTTCTGTGTTAAGTAAGTCCAGTTGTAAGAATTGGTAAACACACTAAAATTCAGAGATTTATAGGTATTCATTCACCAAAAACCTGCAGGTAGATTTCCCAAATTGGACTGAAATCCAAATGTATTCCAATCAATATAGGAGTAGTCTCTTTTAGGATAGTAATAGAGACAGAACACTCCTCCATTTAACAGGGGTGGGTTTGGAACATTGGTTTGCCCCTCTGCCTGGTGACTGTCTTAGCAATCTTCCTAAATATATTTAAGATGGGGGATGTTAGGCCTATCAGCCTTAGAGTGGTCTTCCCCCAAACCTGTTGTCTGTTTCCCTCAATTTCTGCTGAAATTTGATTTTTTTGGCCTTAGGACTCTGTGCACTTTACCACTGCTACCAGTACTAAATTGCTTGTGCTCACTCCCCTAAACATGGCTGAATTGGTTTACACCTGATTGGCATATTTAATTTACTTACACGTCCCTTGTAGAGTGGTATTTTGTTAGATCTGACAGTCGTAGGGTGGTCTTCCCCCAAACGTTTTGCCTGTTTGCCTCCACTTTTGATGAATTCTTTTTGTTAGCCTTAGGACTCTGAGTGCTAAAGTGCATGGGGTTTCCCCCTAAAACATGGTTTGATTAACTTATCCACAATTGACATATTTAATTTATCTATAATTCCCCTAGTAGAGTGCACTTCCTGTGCCCAGGGCCTGCAAATTAAATGCTTCTAGTGGGCCTGTAACACCGATAGTGCCACCCATACAAGTAGCACTTTAAACATGTCCCAGGCCTGCCACTGCAGAGCCTGTATGTGCAGTTCACACAGCCATGTCGACTTGGCATTTAAAACCCCTTGCCATGCCTTAAACTCCCCTTTTATTACATATACATCACTTCAAAGGTAGGCCTTGGGTAGCCCATAGGGCAGGGAACTGTTATCAGGTAGAATATGTACTTTAAAATTTTGCATGTCCTGGTAGTGAAAAACACCCAAAATTCATTTTCACTATTGTGAGACCTACGCCTCTCATAGGTTAACATTGGAAGTTCCTTATTACACTTATACACTGTAATTCCTCATTGAGAAGAAGTAGATCTGTCAAGTCAAGTCAATTTTATTATGATTTGATGCTGCGAGGAGTTCCACATAAAAAAAACCATATACAAACAACTCCAATGTACCAGATCAACCAACACTTAAAAATAAGCTAAAAAAACACAAAACATCAGAAATTACAGTTTTCATAAAATAGTACAAAATTCATAGTTGCAGGTGAATTACAAAGAAATGCGATGTAAACGCAAAATCCATTTCAAAGTCCTTTCAAATACAAAACCAACAAGAGCATGGCAAAGCCAGTTGTACCATTAGATTCTTAGACGACTTCGACTGTACATTTACGCGGATGCTAAAATATATTTATAAAAATGCATTTAGTTCAAAGAGGATTTACATACAAAAAGATTAAAAAGTTCTAAATTTCGGTATACAGTACACAGTAAGTAGCAGCATAAAAGATGACAGAAAGTGCAAGTGCTCGAGCATGGTAACGAATACAAAAATACTTCAAAAAATTCTGATTATTATTCAGTTTACATGCACAAGGCCTAACAGATACAATGTTCCTGGCTAATAGATATTTAATTGTACATGACAGTATTCATAGCAGCATACGAGGAGATCAAAGTGCAAGAGCGCAGCTGTAGTACCAATTTCATAAACCCTTTGTAGAGCAACCATAACGTAATCAGTAAATAACATATCATGCCCTTAAATGTACTAACAATTTCCACCATCTGAGAAAAACTACCCGTAAGTACTACTTATAGGATTCATAAAATTTTGCTCAGAGGGAAACCTATGCAGCCAACTACACCTAAACGTGGCAACATAGCCCTTCTCTAAAATATGTTTAAAAATTGTTAAAAAAAGCTAAAGATTTTGAAGCAGACTGGTTCAGAGGGGAGGGCCAGAAGACAGTTTCAGGCCTCCTCAGCTGTAGTAATGTTATACTTTAGGAACAAAGGTCTTAGGAATCGATGTAGCAAAGTTGTAGTAGGGGACAGACAAATAAGACATGATTTAAATCCTGCACACTGGTACCACATAGGTGACAAAGTCTATCCTGCCTAGGGAGACCCTCCCAAGCTCCGGTTAATATCTGCAAAGGAAGCAAATTCAGCCGTAGCAACAAGATGGTTCTGCGCACTCCATGGAGGAGATTCCATATAACATAAGGTTGGGGCTGATTATGAATACTACTCCCCACAATGGTGTCATTATTGGAATGTACTGCACACAGTGCGGTATCTCTTTTACGAGAGACTTTGTAAAGAGTTTTTTTAATTTGAGTGTTCAAAACTCGATTCGGTAGAGGGCTTATATTACTATTCTCAAAATCAAACAAGTGTATTGCTTTCTCGTAATTCCTAAAGAGAACACTTTTTCCCTTCAGGGTGGAAAACATTTCCTCACACATTGCTACCCATAAGGGGTTCTCAACACTGTTTAATAGTGCATTGCTCCATCTTAAGCAGGCAGCCATAGAGAACTCATAAGTGGAAAGTAGCCCGAATTCGAACCGAATCACCGCTATAGGGGTTGCGCGGTTCAGATTACAAATTTGGCGCCAAATACGGCCCTCTGCTTTCTCAAAATTATCCCACTGCTGTTCATCTACTGTTTCACAAGCGTAACTCAATGCAGGAGGGATTTTAATTTTATAAACTGATAGAACATGTGGGAAATGTCTTTTCCCGCAATGTTTATAGAATCTCCCAATTGCAGAAGCCTGAGAGATTGCCTTACTTCTGCATTGGTCAATGTGATCACTACTGGAGCACTTACTTGTAAAAATTCTCCCTAATTATGGATACAACTTCACCACAGCAAGTTTGTCTTTCCACAGGAACCAGTGCATATTTTTCCTAACTCTGCATCCCCGATATCTAAAAAACATAATTTTACTTTTTCAGATATTTAAAAAAAAAAAATCATCAGAGTACAGTGCTAACTCAGTAAGTCGCCTTTGTAATCCAATTGGAGTTAGATCTAACAGGAGGGCATCATCCGCATATAGCAGACAGCTCAATTTAATTGTTCCTAGTTTCAGGGAGTCCCCTTTGCAAAGCCCTACCCTACTCGTCAAATCATTAATATAAAGAGAACAGAGGAGAGGAGCCAGTAGGCACCCTTGCTTTAGCCCATTATGAGTTCTACTTTACTTGACAGACCCTGGGTACCTCCCATCAGGACCTGAGTCCAGGTGGAGGAATGCAATGCGATGATTAATCTGAGCAGGTGCATGGGGATCCCCATTGGGGCCAGTGTTCTCCACAGTGTCCCCCAGTCAACCCAATTGAAGGCAGTGGAGAAATCTATAAAGGCAGCATGTAAGGCCATACCCTTACTCATTGGGTATTTTTCCATTAAAGTTTGCAGACAGTAATATTGTCTAGAGTACCACTATGTTTGCGGAACCCGGCTTGCTCTGCAGGGACAAAGCCATTTCCAAAAGCCCAATCCTGGAGGTGGAGAAGTATGCTCTTGGCAAATAAATTTTCGGTCGCATCCAATAATGCGATCTGCCTAAAGCTAGCAGGAGAATATTTTGGACCCTTTTTATATATTGGGACCAAAATACTTTCCTTCCAAGACAACGGAATAGGCCCATGTGCGTAGCAGTAAGAAAATACCAGACACAGAAATTGTGCCCATGCTGCACTTTCTTGTTTGACTATAGCTATTGGTAAGTCATCTGGGCCCATCGCACCTGAATACCTTGCCCCTTTAATATAGCACTCTATTTCCTTACATAAGAGGCGGCCATAATCGCTCCCCACGGGTGAATCAAAGGCAAAATCTGGATTCAACCCAGCCAAGGGATTTAATGCGTACAACTGAGAGATGTATGAGGTCCATTCTACATCAGATATTAAAATGGCTATTTCCTTAGTTCTACCATCAGAGTATTTGGCTATTAAAGCCCAATATTTGCGTGTGTCATCGGACTGTGCAGCCTCTCTTAATTTTATCCAATTAGCATCTTCCACCACTCTGCGGTCCGATGCCAACTTTATTTTGCTTGCCTGCTTCAATCTATTGATTTCCCTTTGTCTGGTCATTGAAGATTGCTTAAATTGTTCCCTTATTAGGGCATTGATCTCGTGATTTAATTTTTTTACCTCCCATGACTTAACCGCTGGGGGATTAATGCTGCAAGCTTGCTTTTTGCTTCCACACACTCTAATTAGGGCCAGTATCTTCTGAAACCAGGAGATGGGATTTTCCTGACCAGGGCCAAGGCTCACATTTTCAATAATCCTCCCAAGACATTGGGGGTTTTTATTAGACCAAAAAGTACACCCATTTGTTCTATTATACAAAATGTTATCGTCCCTTCGATTCCAAAGTTCCAGCAACTCAGGCTCCAGGTTGACATCCACGGACAGAACACTGTGATCACTCAAATTAGTTCTCAGTACCTTAAATTGTGTACATGCACCAAAGAGCTGATAGGATACCACCATATAATCAATCAGTGGGCATGGAAGGTAAAAGAGGCTGGAGAATTGTCTGGGAACCTACCATTCAATATAACAAAAATCACTCATTCTCAAATTATGCAAGAAAGACAGACCCCGCCTATCAGATCTAATGTGGCCGGGCAGTGATGATTCAGAAATGGACCATATGTCCTCCATTTCTTGGTTAGAAAAGGCCATAGAGGAGCAGTTTGAAATTTTAGCACTGAAGTCCCCTACCATCAATATCAAGGTGCACTGCTCTGAGAAGGAGTAGATCTGTCATGTTTCATATCACTGGAAAGCTAATCATAAACCCTCTTTACTGGTAAAGATGAATTTATCACTACCCTTTTAAAAATGCCACTTTCAGAAAGATGGCATTTTTCTGCTCTTAGCCCTGTGTGCCTGCAGTGTGTCTCTAATGAATGTCTAGGGTGGGTGACACTTAGACTTTGTTCATTTTCTCTAGACAGCCACAAAAAAAAGGGAGCTTAGGTGTGACTGGGGGGCCATCCATATTGTGATGGGCCATCTTGAATTGGATGGGAGGGAGGGGCTGACACTCACAGCTGAATAGGCTGTGTCCTGTCCCCACAGAAAGGGCTGCATTCCCCCCCTGAGTGAGCCTTGAGCCAGAGCTGGGAAGAAGGACCTCTGTGCACTTCAAAAACCCCTCCAAAGGTAACCTTCACTTCAAACACACAACTCGGTATAAGCACTAAATCTCTGATCCAACAAAATTAGACTCTACTTGACCTGTGAAGAACTCTGCCAGTTGGAAGGACTGCTGTTCTGCTTCAAGGACTGCCAATCTGCTGTACTGATGCTCTGAAAGAACTGCTTTTCTGATGTGCTGCGCTGCCTCCTGCCATCCTCTGTCCTGCTGAGGAAGGACTGGACCCATCTCACTTGAAGGAAATCCTCAGCACACATCTGTAGTGTATCTAAACATTTGTCTGCACATTGTATGCATGAATATTAACACAGTATTTTTAGTTTCTTGTTTTTCTTTCTTTATTCTCATAGTTTCTCTTCAGCCGACACGTGTTTCGTCGCATACACTGGGAAATCGTCCTGCGACTTTCTCAAGGCTCTACAACATTAGGTATATTCCTTTCTTATGTGGTGATAATTCCAACCCACAATGGGTAAAATATCTGTCTTCTGCGTTAAAATCGGTTCTTCATTCAGGAAAGGTCTCCGTATGACCAATTCACGAGCTCGTAAGGACAGCTCCGTCATCAACGTAGCCCAAAACCGTGACTGTGATTGTAGAGCCTTGAGAAAGCTGTGGGACGATTTCCCAGTGTATGCAACGAAACACGTGTCGGCTGAAGAGAAACTATAAGAATGAAGAAAGAAAAACAAGAAACTCAAAATACTGTGTTAATATTCTTGCATACAATGTGCAGACAAATGTTTAGATACACTACAGACGTGTGCTGAGGATTTCCTTTGTGTCTTCAGTGACCTCGGCCACAATTTTGGGGGAGGTTGGTGGTTCTCCTCACCTTACAGCACCGTCCAGAATTTAAGATCTATTGAAACTAATATATGTGCGATTTTCCTGAGTGGCGCCGTTTCACCTAGCTCAATAACACTGTCCGTTCTAAGGCCATCTCACTTGAACCCAGAGTGACTCCAAGATCATACTGGCTTGCCCCCTGTTCTAAGTTACAGGGACAATAAAGACTTCTCATCCACCTGCAACAACACCTGGACTTTGCTTGCTGTAAGACTTGCCCTGCCAAGTGTTACCAATCCAGTCCTGGACTGGGTAATAAGTGCTACAACTGCTAAAAATCCGTACATCAACAACGTTGTGCAGATTGGAACCAGTACATCTCCCTCAATGCTGACTCATCACCGTTGCTGCATGGACCTCGAATCGCCAACAGCGTGGCACATCACCTCCAGTTTCCGACTCATTGCCTACATCCTGTGGCTTCACAATAACCTATCTCCTATTTTCGCAGCTCAATGACGAGCTTCACCTTCGATCCAGTGGTTCGAAGCCGACCCATTTTCCCTTTGCTTATCGCATCTCAACTCCATCGATGACGCATTCCAGGAACTATTCAGGGGTCCAAGACTGGTCCCTGTATCTGACCCACGCTCCATCGCAGTCAGCCTAAACTTTTGGATATACCTCGGTGAAGCGCGGCTAGACGTCCCTGGCTGGCACTTTTAAACACTATAATTTTACTTAAAATTCATACTTCCGATAATTCTTATTGGATTGTTGTTCTTTTGGTCTTGTTTTGTTCATAAAACTATAAACTATTTTTTCTAAAGCGGTATTGAGTCTTTTTGTGGTGTTTTCACTGTGATACTGTTCGAATTATTACACACATACTTTACACATTGCCTCTTAAGTTAAGCTTGACTGCTCTGTGCCAAGCTACCAGCGGGTGAGCACAGGTTAATTTAGGGTATGTGGTGACTTACCCTGACTAGGACTGTGGTTGGTGCTTGGACAGGGTGCATACATCTGCCAACCAGAAACTCAATTTCTAATATTGGTGGTGATCGGTGATAATGGGACGTGTGTTTGTGCAGTGCCATACAGTGACTTGGTGCAAACTACTACTCCATATCTAAAACAATTTGAGTAAATTTTCCCTGATTGACACTTGTTTATTTTCCCAAAGTTTTCCCAATTTCTATTCTTACAGTTGTGTTTGTAACCTCACCTACCAAGATGGAGTTTGAGCTGGCCAACCTAGAGAGCTACACTGTGGCCTATCTCAAGGTATACTGTCGGGAGAAAAGGTTTTTTACCAAAGGGAGAGTTAAGAGAGCAGTGCTCCAAACAGCTTTGAGAGCATGGACAGAAGCCCACACAGAAAATGAGGAGGAAGGGTCAGCATCAGTGGAAGAATTGGAACAAGACCTGTCTGAGATTGTGACATGCAACCTGTTGGGGAGGGAGGAAACATCCCATCAGGGCGGCAAGTCCATACACTTGCAGAGGGCAGTGTGTCATCTGGGAACCTGTCCCCAAGGCAGAGGAGCTAGAGGACAGGAGGAAGGAGAGAAAACAGAAGCTACAGCTTGCAAAACTAGAGAAAAAACAAGCTCTGGAAGAAAAGAGACTGACCGTGCAGGAGAAGAGAATGGCCCATGAGCTAAGCCTTAGAGAGATGGACATTAGAGCCATGCAAGTGGAGTCCAGCAGTAGTGCTGGCAGCATACCTGCAGTATCTGCTGGAGAAGGGAAGGTTTGTATCTCAAAAGATTTGGTACCCAGTTTTGTTGTGGGGCATGACATTGACAAGTGGTTCTCTGCCTAAGGGTGCCCAAGGTTCCTGAGGAGTCCTTATGGGGATAGCTTGTGGAAATGCCTGCCCAGAGTTGGGAGGGGCATACTACGGACTCTAGAGGTAGAGGATCAAACGCAATACACCCTCATGAAGGCCATACTTGTTCGTAAATTTGGGCTGACCCCTGAGAGGTACAGAAAGATGTTCAGTGGCAGCCACAGACTCTCTACACAAACATGGAATTCTTTGACTATGCTAGCAAAGTAGTGAAGGTCCGGGTGAGTGGCAGCAATGTTGATGACTATTCTGGGCTGTACAAATTGATGCTGAAGGAGCACATGCTAGATATTTGTTTTCCAGAGCTGAGCCAAAACCTGGCTGATAGCAAGCTGACTGATCCCAGGAAGTTTACTTAGGAGGCAGACATCTGGGTCAGCACCATAGTGTCTAAGACGGTATCTGAGGAGGTACCAAAAGTGCGATTCGGCTTCCACCAGCAGAAGGAGGAGGGAGAAAAATAAGGATTTCTCTCGAGGCCCTCAAAGTAGTTTACAGGGTAAAGTGTCTCATTCCCAATATGTCCACCAGAAAAAGAGCCTCCCTGACAAGAGTCAGACAAAGAATCCCAAATGCTATGAGTGCATCTAGTATGGCCATTACAAGAGGTATCCCAAGTGCCTTAAAAGGGCACTGGCGCTCACTGGAGGTAAGACACCAGGGGTGGCAAGTATAGTGCTTGGGGAGCAGTTTGTCCCAGTAAATGTGAGGAAATCAGCGAGGTTACACTAGTGCCCCTGGGTGACATTGAGATGGATCCTACAACCCATGTGCCTTCCAATACTGCAAAGTATAGGCAGAGGGTTACCATCAATGGGTAAGGCATTGAGGCTCTGAAGGATACAGAAGTCAGAATGACTATGGTCAGGAGTCAGCTGGTGGCCCCAGAGCAAGATATACCCAATGTGGTGACCGCTGTGAGGGTCAGTATTCCGTGGCCCTTGTTCACTTTGAGTTGGGGTGTCTCAGGGCTTCTGAAAGTTGCTATGTGCCCTGCCATGCCTGTGGACTGTTTCTTAGGGAATGGTCTGGACCACACTACCTGGAAGGAAGTGGAGCACAAATCAAACCTGGAAATGTTAGGGCTGCCTGAGTGGATATGTGCTACCACCAGGTCCATGGCTGCCCAAGAAGGGAGTCAAGGAAATCTGGAGCCTGAAAGAGTGGCCCAGACAGCTGCTAAAAGAGGAAAGGACATGGTGCTTGGAAAACCAGCTCCTGAATGTCTTGCAGCTGTGGAGGATGGGACAACAGAGGAGCCCGCACCGGAGCCCACTAAGGAGGACATTGCCTCCCTTAGTAACCCGCATGAACTTGCTGGATGGAAAGTAGAGGGGGTCCCACCAGGGAAGAGTTCTCCAAAGCACAGAGAGAGTGCCCAACCCTGGAAAGCATGAGACAATAGGCCAGAGCCCAGGCATCAGGTAATGCTTTTGGGAATCACCAAATTTACTGGGAGGGAAACTTCCTGTATATTGAGCCTAAGGCACCTGCGCATGTGGCAACATGGGCACTGGTCATTCTCCAATGCAACTGGACATTATTCCTGGAGCTGGCTCATGAGATACCCCTGGCAGGACATCTGGGGAGGACAAGACCTTTGCCAGGCTTGTCCCTCACTTTTGTTAGCCCTGGATGAAGATTTCCTCAGATACATTCTGCAGGATTTGCTTGACCTGCCAGGCCAGCAGAAAGATAGGGCAGATACTGAAAGCCCCCCTTAATCCCTTGCCTGTCAGCACCCCCTGTGAAAGGGTAGGCATTGACATTGTAGGGTCTATGGATCCCCAGACAGTCTCTGACAACAGGTTTATCCTGATATTGGTGGACCATGCCACAAGTTACCCAGAGGTCATACCTGTGAGCACTGCTGTTGCACCTGCAGGGCTAAGGCCCTATTGGGATGTTTTACCAGAGTGAGATTCCCGAAAGAAGACTGATTTGACAGAGGCGCCAACTTCATGTCTCCTTATATGCAGTCAATGTGGAAGCAGTGTGGAGTTACTTACAAGTTCTCTACCCCCTACCATCCACAAACCAATGGGCTTGTTCAGAGATTCAACAAGACCCTCAAAGGCATGATCAAGGGCCTGCCTGAAGCCCTGAGGCATAAGTGGAACGTCCTCTTGCCATGCCTTCTCTTTGGTTACAGAGAGGTACCACAAAAGGAGGTTTGATTTAGCACCTTTGAAGTTCTGGCCATCCTCTAAGGGGACCTCTCAGTCTAGTGAAGGAGGGGTGAAAGCAAGCTACTAGGAACCCTCTCCAGGATATAGTTAGCTACATGCTGGTCTTCTGGAGCCAGATGACCAAGTTGTGGAAGCAAGCCTCTGATAACTTAGAGGCCATCCAGGAGGTGATGAAACAGTGGTATGACCTAACGGCTATCCCTGAGGAATTACAGCCTGGGCAGCAAGTGTGGGTGATGGTACCCATGGAGCCCAGGGCCCTCTAAGATCAATGGTCTGGGCCCTATGAGACAGTTGAGAGTAAGGGGGAGGTCACCTACCTGGTGGACCTCAAGATGCTCAGACACACCCATATGGTGCTCTATATCAAGTGTCTCAAACCAAACTTTTAGAGGTTGAGGCCACCATGTTGGTGGTGACAGATGGAGAAGAGGAAGAGGAGCATTAACCTCTACCTCGTCTCTTAGCCTTAAACAGAAAGATGGGTCAGTGGAAGGTGTGAACCTCTCCCCTACCCTGACTTCAGAACAGCAGAAAGACTCTTGCCAGTTGCTGGGACAGTTCTCCTCTCTGTTTTCCCTCACTCCTGGGACTACCTACCTGGGTACCCATGATGTGGACACAGGAGACAGCCCCCATGTCAAGAAAAAAGCTTATAGGCTGTCTGATAAAGTGAGAGACAGCATCAAAGATGAGGTTTCTAAGGTGCTGGAGTTTGGGGTGAATTAATGCTTCAGTAGCCCTTGGTACAGCCCTTTAGTGCAGGTACCAAAAGCTGCCCCTCCGAGAACTACAAAGGAACTCAAATACTGGGCAGATTATGAGGGGCTCAATTCAGTCACGAAGACTGATACTCTTCCCATCCCCTGAGCTGTTGAACTGACTAATTGGTTAGGGGCTGCCCAATTCCTGAGTAACTTTGACCTTACTCAAGGATTGCCCTGACTGAAGGAGTCAATGACATGCAGCCTTCTTTGCTCCAGAGGGCTAATACCAATTCAGAGTGATGCCCTTTGGATTATGCCTTGCCACCTTCCACAGGCTCATGAACTAGGTTCTGGCTGGTATGGGGGTCTTCAGTGCTGCTTATATGGATGACATAGCTGTCTTCAGTAGCAGCAAGAAGGACCATCTTTTTCACCTGCAAGAAATGCTTCAGGCCCTGCAATGGGCAGGCCTGAGTATCAGGCCTGAGTATCAAGGCCAATAAGTGCCAGATAGTGCAGAGGTCTGTGGTGTAATTCAGACACCTGGTGGGTAGGGTTAAGCTGCAGCACCTCCAGGCCAAGATAGAGGCTATCATGGCCTGGGAGTCCCCAAAAGCTCAAACTGAGGTGAGAGCCTTCTTGGGCCTCACAGGGTTTGTCATGGGTTACGGCATCATTGTTGCCCCCTTGACAGAGCTGACTTAGAAGAATCAGAACAGCAATGTGATTTTGACAAAGGCATGCCAAAAGGCATTTGACTCCCTAAAGCAGGCCATGTGCACAGCTCCTGTGCTCTACGCCCCTAACTTTTTCACAGAATTTATTGTACAAACAGATGCCTCAGGACTTGGCATAGGGGCAGTTCTATCACAGATAAGTAATGAAGGCCTAGACCAAACTGTAGCTTTCATCTCTAGAAGGTTACTTCCCAGGGAACAGAGGTGGAGTGCTTTGAAAGGAAAGCCCTTGCTGTGGTCTGGGCACTGAAGAAGTTGAGACCATACCTGTTTGGGACTCACTTCCTGATTCAGACAGACTATAGGCCCCTCAGATGGCTAATGCAAATGAGGGGTGAGAATCCAAAATTGTTGAGGTGTTTCATCTCCCTACTGAGCTTTACGGTTGAACACAGACCTGGGTAGGCCATGCCAATGCTGATTGTCTCTCCAGGTTCTTCCGCTTTAGTGATGAGAACTCCCAAGGGGTTGTGTTGTTCTCTGCACTTTTAGCTGGGGAGCACATATTCGACCTGACAGCCTTAGGATAGTCTTCCCCCAAATGTTTTGCCTGCCTGCCTCCAATTTTGCAGAATTCTTTCTGTTGGCCTTAGGACTCCAAGAAATTTACCACTGGCAACCAGTGCTAAAATGTAGTCTAGTCAAGTCTCCAGGATTTATAAAACTCATGGCTGCCAAAACAGGGCTTCCCAGCACTAAGCAGAGAGCAAGAGAAAAGATCTCTTATTATTCAAACAAGAAGGTTTTTAACACTTTTCTGAAGGAGAGCTCGGATTCCATCTTCCTTATCTGTAAGGAGAGGGCATTCCACAACCTATGAATAATGACAGCAAAGGAGCGGCAGCCAGCTCTTGCTCTATTGAATCTAGGACTAGCATAACATTACTGGGTATATAGAATATATTGAAGGCTGATCAGGTGTCAGAAGGCTTTGGATCATTGTGGATCCTATGTTGTGCATTGCTTTATGTGCCAAACAAAGCACTTTGAAATGTATTCTCTTTTGCATCGGGAGCCACTGCAAAGAGGTTCTGGTGATTGTTACCGCCTGAATCTTAGGGATGCTCTGCACTGTGCGTACTGCCGTGTTTTGTATCATTTGCAGCCTTTAAAACACTGATTTGGGGCTGCCCAGGTATAAGGAGTTTCCGTAGTCAAGGCAAAACATAATTAGGCCTTGTACTATGATTCTATGTTGAGTCAAGCAGCCACCTTAGTAATCGCCAGAGAGTGTGAAGAAGGCCAAAACCAGCAGCCGCTATTGGCTTTGCTTGTGTTGCCATGGTGAGTCCCTCATCATTCCAGACCCCAAAACATTTCACTTCTACCTTAGCGGTGGGTTTACTGCCCATGCATGCAGGCCAGTTTAGGTCTAACAACTGCACTGGATTTTTGCCTACAACCGGCACCTCTGTTTTACCTCCATTTAATTCAAAGCTGCTGACAGCCATCCAGTTCACTACATGATTCAGACACTTGTCAAGAAGGGCAGAAGTAGTGCCCGTCTGATGCAAATGACATGATACTTTGAGTGTGGTACACAAATGAAATAGCAGTAAAGCCTCACTTTTTGATAATCTCAGCCAAAGGACTTACGTAAATGTTAAAAAGTGACAGGTTGAGAGAAGACCCTTGTGTCACACCACAGTCTCAGCAGAAGATATTAGATTGTTTATCTTCTTCAACAACATGAAAAGCTCTTTTTTGAAGGAAGGCCACTAACCACATTAGACCCATTCCAGAGATTCCTGCTTGTGCCATAGTCTTGATAAGTGTAGGATGAGACACTGTATCAAAAGTGGGGCTCAGATCAAAGAAAATAAGGTCCGCAGATCCTCCTTTATCTAATGTAGCCCTTAGTTCTTCAGAGGCAGCTAAGAGTGCTGCTTCAGTACTGTTTCCTACTCTAAATTAAGATTGGGATGGATGTAGAATATTTTTTTCCTCTAAATAGCAGGCCAAGATTTTATTTACAAATTTTCCAAGACTTTGCTTTGACCTGGCAATAGGGAAATTGGGCAATAATTTTCACTTATCCGGGAATTAGTGTGTGCCTTTTTTAATAGTGCTTTTACTATAGCATGTTTCCAAGCTGCAGATACGGCACCTGAGTTAAGGGAGTAGTTAAAAATATTGTTAAGGGTGCATTTGATTAATTCCCATCCCTTTAACAAAATATGTGGAGGGGCCGGATCGATGGGCGACCCTGATCTGAGGGAAGAGAGAATATCTGTGATTTCTTCAACCGTCATCTCTGGGAATGTGCATAATTTCCCCTGAGTTGAGTGGTCCATCAATATGGTCCCTCAGTCTCCTCCAAGGGTTTGACGTATGTTGTTTACTTTTTCAAGAAAAATATGTTCTAATTCTCTGCAACGTTCTTCTGATTGTGGGGAGTTATTGGTGTTCTTAGGGATTATGAAAGTGCACATGCTTCTCCCCTAAAACATGATTTGGTTGACTTATCCACAATTGGCATATTTAATTTATTTATAAGTCTCTAGTAGAGTGCACTACCTGTGTCCAGGGCCTGTAAATTAAATGCTGCTAGTGGGCCTGCAGCACTGATTGTGCAACCCGCACAAGTACCACTTTAAACATGCCTCAGGCCTGCCCCTGCAGAGCCTGTGTGTGCAGTTTACACTGCCATGTCGACTTGGCATTTAAAGCCCCTTGCCAAGCCTTGAACTCCTCTTTTATATGGCACCCCAAAAGTAGGCCTTACGTAGCCCATAGGAAAGGGTGCTGTGGAGTCAAAAGGTAGGACATGTATTTTTAAGTTTTGCATGTTGTGGTAGTGAAAAACACCCAAATTCATTTTTCAGTACCGTTCGGCCTACCCCTCTCATAGGTTAATATTGGGAATTCTTTATTATACTTATAAGCTGTAATTCGTGATTGATAAGAAGTAGGTTTGTCATGTTTCATATCATTGGAATGGTAATGGTAAATTCTGTTTACTGGTAAAGTCAAATTTATCACTACCCTTTTAAAAATGGCACATCATTTTGATCACTGC
Source organism: Calotriton arnoldi (assembly GCA_963921515.1). Lineage (NCBI taxonomy): Eukaryota > Metazoa > Chordata > Amphibia > Caudata > Salamandridae > Calotriton > Calotriton arnoldi. The sequence continues at coordinate 134,698 of CAWUFW010014854.1, forward strand.
TGCAAAGAAATGGCATAAATTGCGAAGAATACCGGGTCTCCTTTTTTGTGTTCTAACAAATAGAAAGATGGCATTTTACTGCTCTTAGCCCTGTGTACTTAAAGCCTGTCTCCAATACAAATCTGGGGTTGGTGACAGCTGAACGTTGTGGATTCCCTCTAGACAGCCACACACAAAGTGAGCTTAGGTGTGACTGAATGGCCATCCACATCCTCAAGAGCCATCCTTGGCAGGGTAGGAGGGAAGAGCTGACACTTACATCTGAATAGGCTGTGTCATGTACCCACACAAAGGGCTAAATACCCCCTGTAGTGAGTCTGGCGCCAGAGCTGGGAGGAAAGACCTCTGTGCACTTCAAAGCCCCTCTTTGAAGTCACCTAAACTTCAAAGGCACAACTGGGTATAAGTACTAGGTCTCTGACCCCAACAAATCAGAAACTACTGGACCGGTGATAAACTCTGCCAGGAGGAAAGACTGCTGGGTTGCTACAAGGACTGCTAATCTGCCGGACTGCTGCTCTGGAAGAACAGGTTTTTTGCTGTTCTGCCCTGCTGCTTGCTACCACCACCCTGCTGAGGAAGGACTATATCCATCTCACTTGAACCCAGAGTGACTCCAAGTCCATTGTGGCTTGCCCCCTGTTCTAAGTGGCAGGGACATTAAAGACAGCTCATCCACCTGCAACAGCACCTGGACTTTGCTTTTTGCAAGTCTTGCCCTGCCAAGTAGTAATAATCCAGTCTTGGGCACTTAGAAGTGGGTATACAGTGCTGCAACTGCTAAAAATCCACGCATCAATGATGTTTCACCGGTTGGAACCGGCGCATCTCCCTCGACACTGAAGCATCACTGCTGCAGCGTGGACAGCGGACTCACATTGCTGACTGCGCAGCGTATTGACTCTTGTTCCGTATGCATTGCCTACATCCTGTGGCTGGATGATGACACATCTCCTACTTTCGCATCTCTACGACGACGCATTGCCTTCGATCCAGTGGTTCGACCTCGGTGCATTGTCCCTTTGGCTCTCGCATCTCGACTCTGTCAATGATGCATCCCACGTATTTGTCAGTGGGCCAAGGCTGGTCCTTGTATCAGACCCGTGCTCCATCACAGTGTGACTGATCTTTTGGAATTACTCTGGTCAAGCATGACATGATGTCCCCGGTTGGCACTTTCAGCTTTTAAGTACTATATTTTCATCTATTCTTTAAAACTTCATCACTCAGTTTCTGGTGTTTTCACTGTATTACTGTTTGAAGTGTTGCACAAATACTTTACACGTGGCCTGTTAAGTGAAGCTTGACTGCTCTGTGCCAATCTATCAGAGGGTGAGCACAGTTTAATTTAGTGTTTGGCCTATTTAATTTACTTATAAGTCCATTGTAGAGTGGTATATCATATACCCCGGACCTGTAAATTAAATGCTGCTAGTGGTCCTGTAGCACTTATTGTGCCACCCACTTAAGTAGCCCCTTAAAGCACACCCCAGGCATGCCATTGCAGCCTGAATGTAGTTTTAAACTGCCATTTTGATTTGGCAATATTACCCACTTGCCAAGCATTAAACTCCCCTTTTATTGCATATAAGCCACTCCAACGGCAGGCCCTACATAATCCATAGGGTAGGGTGCATTGTAATTATTAGGCTGGAAATGTACTTTAAATTTTACATCCCCAGGGAGTGAAAAACTCCTAAATTAGTTTTTCACTAGTGTGAGGCCTACCTGTCCCATAGGAAAACATTGGGATGCTCTATAAATGTTTTGATTGGGAACAGGTAGCCAATTTGTGTTTGCTATCTATGAAATTGTAATTAGAAATCCTCTTTACTGGCAAAGTCAGATTTTAATTGACAACTAAATTATAATTTTGAAAGTTGGCGTTTCCTGCCCTTTGCTATTTGGTGCCTGTAGCCTGTGCTAGGTCACATGACTGGTGTATTTGGCAGTCAGACTTTGTGAAATCCTCCCAGACAGTCACACAATATAGGGAATATGTGTGACTGAAATGGGCCATCTACTGTCAGTATTGTTGGGCAGAGCTGGGTACAGCCCCACTTGCAACTGAATAGGCTGTGCTCTGCCTTCACACAAAGGATGCGTCATCGCTGCATTGTCTCTGCAGCCTGCTTCAAGCCAGGCAGAGGAGTCAGGAAATTCCAAGCACTTCAAAGAGAAAGCTGTAGAAACTTCTACTACTTCAAAGAACATACCAGGTATAAAGAAGGGACCCTCAGACCCACTCTTATGTTCACTTTCTGTACATGTAGTAGGACACTCAGAGGACTGCCTGCTGCTGTGACCTGCTGTGTACTACAGAAGACTGGTTACTGCACCTGCAAGGACTGCTTTGCTGCATGGAGCTTGCCTTGAACCCTCAGAGGCCTGCCCTGCTACTTGAACCATGCTGCATCACTTGAATCCGGGCTGGAGTGACCCCAAGGGCTAGTTTGCTGGACTCCTGTTCAGGCCACAGGGACATAACAGGATCCAACAATCTTGAACTCACACCTCGACCCAGTCTGAGTGAGAACTGAACCCCCAAGTAACAGCCAAAATACAGAACTTGGGACTTAAACATTTTTGGGCTAAAAACTGCTCAGAGGACCAAGGGAAGACCAGGACCAACCTGCTCCTCGATCTTCCCAAGGTGCATCGCTGGTCGGCCTGACTTCGTGATAGCTCCCACTGTGTTCTTCGCAGCAGCAAATCCTGTTCAGCAGTTCCTCGGCAAAGGGGTGTTTGGCCTCCTGGAACACTTGTCTGCTACTGCCTTTAGTTTTGTCCTACTGAAGATTTTTGATTTCCAAAAAAGAGACTAAGTCCGAACTTAGAAATCTTTACAGCAACTTCATCCAGCAGCTCCTCGATGATGACTCTACATCCTTGGACACTGCCTGCAGTCTTGCCCCGCTGAACTTTTACCGTATCAGAATATTTTCTATATTATTTCTTATAAGCTCGAAGGTAAGTGCCGACCGGGCCTAAACCACTTCTTGTATTTGCCCACACTCCACTGCAGTCAGACATATTTTTCGACTTTGTCCCAATGTCGCTTGACTAGATTCCGCCATTGGTGCTTGTTTCTTTTAGGTGATAGTTTTACTAGAATATTTTACAAATCATTACTCCAGTTCTACTGATTGGATTTTTGTTCTTTTGGTGTCAAATAATGTATTTACATTTACTTTATTTTTCTCAATTGGAGTGAAATTTTTCTTGTGTTGTATTTTCACTTTCTTACTGTTTGCGTGTTGCGTAAATACTTTACACTTTGCCTCCAAGTTAAGCCTGACTGCTTTTGTGCCAAGCTACCAGAGGGTCAAGCACAGGTTAATTTGGTGACTTTTGTGGTTCAACCTGACAAGGATTGTAGCTGTTGCTTGAATAGGGGTCACTCCCCCATTCAACCAACAACTCAATTTCTCAAAGTGGTAATAGCTGATAATGCAACATTTCTGCAGTGATTAACTACAACTTAGTATCTGCCATCTGGAAGGAGGTGCCATCAGTCATTGAGCACAAAATTACCTGGTTAATATTTGGCATCTGGACATGTTACATTGTATTTTGTGTATTTTATTCAGTTTTTTCTTGGGACTTGGCCAAGTCCAAGTCCCAAGATGGCTGCCACCACTTCCTGGTTGAAGTGGTGGCAGCCAATTAGATCTCATCATGAGATCTGTCGGATGCACGAAAGCTCTGCATCCCTAGACATAATTCAGGCTGCAGTAGTTTTTAAACTCCCTATGGGAAATTGCATATGGAAAACACGTTTTGGGACGACCCCATTTTCTCAGACCCCCGCTTCAGAAATCACCCCGAAACTTTCCAGATGGCAGCTGAAGTGATTGGCATACTAGTTCTGAAAATGTTATGAAGATTTGTCAAATATATATATATATGTATATATATATATATTACCTACTGGCGGTCGCCAGTAGGTAGTTATAGTTAGGACCTATTTTCCATAGGAAATTCACAACATTCTATTTCCAATAACTTTGGCGCCGGTTGATGAATCTTCGCGAAATTTTCAAAACTTGTGGGGCGCTCCGGTCCGCTCCTATCCTGAAAGTCTTGGGGTGATTCATCAAGTGGGGGCCGAGAAAAAAGGGGGGTCCCAAAACGTGTTTTCCCCATGCAATTTTCCATAGGAACATTTAGTCGCAGCTACAGCCCGAACTGCTGAACGGAATGACACCAAATTTGGCAAAAAGGTAGCCCTTGGTTCAGAGTCGTGCCTTTTGGTTAAATGGTGTAAATCGGTTCAGTAGTTCCTGAGAAATTTGAAAAAGAAAACACATATATATCTGGGCGGAGCCTAACCACACATGTCATCGTAAGATCTGATTGGCTGTCAGCACTTCATCCTGGAATTGCTGGCAGCCATCTTGGGACCAATATAAATGATAGTACCCCATTGAAATGCATTGTAGTGAATCGAAGATTTTGAGGGTTACCAAAAGGAGAACTATAAAGGGTGATAACAGACTTTAGTTACATTAGAATTCATTTGTTGATGGTACCATACTAATTTCAGGAATTGTGGTGTGTTCTAAGGTGATTTTACCCTGTGAAAAACCTTCTGCTGGGATATTATGAATCATGTTTGAGAGAAAACTATTTTCACATGCTTGTCCCATACAGTTTTGGAAGGTGCTCCAGAAGCTAAAATGAGAGCATATTTTCTGTAAATTCACATTATCTTTCTCAGTCATGTGAGAATGAAGTCTGACATTCTCAGTAAAACATGTACATCCAACAAGGGCAGAGACTGTCAGTTGATTCCTTTGTGTTCTACTGCAGCTTCCCAGAGTGTTCTAAAGAACAACTAGAGTGCTAACAGCCTTACTTATGACAAAAGTATGGCACACCTGAAGCCATCTTGATTGGAATAAACTGGTAACACTTAAAACATTTAATTTAAAAAGGAACAAAATGATGGGGTTCATTTTGTCATAGAAATTATGGTTAGTGCTGTAGAAAGAAAAGTTAGGACATGTTTCAAGTGTGATCTCAAATAACTTCCTGTTATATTTCAAGAGGACCAGCCTGTCAGTTGATGCCTTTGTGTTCTACTGCAGCTTCCCAGAGTGTTCTAAAGAACAACTAGAGCGCTAACAGTCTTACTTATGACAAAATTATGGCACACCTGAAGCCATCTTGATTGGAATAAACTGGTAACTCTTAAAACATTTAATTTAAATAGGAACAAAATGAGGGGGTTCATTTTGCCATAGAAATTATGGTTAGTGCTGTAGAAAGAAAAATTAGGACATGTTTTAAGTGAGATCTCAAATATCTTCCTGTTATATTTCAACAGGAGCAGCCTGTCAGTTGATGCCTTTGTGTTCTACTGCAGCTTCCCAGAGTGTTCTAAAGAACAACTAGAGTGCTAACAGCCTTACTTATGACAAAAGTATGGCACACCTGAAGCCATCTTGATTGGAATAAACTGGTAACACTTAAAACATTTAATTTAAAAAGGAACAAAATGATGGGGTTCATTTTGTCATAGAAATTATGGTTAGTGCTGTAGAAAGAAAAATTAGGACATGTTTCAAGTGTGATCTCAAATATCTTCCTGTTATATTTCAACAGGAGCAGCCTGTCAGTTGATGCCTTTGTGTTCTACTGCAGCTTCCCAGAGTGTTCTAAAGAACAACTAGAGCGCTAACAGTCTTACTTATGACAAAATTATGGCACACCTGAAGCCATCTTGATTGGAATAAACTGGTAACTCTTAAAACATTTAATTTAAAATGAACAAAATGAGGGGGTTCATTTTGTCATAGAAATTATGGTTAGTGCTGTAGAAAGAAAAATTAGGACATTTTTTAAGTGAGATCTCAAATATCTTCCTGTTATATTTCAACAGGAGCAGCCTGTCAGTTGATGCCTTTGTGTTCTACTGCAGCTTCCCAGAGTGTTCTAAAGAACAACTAGAGTGCCAACAGTCTTACTTATGACAAAAGTATGGCACACCTGAAGCCATCTTGATTGGACTAAACTGGTAACTCTTAAAACATTTAATTTAAAATGAACAAAATGAGGGGGTTCATTTTGCCATAGAAATTATGGTTAGTGCTGCAGAAAGAAAATTTAGGGCATGTTTTAAGTGAGATCTCAAATCCTCTTCTATTTCATTAGAAAATTCTGACATGCAGACTGAAACAATCACTTTCAATACCAGCAGTAGACTTCCAGTTAACTCCCTGGTGAGCAGTAGCTTTACTACAGTGATCTAATGAACAACTAGAGTGCTAACATTCTGAATATATGGCAAATGTGTGACACATCTGAATGCCTTCTTGATGGAATCAAAGTAAAAAACTGAAAGCATTTCCTACTGAGGAGACTGCAGTAAATGACGAAATTAGGAAACTTCATAACAAATAAGTCTCCCAAGATGGCCACCAGAGAAAAAAGAGCCCAAATGTAGCACAAATATCACCCAGATGTAGCCCACATATAGCCCAATGACAGAAGTGTGCAAAACACTTTTTATTTTTAGTTTTTCTGCAGTTTTATATAGTGCAAACTGGTCAGGTATTGGAGCGTTACATCTTACTTGGACCCCTTATTGCGTATTTTGCACGCAGTACATGAGATTGATCTTGCGAAACATTGAACTTTACGATTCTGTTAACCTGAAGTTGCTCTGAACCGGGCTTTGTAACACCCGTTTTTACCTACTGGTTTTAATTAATTCTCACTGTATTGTATTAGGAAAGAGGATTCACTGTTTTTATGTACACTTTTATGATCTATGTTTCTAAATCAGATCAAATAAAGTTTAATGAATTCTATGGCAGGACGGAGGCGAGGATTATGCATATCTTTCCTCACTTTATTTGCATAGCAGTTCAAAGAAAACGTAACACAACAATCATTAAACAAAAGACTACACAACCCATGAACCATTAGGGGGTAGTCTCCAAGGCAACTATAGTCCAATCATATCACAGTCCATTGTATATAATATCGTGACGTCCCTTCCGCTTCCTCTTTCTTCACTGCTCGTCAGTTAAGTGCATTCCTTACATTTTTGGCTTAATCTGACGTTGTTGCTGTTTGTATAGCGGTTTCTTGTGCACGTTATTAGCATTATTGCCTTGGTATTGTTTCATATTCCCTGCGCAGCAGGCTCTTGCCCAAGCGCGTTCTCCCCCTTGCAGTTTCTCCCGCTGTGTGCTCTGCGAGCGGTGAGATCCTGTCAGGGGCGTCTGGTCCGAGCGAGGCAGCTCCGTCGAGCGCTCCCGCTGGTCTTTACACGCGTTTGGGAATCCGGTCACTCCTTTAGTGTCCGCTTGATTCCCGACCAACCCTCACCTAATTTTGACACCGCTACGCGGTGATTTCCCCACACGGCCACGTTAGTGACCAGCGCCACCTGGTGGTGTTAATTGGTATTGCGCCTCAGTCTATTCTTATAACAGCTTCGGGGAAAGCCCAGCTGTTGGAGCACCGGCGAGGGGCTGTCTTAAGGATTTTAAGGGTATTTGTTCTGTGCTCACACCCTCTGCTATCATGTCTTCTCCAGAAGACCATTTTTACTCCTCCTACCAGGAAGTGGAGGAGGAATGGCCCCCAACTTCTCCCTCCAGCAGTGGACCAAGCCCTCTCTCTGGCTATTTCTAGGGCGCTGGCTCCTCTTAGGGATCAGGTTGATAAGCTGGCGAAAAGCATCCCTGGGCTGTTCAGTGACCCAGATCTGGTGGTGGCGGGTCCAAGTATCTCTCAGATGGGGAATAAAAGGGCCGTTAAGCATAACGCGGGGCACTTGGAAGGATTTGATAAACTTACGGAGACCTTCCTCAAGAGTGCGCGAACGCTAAAACATGCACCCTGCCGGGAGGAGGAGGGGCCGAGAGAAAATTGCGACACTGTCACCACTATTGTAGACCCAGACGGCGGGTTTCCCTTAGAGGGAGAGGGTGTATCGGAGGACGATTTCTCCTCCGATGAGGATAAGGACTCGGGGCGTCCCTGGCGTCCAGAGTCCCACTCCTCTCAGTCCCCGGTTGGGGACGGGGTCCACTCGGACATGTTCGAGACTACCCAAATTTACCATCCTAGGTCGGCAGAGTGGACACCTGACGCCAAAGTGGCAGAGTATGTGGTGGGGAAAATCCATCAACCCCTTGAAAGGGAGGTCAGGAATAGGATGAGGGGAGAATGCCCCAGGCCCTCACTGAAGGGGAAGGTGGCACACACGCCTGAAATTGATGAGAAACTATGTACCTTTTTCTCCAAGTATATGAGGGATCCCAAGAAAGGAATTGATAGGTCTTGGACGTGGTAGGGCCCTTGACCCAAATTATTCAATTGACGGAGCATTCCAAAGAGTCAGGATCCCCTTTGTCCATGGATATTGTGGCTGGTTGGGCGCACTACCCTAAACCCTAAAACACTACCCCTCCACTACCCAAACACCACTGCACTACACTAAACCCTAAAACACTACCCCCAGCACGACACCCTACACTACCCAAACATAACTGCACTACCCTAAACCCTAAAACACTACCACCAGCATGACTCCCTACACTACCCAAACACCACTGCACTACCCTAAACCCTAAAACACTACCCCCAGCATGACTCCCTACACTACCCAAACACCACTGCACTACACTAAACCCTAAATATACCCCCAGCATGACCTCCCACACTACACAAACACCACTGCACTACCCTAAACCCTAAAACACTACCCCAGCACGACCCCCTACACTACCCAAACACCACTGCACTACCCTAAACCCTAAAACACTAACCCCAGCATGACCTGAAGCCATCTTGATTGGAATAAACTGGTAACACTTAAAACATTTAATTTAAAAAGGAACAAAATGATGGGGTTCATTTTGTCATAGAAATTATGGTTAGTGCTGTAGAAAGAAAAGTTAGGACATGTTTCAAGTGTGATCTCAAATAACTTCCTGTTATATTTCAAGAGGACCAGCCTGTCAGTTGATGCCTTTGTGTTCTACTGCAGCTTCCCAGAGTGTTCTAAAGAACAACTAGAGTGCTAACAGTCTTACTTATGACAAAATTATGGCACACCTGAAGCCATCTTGATTGGAATAAACTGGTAACTCTTAAAACATTTAATTTAAATAGGAACAAAATGAGGGGGTTCATTTTGCCATAGAAATTATGGTTAGTGCTGTAGAAAGAAAAATTAGGACATGTTTTAAGTGAGATCTCAAATATCTTCCTGTTATATTTCAACAGGAGCAGCCTGTCAGTTGATGCCTTTGTGTTCTACTGCAGCTTCCCAGAGTGTTCTAAAGAACAACTAGAGTGCTAACAGCCTTACTTATGACAAAAGTATGGCACACCTGAAGCCATCTTGATTGGAATAAACTGGTAACACTTAAAACATTTAATTTAAAAAGGAACAAAATGATGGGGTTCATTTTGTCATAGAAATTATGGTTAGTGCTGTAGAAAGAAAAATTAGGACATGTTTCAAGTGTGATCTCAAATATCTTCCTGTTATATTTCAACAGGAGCAGCCTGTCAGTTGATGCCTTTGTGTTCTACTGCAGCTTCCCAGAGTGTTCTAAAGAACAACTAGAGCGCTAACAGTCTTACTTATGACAAAATTATGGCACACCTGAAGCCATCTTGATTGGAATAAACTGGTAACTCTTAAAACATTTAATTTAAAATGAACAAAATGAGGGGGTTCATTTTGTCATAGAAATTATGGTTAGTGCTGTAGAAAGAAAAATTAGGACATTTTTTAAGTGAGATCTCAAATATCTTCCTGTTATATTTCAACAGGAGCAGCCTGTCAGTTGATGCCTTTGTGTTCTACTGCAGCTTCCCAGAGTGTTCTAAAGAACAACTAGAGTGCCAACAGTCTTACTTATGACAAAAGTATGGCACACCTGAAGCCATCTTGATTGGACTAAACTGGTAACTCTTAAAACATTTAATTTAAAATGAACAAAATGAGGGGGTTCATTTTGCCATAGAAATTATGGTTAGTGCTGCAGAAAGAAAATTTAGGGCATGTTTTAAGTGAGATCTCAAATCCTCTTCTATTTCATTAGAAAATTCTGACATGCAGACTGAAACAATCACTTTCAATACCAGCAGTAGACTTCCAGTTAACTCCCTGGTGAGCAGTAGCTTTACTACAGTGATCTAATGAACAACTAGAGTGCTAACATTCTGAATATATGGCAAATGTGTGACACATCTGAATGCCTTCTTGATGGAATCAAAGTAAAAAACTGAAAGCATTTCCTACTGAGGAGACTGCAGTAAATGACGAAATTAGGAAACTTCATAACAAATAAGTCTCCCAAGATGGCCACCAGAGAAAAAAGAGCCCAAATGTAGCACAAATATCACCCAGATGTAGCCCACATATAGCCCAATGACAGAAGTGTGCAAAACACTTTTTATTTTTAGTTTTTCTGCAGTTTTATATAGTGCAAACTGGTCAGGTATTGGAGCGTTACATCTTACTTGGACCCCTTATTGCGTATTTTGCACGAAGTACATGAGATTGATCTTGCGAAACATTGAACTTTACGATTCTGTTAACCTGAAGTTGCTCTGAACCGGGCTTTGTAACACCCGTTTTTACCTACTGGTTTTAATTAATTCTCACTGTATTGTATTAGGAAAGAGGATTCACTGTTTTTATGTACACTTTTATGATCTATGTTTCTAAATCAGATCAAATAAAGTTTAATGAATTCTATGGCAGGACGGAGGCGAGGATTATGCATATCTTTCCTCACTTTATTTGCATAGCAGTTCAAAGAAAACGTAACACAACAATCATTAAACAAAAGACTACACAACCCATGAACCATTAGGGGGTAGTCTCCAAGGCAACTATAGTCCAATCATATCACAGTCCATTGTATATAATATCGTGACGTCCCTTCCGCTTCCTCTTTCTTCACTGCTCGTCAGTTAAGTGCATTCCTTACATTTTTGGCTTAATCTGACGTTGTTGCTGTTTGTATAGCGGTTTCTTGTGCACGTTATTAGCATTATTGCCTTGGTATTGTTTCATATTCCCTGCGCAGCAGGCTCTTGCCCAAGCGCGTTCTCCCCCTTGCAGTTTCTCCCGCTGTGTGCTCTGCGAGCGGTGAGATCCTGTCAGGGGCGTCTGGTCCGAGCGAGGCAGCTCCGTCGAGCGCTCCCGCTGGTCTTTACACGCGTTTGGGAATCCGGTCACTCCTTTAGTGTCCGCTTGATTCCCGACCAACCCTCACCTAATTTTGACACCGCTACGCGGTGATTTCCCCACACGGCCACGTTAGTGACCAGCGCCACCTGGTGGTGTTAATTGGTATTGCGCCTCAGTCTATTCTTATAACAGCTTCGGGGAAAGCCCAGCTGTTGGAGCACCGGCGAGGGGGCTGTCTTAAGGATTTTAAGGGTATTTGTTCTGTGCTCACACCCTCTGCTATCATGTCTTCTCCAGAAGACCATTTTTACTCCTCCTACCAGGAAGTGGAGGAGGAATGGCCCCCAACTTCTCCCTCCAGCAGTGGACCAAGCCCTCTCTCTGGCTATTTCTAGGGCGCTGGCTCCTCTTAGGGATCAGGTTGATAAGCTGGCGAAAAGCATCCCTGGGCTGTTCAGTGACCCAGATCTGGTGGTGGCGGGTCCAAGTATCTCTCAGATGGGGAATAAAAGGGCCGTTAAGCATAACGCGGGGCACTTGGAAGGATTTGATAAACTTACGGAGACCTTCCTCAAGAGTGCGCGAACGCTAAAACATGCACCCTGCCGGGAGGAGGAGGGGCCGAGAGAAAATTGCGAAACTGTCACCACTATTGTAGACCCAGACGGCGGGTTTCCCTTAGAGGGAGAGGGTGTATCGGAGGACGATTTCTCCTCCGATGAGGATAAGGACTCGGGGCGTCCCTGGCGTCCAGAGTCCCACTCCTCTCAGTCCCCGGTTGGGGACGGGGTCCACTCGGACATGTTCGAGACTACCCAAATTTACCATCCTAGGTCGGCAGAGTGGACACCTGACGCCAAAGTGGCAGAGTATGTGGTGGGGAAAATCCATCAACCCCTTGAAAGGGAGGTCAGGAATAGGATGAGGGGAGAATGCCCCAGGCCCTCACTGAAGGGGAAGGTGGCACACACGCCTGAAATTGATGAGAAACTATGTACCTTTTTCTCCAAGTATATGAGGGATCCCAAGAAAGGAATTGATAGGTCTTGGACGTGGTAGGGCCCTTGACCCAAATTATTCAATTGACGGAGCATTCCAAAGAGTCAGGATCCCCTTTGTCCATGGATATTGTGGCTGGTTGGGCGCACTACCCTAAACCCTAAAACACTACCCCCTCCACTACCCAAACACCACTGCACTACCCTAAACCCTAAAACACTACCCCCAGCACGACACCCTACACTACCCAAACATAACTGCACTACCCTAAACCCTAAAACACTACCACCAGCATGACTCCCTACACTACCCAAACACCACTGCACTACCCTAAACCCTAAAACACTACCCCCAGCATGACTCCCTACACTACCCAAACACCACTGCACTACACTAAACCCTAAATATACCCCCAGCATGACCTCCCACACTACACAAACACCACTGCACTACCCTAAACCCTAAAACACTACCCCCAGCACGACCCCTACACTACCCAAACACCACTGCACTACCCTAAACCCTAAAACACTAACCCCAGCATGACCCCTACACTACCCAAACACCACTGCACTACCCTATACCCTAAAACACGACCCCCTACACTACACAAACACGACTGCACTACCCTAAACCCTAAAACACTACCCACAGCATGACCCCCTTCACTACACAAACACCACTGCACTGCCCTAAACGCTAAAACACTACCCCAGCACTACCCCCTACACTACCCAAACACCACTGCACTAACATAAACCCTAAAACACTACCCCCAGCACAACCCCCTACACTACACAAACACCACTGCACTACCCTAGACCCTAAAACACTACCCCCAGCACGACTCCCTACACTACCCAAACACCACTGCACTACCCTAAACCCTAAATCTACCCCCAGCACGACCCCCTACACTACCCAAACACCACTGCACTACCCTAAACCATAAAACACTACCCCCAGCATGACCCCTATACTACACAAACACCACTGCACTACCCTAAACCCTAAAACACTACTACCAGCATGACCCCCTACACTACTGCACTACCCTAAACCCTAAAACACTACCCCCAGCACGACCCCCTACACTACCCAAACACCACTGCACTACCCTAAACCCTAAAACACTACCCCCAGCACGACCCCCTACACCACCCAAACACCACTGCACTTCCCTAAACCCTAGAAAAGAAACCCCCACCCCATGCCCAATCCCCCTTACCTCTCACTCCTCATGATTCCTCTCTCCTCGTGGTTCCTGCTTCACGTCATCTCTGAGGGGCGGTGCACGTCATTGTGAGGAAACGGAACAGCCTCTGTTTCCTTACAACGACATGGATCGTCTACATGTTTTAGAACGCATGGTCATTTACCATACATACCTTTACAACAAAATTCGTTGTAAAGGCATGCGTGGTAAATGACCATGCGTTCTAAAAAAATGCGTAGTAATGACTTCGTGATGTACAACTCATGCGTGGTAACGCTTGCGTTGTAATGGTATCGCAAAGTAAAAAAGTCGTTGTAACGGCTGTTTACCGATCGAAGCTGGCCCCTGTTCTTCAGTGAGACGTTTATTTGATTAATTAGGAGGAAGGAATGTGGTTTTTTTACCAAAAGTGCATTCCCGGCTGTTGTATTGTGAAAGTGTCCGCGTGGCCTGGTTTCACTTCCGGTGAGAGAGTGGAAGAGTCTGTTTGGATCTAAAGGAGTTCTGTTGTTGGACGGGGCCGGCGCGACATGTCATCAGAAAACATAGCTAATGGAAAGCGTCCTCCCTGAAGTGTGGAGCAGTGCCATGAGAGGTCAACGAGTGTGCGTCCCACCGCAGTATGACCGTACCGCGTGATCCATGTGCCGCCTCCAGGGTACGGGAGGCAGAAGCGGCATTGCAGGTCCTCTTGAAGACCGTTGTAGCACTAATTCTACATTTTGGTACTAGGGCATTTTAACTTCGTTGTTCCTGCCAGATCCAAAGAGAAGATCCTGTGTTATTCAGTGCCCTCGTTACCTTTTTTGTGGGTTGTGGTGCTTGTCACTTCGCTGCCCCGCCGGTACACACGACTGGGCACCCCACCTCGTGTGCCATCTGCAGGGCCTCTGCCCTCGGATCACTGGTTTCGGTTTCTGGAGTGGCAACATAAACAGTTGCTCCCAAAGGACTAGCCTGAACACTTAGGTGAATATCCCCTGCACCAGCATTCCACGGAAATTCTTTCCTAGCTCTCCCACGTCAACGAGCACGGCTCCGCTCGCGACACCGTATGACGTCATCGGAGCCATAAGAGGACCTCGTCGGCGTGCTGACGTCAGTTCCACCCATTTTTTCCTTGCCACCGAGGCAAACAGGGGACCGAGACATTTTCACATGTATACATAGTATAATAAATATATATATATTCACTGAAAAAACCATAGGTTTCAGGCACGTTATAGTTAGAAATTAGCATTTAAAAAACCTGAGAAATTCACTGAAAAAACCATAGGTTTCAGGCACGTTCTAGTTAGAAATTAGCATTTAAAAAACCTTAGAAATTCACTGAAAAAACCATAGGTTTCAGGGGTGTTATAGTTAGTTGGACATTTCACTCGTACAAAACCATAGAAATTCCCCCGTTATAGTTAGTTCAGCTAACTATAACTCACGCGCCCGCAATGCACTGCTGATGACGTCACATATTACATCACTCATGACATGGTCAGTGACATCACTCATGACATCACTGATGACATCTCAAATGACATCACTGATGACATCACTGATGACATCATCCAGTGAATGTGTGTTTTTCTGAAAATGAAATATGTTTTATATATGTATATCTCAAGGTCGATGGAAGAATAAATGGGTATATAAGTGTCTAAATGGATGATTTTTTTTGTAAAATTGATTGTATAACTGACTAAGTGTATCTTAGTGAATACATGGGTTAGTGAGTAATCTTTAAATATGAAAATATCTGTGTCAGTCTCTCACTTTGTGTATAAGTGGCTGCATGGGTTGGTGAGTAGCTACATGAGTGTCTATATGGGTTATTAGTTGGTTTTTTGAGTATCAGTATGAGTGTCTGAGTGTCTGTATGTTTCGGTGGGGGGTATTACTTAGTGCATAGATGCATGAATGAGTGACTCACTGTTTGTATGTGTTGAAGACAGCATGTGTGCAGGACTGTATAGGTGGATGAGTATGTGTATGGGTGTGTTAGTGAGTGAATAGTGTATTTATGAGTAACTACATATGTTTTAAACTAGTATATGTGAGTATTGGTGTATATAAGTGAGTATATGTGAGAGTGAGAGATTGGAAGAGTTCCTGTACAAATAAGTAGGTGTTTCTATAAGTGATTGTTTAAGAGAGTAAGTATGTGTAAGTTTCTGTAGAAGTAAGTGTGGTAGTGTGTGTATAACTGTATATGCAAGTAAATGGATGTTTGATACTTTGTTTGCATGTGTGACTATGTGTGTGAGTAACTCTATGGATGAGTGGCGTTGTGTAACAGGATGTATAGGTGTATGAGTACATATGATGAGTGAGTACATGTATGAGGGACTGTATAGGGACTGTTGGTGAATGAGTGGATGTGTGTGTAGATCTTGGAATTACTGAATAGGTGTGTTGTAACTGGTATTGGTATGTCCATTGTTTTGAAAATGTTAGTTTGTATTTTTGAGTGTGTGTATCAAAGGTTATATTAGGGTGAGAGGAGGTCTGCCACTCTATCACAAGGATGATGTCATCAGTGATGTCATTTGAGATGTCATCAGTGATGTCATGAGTGATGTCACTGACCATGTCATGGGAGGATGTAATATGTGACGTCATCAGCAGTGCATTGCGGGCGTGCGAGTTATAGTTAGCTGAACTAACTATAACGGGGGAATTTCTATGGTTTTGTACGAGGGAAATGTCCAACTAACTATAACGCCCCTGAAACCTATGGTTTTTTCAGTGAATATATATATATATATATATATATATATATATATATATATATATATATATATCTACTGGCGGTCGCCAGTAGATAGTTATAGTTACAACCTATTATCCATAGGAAATCCGCGACATTCTATTTGAAATATCTCTCTTGCCGGTTGACGTATCTTCGCAAAATTTTCAAACTTTGTGGGGCGCTCCGGTCCGCTCCTACCCTGAAAGTCTCGGGGGATTCGTCAAGCGGGGGCCGAGAAAAAAGGGGGTCCCAAAACGTGTTTTCCCCATGCAATTTTCCATAGGAAACTTTAGACACGGCTACAGCCCGAACTGCTCAACGGAATTACACCAAATTTGGCAAAGAGGTAGTTCTTGGTTCAGAAAGAACCCTTTTTGTTAAATGGTGTAAATCCGTTCAGTAGTTGCTGAGAAAATCAAAAGTAAAAGATAGATATATCTATGGCCGCGTCGGATTCGCGCACCCTCCCGATCACGAGCTGCATGCTAATTGGCTGTCAACACTCCAAATCAGGAAGTGTTGGCAGCCATTTTGTCCCTCGGTAGAACCGAGGGACAGAAACAAGTGCGCAAAACGCACAAAGGGGGCAGGGTAGAAACACCTGACCCCTAGGTCTGCTCAGGGGTCCCTCAAGGACCCCCTGGGCAAAAAAAAGATATATATATTTTTTAAATCGACAGGATGCGCTCAGGGTGCGCGAATCCTGCCGAAAAAAAAAATCGAAGCGCGGTCTCCCGCGCTTTGATGAGCACTGGCCCCCGGGTGGGCCAAGTCCCGGGGGCATGCTGGGGGGTTAATTTTATGTGTGGGGGCCTCTAGGGCCTCCAAGCCCCGGGGACCACCACCCCCGGGGCTTTATGTATAATGGTGCGGGAGGGCTCTGAGTCCTCCCGCAGCCCCGGGGACCGCCACCTCCCGGGGCTTCTTTTTTTATTTTTGAAAAACCTGTGTGGGGGGCTCTAGCCCCCACACGCCCGGGGACCACCACCTCCCCGGGGCACTAAGAAAATTACAATGGGGGTCCGTTTTGGACCCCCAAGCCCCGGGGACCACCACCTCCCCGGGGCTTTCAAAATGTAAGGAGGGGGGCCGCGCGGCCCCCTCCTGGAGCCTGTGGTGGCCCTGGGGACCGCCACCCCCAGGGCCGGCTCCTGCAGTGTCCCGGGGTGCCTACCCCCGGGACACTGCTGTTGCAATGACAGGACGGGAGCCTCGCGGCTCCCGTCCTGTCATTGCAAACTACTTTGGATATTGGAAGAGAGAGCAGGAAACCTGCTCTCTCTTCCAATATCCAAAGCTGATTGCTTTCCACATGGGGAGCAGCATGTTAGCTGCTCCCCATGTGTAAAGCAATGCCGGCTCCCGTAGGACACGGGGAGCCGGCGGGACTGTGGGGGTTGGGGACCCCCACAGTCCCCAACGAGAGGCCAGGCCCCGGGGGATGGGGTCACCGGGGCCATAAGTGGCCACGGAGGGGGGCCACGCAGCCCCCTCCCCAAAGAAAAAAAAAGGAAAAAAAAGTGCAAGGCCGGCCCCGGGGGATGGGGTCCCCGGGGCCTTAAATGGCCTGAGGAGGGGGCCACGCAGCCCCCTCCAAATAAAAAAAAAGAGGCCATGCCCCGGGGGATGGGGTCCCCGGGGCCAATACAGGCCCAGGGAAGGGGGCCACGCGGCCCCCTTCCCATTTTTTTTTTTATTTTAATTTAAAAAAGGGAGTAAGGCCCTGGGGGATGGGGTCCCCAGGGCCTAAAAATAGGAAAAGGAAGGGGGCCACACAGCCCCCCTTCAGGGAAAAAAAAAAAAAAAACTATCGGGCCCGCAGGCCCCTCCCCTTCCTTCACCACTCTGCAAACGCGCCCCTGGCGCGTTTGCAGAGGGGAACGAATTCCCCTTGAATACTGGGGGTCCCTGGGGGCCAACTAGCCCACCAGGAACCTCCAGTATGCGCCAGGGGGCTGCCTTGCAGAGAGGTGTACAGAGGCCACGCCCCTTTTACACCTCTCTGCAACGCAGCTCTGTGGCGCTTTTGGAGGTATATGGTGGCCTAGTTGCACCCCAGGGACCCTCAGGATTCAAGGGGAGTTAATCCCCCGACTTAAAACGCGCCACGGGGCGCGTTTGCACAGTGGTGAAGGGAGGGGCGGGGCTTCAGGTGACATGTGTGCAAACAGGCCCCGTGGCGCGTTTTAAGATGGGGAATTAAATCCCCTTCAATCCTGAGGGTCCCTGGGGGCCAACTAGCCCAACAGGTACGTCCAGAAAGCACCACAGAGCTGCGTTGCAGAGAGGTGTAAAAGGGGTGTGGCCTCTGTACATGTCTCTGCAACGCAGCCCCTGGCGCATACTGGAGGTTCCTGGTGGGCTAGTTGGACCCGTAGGGACCCTCATGATTCAAGGGGACTTAATCCCCCAACTTAAAACGCGCCACGTGGCGCGTTTGCACAGATGTCACCTCAGGCCCCGCTCCCTCCCTTCACCATTGTGCAAATATTCCTCTAAAATCAGCCGAAATACGAATTCCGATTTACTCACCTGTTATCAGGAGAGACCTCAGTGCTGTATCTTTCAGCCCAGTACTGGTCCTGAAAAGTAATTTTAACCGTACTTACCAGTAACTTGAATTTCCTTCCATAGGCTAACATTGACTGGTTTCACTTGGAAATTCTTCTAAGTGTGGAGTTTTGGAACTTTAAAATATTCCTCTAAAATCAGCCGAAATACGAATTCCGATTTACTCACCTGTTATCAGGAGAGACCTCAGTGCTGCATCTTTTAGCCCAGCACTGACCCTGAAAAGTAATTTTAACCGTACTTACCGGTAACTTGAATTTCCTTCATAGGCTAACATTGACTGGTTTCACTTGGAAATTCTTCTAAGTGTGGAGTTTTGGAACTTTAAAATATTCCTCTAAAATCAGCCGAAATACGAATTCCGATTTACTCACCTGTTATCAGGAGAGACCTCAGTGCTGCATCTTTCAGCCCAGTACTGATCCTGAAAAGTAATTTTATATTTTCTTCCATAGGAATCCATTGTCTGGTTTTCAGCTGAAAAGTTTCAAAGTGTCGATTTTCACAAACTACAAATATTCCTTAAAAATCGCCTGTATGACTTAAACGCATTCTTTCAACTGTTTACAGGAGATGCACCAGTGCTGGATCCAGGATCCAACACTGAGTAAGAAAAAGTAACGATAACAGTTTTTACCTGCTAAGTGAATTTCCTTCCATAGGATAACATTGGTGATTCTATGAGAAAAAGTTTCTGTCAACTTTTAAAATACAATAATATTCCTTAAAAATCACTACTGTAACCAAAACGCTTTTACTCAACTGTTTACAGGAGGTGTCCCAGGACTGAATCTAGGATCCAGTCCTGTGGTTAGAAAAGTAGTCCATAAAGTAACTAATTGCATTTAACTAGAAATTCACATTGAGCTGAATGTTGCATTGTGTTTGAAAATGTGTTGCCCATTGCAACAACTGTAACTACTGTACTTAAAAGTCTATTGCCTATGTGCAAAGTATTTAAACTAAAGTAATTCATTCTGAGAAAGTATTTTTTGTAATGTATAATGTAATTACAATGTAATTTAAAAAATAAAATATGTTAAAAAAAAATGTTTCTAAAAATGTAGTAAATCAGTATGAAAAAAATAAATATAACAATTAATACATTTAAAAATTGTCATTTACAAAACCTTTGAAATTCACTGAAAAAACCGTTGGTTTCAGACATGTTATAGTTAGGAATTAGCATTTAAAAAACCTTTGAAAATCACTGAAAAAACCATAGGTTTCAGACATGTTATAGTTAGAAATTAGCATTTAAAAAACCTTTGAAATTCACTGAAAAAACCATAGGTTTCAGGCACGTTATAGTTAGAAATTTGCATTTAAAAAACCTTAGAAATTCACTGAAAAACCATAAGGTTTTAGGGACAGTTATAGTAAGTTGGACATTGCACTCGTACAAAACCCGTGAAATTCCCCCGTTATAGTTAGTTCAGGTAACTATAACTCGCGCCCCTGCAATGCACTGCTGATGACGTCACATATTACATCACTCATGACATGGTCAGTGACATCACTGATGACATCACTGATGACATCTCAAATGACATCACTGATGACATCACTGATGACATCATCCAGTGACTGTGTGTTTCTGTAAAGTTTAAATATGTTTAATATATTTAGGGAAAGGCGTATTGAAGAATGAGTGGGTGTAGAAGCGCCTGAATGGATGATTTAGTAGGTGCGTGACTGAGTCTATAAGTGAGTGATTAAACGTATCTTACTGGATGCATGGGTGAGTGACTAAACTGTGTGAATGTCTGTATCCGTCTGTCTGTTGTTGTGTAAGCAACTGCATGGGTTTCTGACTAGCTAAATGAGTGTCTATATGGGTTATGGATTGGTTCTCTGAGTATCTGTATGGGTGCCTCAGTGTTTGTGTGGGTGGGGTGTGTGTGACTCTGTGCATAGATGTGTGAGTGGATGATTCACTGGGTGCATGGTTTCAAGAGTGCGTCTGTGATGGACTGTATGGGTGGGTGAGTGTGTGTATGGGTGTGTTAGTGATTGAATGTATATCTCAGTGGTACATGTGTGAGTAACTACATATGTGAAAGGCAGTATATATGTGTGTTGGAGTATATAAATGGCTATAAGTGAGAGTGTGTGATTGTGAGAGTGGCTATATGGATGAGTGTGTGCTTGCATCAGTGATTGCATAGGAGCGTAAGAATGTGCTAGTATTTTTATGAGTAAGTGAGCTGGTGTGTATAACTGTATAGGTGAGTAAATTGGAGTGTGATTAATTATTTGCATGACTGACTAGGTGTGTGAATACCTCTATGGATGAGTTGCGTTGTGTGAGTGTTTATATAGGTGTATGAGTGCATATGATAGTCCTGTACTGAGTGACTGTAAGTATGAGTGACTGTACGGGTGAGTGAGTAGATGTGTGTGTGTAGACCTAAGAATCAGTGAGTGGGTATGTCCTTATTGGTATTGGAGTGTGTATGGTTTTGAGAATGGCAGTCTGTAATTTAGAGTGGGTGTTTCAAAACTTATATTAGGGTGTGAGAAGATGCATTAAATTCTCACATGGATGATGTCATCAGTGATGTCATCAGTGATGTCATTTGAGATGTCATCAGTGATGTCACTGACCATGTCATGAGTGATGTAATATGTGACGTCATCAGCAGTGCAATGCGGGGGCGCGAGTTATAGTTACCTGAACTAACTATAACGGGGGAATTTCACGGGTTTTGTACGAGTGCAATGTCCAACTAACTATAACTGTCCCTAAAACCTTGTGGTTTTTTCAGTGAATTTCTAAGGTTTTATATATATATTTATGTATATATTCACTGAAAAAACCATAGGTTTCAGGCACGTTATAGTTAGAAATTAGCATTTAAAAAACCTTAGAAATTCACTGCAAAAACCATAGGTTTCAGGGACGTTATAGTTAGTTGGACATTTCTCTCATACAA
The DNA here is from genome assembly GCA_963921515.1 of Calotriton arnoldi. NCBI lineage: Eukaryota > Metazoa > Chordata > Amphibia > Caudata > Salamandridae > Calotriton > Calotriton arnoldi. Next base: position 156,333 of record CAWUFW010014854.1, read on the forward strand.
AACCATAGAAATTCCCCTGTTATTGTTAGTTCAGCTAACTATAACTCGCGCCCCCGCAATGCACTGCTGATGATGTCACATATTACATCACTCATGACATGGTCAGTGACATCACTGATGACATCTCAAATGACATCACTGATGACATCACTGATGACATCATCCACGTGAAAGTCTGATGCACCTCCTCATACCCTAATATAAGCTTTGATACACCCCTCTAAAATACAGACTACCATTTTTGAAACCATAGACACACCAATACCAGTTACTACATAACCACTCACTGATTCCTAGGTCTACACACACATCCACTCATTCACCCATACAATCACTCATACATTAAGTCACTCATCAATACAACACTATCATATGCACTTATATGCCTATACAGACACTCATACACCACCACTCACCCATAGAGTTACTCACACACCTAGTCAGTCACGCAAAGAATCTATCACACTCCCATTTACACACCTATACAGTTATACACACACCACCTCACTTATTCATACAGATACTAACACATACTTACTCTCTTATACAATCACTGATACAAGCACATACTCTCACATATAGTCATCTATATACTCCAACACTCACATATACTGCCTTTAACATATGTGGTTACTCACACATGTACCACTGAGACATCCATTCACTAACCAGCACACCCATGCACACACTCACCCATACAGCCCTTCACAGATGCACTCTTGAACCCATACACCAAGTGAATCACCCATTCACACATCTATGCACAGAGTCACACACCCCCCACCCACCCACACAGCCACTCAGGCACCCATACAGATACTCAGACAACCAATCAATAACCCATATAGACACTCATTTAGCTACTCACCAACCCATGCAGCCGCTTACACACCAACTGACAGACTGATACAGACTTTCACACAGTATAGTCACTAACCCATGCATTCAGTAAGACACGTTTAATCACTCATACAGTCAGTCACGCACCTACAAAATCATCCATTCAGACACATACACCCACTCATTCTTCAATACACCTTGGCATATATATATAAAATCATAATTAAACTTTACAGAAACATGCAGTCACTGGATGATGTCATCAGTGATGTCATTTGAGATGCCATCAGTGATGTCACTGACCATGTCATGAATGATGTAATATGTGACGTCATCAGCAGTGCATTGCGGGGGCGCGAGTTATAGTTAGCTGAACTAACTATAACAGGGGAATTTCTATGGTTTTGTACGAGAGAAATGTCCAACTAACTATAACGTCCCTGAAACCTATGGTTTTTTCAGGGAATTTCTAAGGTTTTTTAAATGCTAATTTCTAACAGTAACGTGCCTGAAACCTATGTTTTTTTCAGTGAATTTCAATGGCTTTTAAATGCTAATTTCTAACTATAACCTCCCTGAAACCTATGGTTTTTTCAGTGAATTTCAAAGGTTTTTAAATGCTAATTTCTAACTATAACATAGCAGTCAGCGTTTGCAGAGTGGTGGAGAAAGGTGAGCGTGGCCTTCAAACACCTTTTAGCAATCCCACTGTGTGGGATTTAGCGGAAGTAACAGGAGGGATAGTTAGCCCCCAACGTCAACCTTGGGGGCCAACTACCCCTTTTATTACCTCCAGTAAGTCCCACACAGCAGGATTGCTAACTTGTTATATCAGGCCCCACACCCTCCCTGCAGCACTCTGCAAACGCGCCCCCTGGCGCGTTCTAAGTTGGGGGATTAAGTCCCCTGAATCCTGAGGGTCCCTGGGGGCCAACTAGGCCAACAGGTACCTCCATTAAGCGCCACTGAGCTGCGTTGCTGAGAGGTGTAAAAAGGGGCGTGGCCTCAGACCACCTCTCTGCAACGCAGCTCTGTGGCGCTTACTGGAGGTACCTGGTGGGCTAGTTGGCCCCCAGGGACCCTCAGGATTCAAGGGGACTTAATCCCCCAATTTACAACGCGCCAGGGGGTGTGTTTGCACACTTGACATATCAGACCCCGCCCCCTCCCTTCACCACTGTGCAAACGCGCCCCCTGGTGCGTTCTAAGTTGTGGGATTAAGTCCCCTTGAATCCTGTGGGTCCCTGGGGGCCAACTAGCCCACCAGGTACCTCCGGTAAGCGCCACAGAGCTCTGTTGCAGAGTGGTGTAAAAAGGGGGTGTGGCCTTGGACCACCTCTCTGAAACGCAGCTCCCTGGCGCATACTGGAGGTACTTGGTGGGCTAGTTGGCCCCCAGGGACCCTCAGTATTCAAGGGGAATTAATTCCCCTACTTACAGCGCGACTGGGGGCGCGCTTGCAGAGTGCAATGCCGGCTTTTTTTCATTTTTTCATTTTTTTTAGAAGGGGGGCTGTGTGGCCCCCTTCTTTTACTATTTTGTGGGCCCTGGGTACCCCATCCCCCAGGGCCTGACCCGTATTTTTAAAAAATAAAAATTTAAAAACGGGAAGGGGGCTGCGTGGCCCCCCTCCTGAGGCCAATTTAGGCCCGGGACCCCATACCCCGGGGCATGGCCAGAATTTTCTTTTTTTTTAATTTTCTATTTGGAGGGGGGCGGCGTGGCCCCCCTCCTAAGGCCAATTATGGCCCCGAGGACCCCATCCCCCGGGGCCGGTCTTTCCATTTTTTTTTAGTTTAAAAAAAAATGTATTATTGGGGAGGGGGGCCGCGTGGCCCCCCTCCCAGGCCACTTCTGGCCCCGGGGACCCCATCCCCCAGGGCCGGCCTTTCCTTTTATTTTTAAATTATTATTTTTTTTCTCAGGGGAGGGTGGCCACGTGGCCCCCCTCCCGGGCCACTTCTGGCCCCGGGGACCCCATCCCCCGGGTCTGGCCCTCAGCATTGGGAACCATGGGGGGAGCCCCAATGCCCCCACAGTCCCTGCCGGCTCTACGCATCCTGCAGGAGCCGGCATTGCTTTTCCACAAGGGGAGCTGCTGACATGCAGCTCCCCTTGTGGAAAAGCAATCCTGCTTTGCTTCGTTGAAGCGAGAGCAGGTTTCCCTGCTCTCGCTTCAACGAAGCAAAGCAGAGTTTGCAATGACAGGGCGGGAGCCGCACGGCTCCCGGCCTGTCATTGCAAACAGCAGTGTCCCGGGGTGGGCACCCCGGGACACTGCAGGAGCCGGCCCTGGGGGGTGGTGGTCCCCAGGGCCATCAAGGGCTCCAGGAGGGGGGCTGCGCAGCCCCCCTCCCTTTGTCAAAATCGCCCCAGGGAGGTAATGGTCCTCGGGGCCCGGGACACCCGAATTTAAATATAGAGTGCCCCGGCGAGGTGGTGTTCCCCAGGGTGTGTGGGGGGGCTCAAGCCCCCCCACACATCTTTTTAAATAAAAAAACAGAGCTCCGGGGATGTGGCGGTCCCCCTCACGCGTTTTTTTTTTACAGCCCCGGGGAGGTGGCGATCCCTGGGGCTGCGGGGGGCCGCAGTGCCCCCCGCATACATTCAAATAGGCCCGGGGAGGTGGCAGTCCCCGGGACTGCAGGGGCCCCGCAGGACCCCACTAATTAGTTGGCGAGTGCCCCCGGGACCTGGCCCACCCGGGGGCTCTTTGAAAACGAAGCGCGGGAGCCCGCATTTCGTTTTTTTAAAATAATTTCAGTGGGATTCGCTACCCCAACGCAAATTCCACCAAAATTATTTTAAAAATGCTTTTTTGGTCCTGGGAATCCTTGTGGGACCTCCTGAGCAGGCCTAGGGGGTCAGGGTGTTTCTACCCTGCCCCCTTTTCTTGTTTTTAACCTTTTTTTACTGTTTTCTTGTGACTCGGTTCTACCAAGTCACAAGATGGCTGCCATAACTTCCTGGTTTGGAGTGTTGGCAGCCAATCAGAGTGAAGCTCGTGCTCGGGAGGGTTCACGAACCCACCGCTGCCCCAGATATCGATATTTTTTCTTTTTCTAATTTCTCAGGTACTACTGAACGCATTTACACCATTTAAAAAAAAGGGCTCTTTCTGAACCAAGGGCTACCTTTTTGCCAAATTTGGTGTACTTCCGTTCAGCAGTTTGAGCTGTAGCTTTGTCTAAAGTTTCCTATGGAAATTAACATGGGGAAAATGTGTTTTGGGACCCCCCTTTTTTCTCGGCCCCCGCTTGACGAATCACCCCGAAACTTTCAAGACAGGAGCTGACCGGAGCGCCCCACTAGTTTTGAAAATTTCGCGAAGATTTGTCTTCCGGCGCCAAAGTTTTTGGGAAAAGAAAAAACACTTTTTGAATAGAAACGAGGTCCTAACTATAACTACCTACTGGCGACCGCCAGTAGGTAATATATATATATAAATCAACAAAGGTTCCCTCCTTCAGGAACACACGGAGCACACATAGGTTCTGGAATCCATTTATTTACACCCAGCATGACGCGTTTCAGCTGCCAAGCCTTCTTCAAATGCTGTTTGGTGAAACAGAACTGTGGCATCCATGTGTTTAAATGCCTCATTAATCTCCCCCTGCGCAGTGTCCAGCAAGAAAGGACTACACTTTCAACATAGTCTCTTTCGTTTGTTTTGCCGCCATCATTGAGTATATGTAACTTTATTTAAACGTCCCAAAATGTTTTTTTTTTTTTAATTTTCATGATGACCCTCCTTTATAGTAAACTTCCATTTAGTAATGGGAAAATAGTTCATACCTCGCAGATCGCACTGTCAGTATGCCACTGTGCACGTTGTCCTGGGAGCTTTGATGTTCAATAGTGCCGTTCATTTTACAAACCCTTTCGTCAGCCGCTTTAATGCGCATTTAAATCTCCTGTCCCTTAGAGCGCTAGTTTTAGTAATCCGCACTCTTCCATGAAGTCATGTCCCAACTAATAGTCAGCAGGTACACAATTCATTTCGCCGTGGTGGTTCTGGCAGATTAATTCCAACAAATTGCCACAAGCACTGCTGAACTCCTTTCATGACTGGTGCCTCCTACGTGTATGTGGCCTGCACAAATTAAATAAATCAACAAAGGGTCCCTCCTTCAGGAACACACGGAGCACACATAGGTTCTGGAATCCATTTATTTACACCCAGCATGACACATTTCAGCTGCCAAGCCTTCTTCAAATGCTGTTTGGTGAAACAGAACTGTGGCATCCAAGTGTTTAAATGCCTCATTAAGCTCCCCCTGCGCAGAGTCCAGCAAGAAAGGACTACACTTTCAACATAGTCTCTTTCGTTTGTTTTGCCGCCATCATTGAGTGTATGTAACTTTATTTAAACGTCCCAAAATGTTTTTTTTTTAAATTTTCATGATGACCCTCCTTTATAGTAAACTTCCATTTAGTAATGGGAAAATAGTTCATACCTCGCAGATCGCACTGTCAGTATGCCACTGTGCACGTTGTCCCGGGAGCTTTGATGTTCAATAGTGCAGTTCATTTTACAAACCCTTTCGTCAGCCGCTTTAATGCGCATTTAAATCTCCTGTACCTTAGAGCGCTAGTTTTAGTAATCCGCACTCTTATATATATATATATACAACCAAATCCTTGTAAACAGTAGATCTCCAACACTGCCATACAGTAACTGACCACTCAACGTTTATAAATTTCAAAGTGCTTTATTCAGGTTCCATTCAAATTGTACAAATGTCAAGGCAACCGCCTTACGTCCATGATGCATTTCGACCGCTAGAACACGGTCTTGATCACATGATATATATATGACAAGCAAGATTACGAATGCGGCCAGATCTTTACTTTTGCAAGAAAGTTTGATACCATCAGGAAACAAAGACTTAACAAACCAATCCAACAAGCCCAAGCCCTCCCTACAACCAGTGCAGATGGAGCCGAATCGACCTCAATGTCGGACTTAAGCTCATTAGTGGAATCAGGCACAGATTCAGATGATGGAGGAAGATGGCGTGGACAAAATGATGCCGGCGCTTCTGACATTGGCCTGGGGGATGAGATGAATTTTTTAGTCTTCGACCGGAGACAAACCTTGCGGCCGCAGCTGCCAAAGAAACAAGGCACCGACGTAACCGCAGGAGGCGCGAGAGAAGGAAACGTAGAAAAACCCAAATCAAACAACAAGAGGCGAGGAAACTGGAGACGCAAGTAATTGCGGACACTAAAACCATCATTAACCTCAGCACAATCAACCTATCCGAGGCGGAAAAACAACTCTTATCACTCGGCCTCACGTTCTGCCCCGAAAGCAGCTTTGACTTTAGCAGCACACGCATTGAAGTGTTTAAATTTATAAGGAAACTCAAATTATTGAAGTTCTCCAAACTTAAACAAAGCAACAGAACCCAACAGGACACGCCGGCGACCGCTCCATCTATGGGAGCCAATATGACTGTTTCGGATATCGCCACTATACGTACCCTTGTCGAACTGGAAACTCCAAATATCCCCGTGACCACACAACAAATGTGTCAAGACGAAGGGATCATGATCCAAACGAGAATACCCAGCCCTTTCAGACCTCACTCCATATTCACACCGATGATGCCCAAGGATGCAATCGATGTGTACAATGATGTCATCATTGAGGAACTGAAAGCATTGCACCTCAAAACAGCAAGGAAAACTACTAGACTAAGAAATCAAAACTTAAAGTATCACAGACTAATGACCAAACTACAGAATGAAAATGAGGAAATCATCAACAAGTCGAACAAAGGGGGAAATATTGTGCTTTGGCCTAGACAACTGTATCTAGAAGAGGCTAATAGACATCTATTAGACATCAGTTGCTACAAGATATCTAGCCACAAAGAGGTGGGCAACAGCAAGAAAGAGCTAAGGAAACTTCTGAATGGTTACAGAGCTCAAGGACTGTTGAGCAAAGATGAAACCACTTTTCTCAGCACAGAGTCACCAGTATTGCCTATTTGTATTTCCTCCCCAAGGTACACAAAAACACTATCCCCATTCCAGGTCGCCCCATCATCTCTGCAAGAAAAAGCATGTGTGAGAATATTTCATAATACGTGGACTTTTTCCTCCAGGATCTAGTCTCAAGCCAGCCTTCATACTTAAAGGATACCAGAGACTTTCTGTTAAAAATCAAAGACATTCCATGGCACAATGATTATCTACTAATATCACTTGACATTACGTCTCTGTACACTAACATTTGCCACACTGACGGGCTAGGTGCCTGTAAGCATTTCCTTGACAAGAGCCATATACAATGCCACAAACACAATGAAATGCTTCTTTGTCTCATCGATTGATGCTTAACACATAATTTTTTTATGTTTAACAAAACTGTGTACCAACAACTCAGGGGAGTAGCTATGGGGGCCTGCTTCTCACCCAGTTACGCATGTCTCCATGTCAGCTGGTGGGAGGAGCAGGTCCTCAGGGTCAAGCATTCAACTGCATGGCAGGGCAACATTATCACTTGGCTCAGGTACATATATGATGTGTTTTTAATCTGGAAAGGCAACACTGACAGTGCCAGGTCATTCATTACAGAGATCAACACCAACAACCTGAATTTGGAATTTAATGCCAACATTAGCAACACATCCATTGAGTTCCTTGACGTCACACTTTACATCTCCAATGGCACTATACACTCAAAGCTACACAGGAAACCCACTGCAGGCAACTCGGTCCTACACGCCTCAAGTTTTCACCCGAGACACCTAATAGCTAGTATCCCCTATGGGGAAATGCTCCGATTGCGTAGGATTTGTAGTTTCCCTGAAGACTTGGCTGAGTGTCAAAGGGAGGCATCCAACAGATTTAGAACACGTGGGTACTCCAAAGCCAATATCAATAAAGCCATTGAGAGAGCTAATGATAAACCTCGTGAGGAACTCCTCACAGGTACTCGCATTCTAGAGCCTGACAGCACCGGAAACCCAACAGTGGATCAAATACTAACAGTCAGCACTAGACTGATCATCACACACAACACTGAAGGAAGAGCTATCAGAGCAGTCATCAATAGAAACTGGGGAATCATTAGATCTGATCCAACTCTGGGCCCCCTAGTCGCTACTTACCCTGATATTACATATAAACGCGCTTGCTCTATGCATGACACGCTAGTAAAAAACAGCCCTGAAATCATCAAAACAGCTAACTGGTTAACTGAGAGGAAAGGGTTCTTTAAATGCAATAGTTGTAGGGCTTGTAAATTTGGCAAGAACATCACACAACTAGATTCCACCTTTAGATTAGCACCATTAGTCATTAAACACCACCTGACATGCAGAACAGAATTTGCCATTTATATTCTTGAATGTAACTGTGGTCTTCGTTACATCGGAAGTACCAAGCTGCCAGTTCATATTCGAATCTTACAACACCTTAGAGCCATTGTTAACAGTGACCCCACCTACCCTGTAGCCAGGCACTTCAAGGAGGTACATCACAACAACCTGGAAGACCTCAAATACTCGGTCATTGACTGAATACCCACACTGAGAAGGGGTGGGAACCGAGAAAAACTATTACGCCAAATGGAAAGTAAATACATACTTCAATTTAACACCAAGACACCGACCGGCCTCAGCACTAGTGAGGACCTACACCATTTTCTGTAACAACAGATTGTTTGCCTGTTTTTTGACCTTCTAAACATGTCTTTTACAAATATATACCACGCAAGCAGTATAACACTAGTTGGAACACATTGTTTACCCATTCCCACTGAATAATAAGTGGAGCAGAACATATGTTTTTCCTTTTTGCATTCGTGCACTTTCAGTATGTTCTAGATGATGAAATCTGTCTGTTCGCTACATGTCTGCAACCTTATTTTATGTTTTGTAATTTTTTGTGAACTGCCATGGCAGTCATTACACATTGGGTAGGTTGTCCAGCTCTAGGAGCATCTTTATATATATGACATATATTTAGCATGACTCTTTTTTTTTTTAAACCACTGTCACCACAGTTGGGAGGGGACTTTTATCATGCACGAACATCACCAGCATTACTATTGTGCACTTATCACACACGTCTCCTCTTTTCTCTCCTAAGGCACTCCCCCATACTCCTCTCACCCTCTATTTTAATACAGATGCCTCACTGTAGCAGTCGTTTGCCCTCGCAATCAACTAAGCATTTTGTAAGGCACTATACACACTTCACTGCGCATTGAGGCATTAAGGATATGACACAACGCAGCCCGAAGTACTCCTACACGGAATACTTTTACCGATGTTCACGACTATCCAAGTCTTTTAATAGTGCACAACATCACGTACCTGACACTGTGCTTTTAAGCTGTCACCGGCCTCCCGTGGCCACTTGGGCTCGAATTCTCGCCGACACGTCGACAGTCTGGCACGTCATTTCGTTGCCATCACTTTTCAACATAGAAGGCTGCTGTACCTTTATGCGCATATATTCTCATTTGTTATCTCTCTATTACGGGAGTAACTCTTTAGCCAGTGTCTCGTATTATTCAAGGAGAACCTCATTTGTGAACAGCGCTGCTTAAGGATATTTGACTACAGTATCTAATAGTCTGTCCTCTATGTTTTTCCATGCCTATCAATGACTCAGTTATGTTGCTTTCCTCCTAGCAGTAAAGCAACACGCATGCATCTTGTAGTAAAATGTGTTAAAATGCCTTCTCATTGTAGTTGACATAGTAACAAGACTACTGCACTCATCTGTATATATTTCACCTAGGACTTCACAGCGCGCTATGTGATCAAGGCTGCATGTCTGGCAGCCGAAACGCGTCATTTGGACCTTGATGCTTGAATAAACTTCTAACTACTTTCATACCAGCTTGTGGAGTCTGTGCCCTGGTGTTGCGCCGCAGTGGATGTTGATGCTCTGGGATTTCGTAGGAATATATATATATATACACACACCTATATTTTTTTTTATATTCAAGGTACGTAGATATGGAGTTAGGAACAGTAACTATTTTTACTTCCTGTATATATGCACTTATGTTTCGATAATTTGGTCTTTGGCATTTTGACCATGAAATTCTGTTATCTCTATATTCTTAGTGTCAACATTTAGCAATATACTCCTAACCAATTAACGTATTATTTCACTGAGGGGTGAAATTAGACAATGACAATGAGACTCTAATTGCCTATGTTGTCACTTAGTACCCTGTGGAGGAAAATTCCATTTCATTGACAAATACCCAACTACAAGTTTATGTTATGTTTACCCTCCCAAAATCTCTGGCTTTGCAGAGCTGACCCTGTGAATGGAAAGTGGAGCAATGTGAAAGTCATGCACAACATGGTCTCTCTTCCTTCAGCCCCCACCCCCAACTGAACATTAAAAATAGCATTTACCTTGTGTTCTCTCACCCACCCTAACCACTGTTATTATTAACCTCTCCTGACCATATACACAGACTATACCTGGTGTCCTAATTCACAAACTAAACACTGGAGTCCTGTCTCCATCTTCCACCGAGCTTATCATCTCCCCCACTCCTTCCTCCTCTTTAAAAGATGTAACAGTTGGCATAATGCCACCTGGCTTTCCATTCCTTTTGTCTCCTAAAGCGGCGTGCTCTACTTTCCATTGGTCGGTAGAGGGACAGCTCAGTGCTGACAGTGACTCTGGGAGAACCACTACTCAACGTGTCCCAGAATCCCATGTCAGCATGGGTCTGCTCAGACCCATGATTATTGGGAAGGTTTTGGCTGGCGTTCTCCCACCTCTCTTGGATCTGCAAAGACCCTGGTGAGGCGTGAAAGATGAAAGTCTGTGAACTGCCATTCGTCTGCCTTCATTGGCTGTTTGGAAATCTTTGGGAGTGAGCAGACCAGCATCAATCTGAACGCTTCCTTTGGTGCATGGTTTTCGCTACTCTAATATCAGGCCAGTAAATAGCCAGGGTGCGATTCAAACCCAGTGCTGTTTCTAATAACGTCCTATGAAGTTACAGCCAAATGTTTACAGGCTACTTTTCCACTAGACGTTTGTGAAGTTGCTTATCTATTCTAGGCACAATTTAATTGTTACAGGCTATTTTTCCACTGGAAGTTTGTGAAACTGTTTGTATATATTATGCACAAATTAAATATTACAGGCTACTTTTCCACTGGAAGTTTGTGAAACTGCGTGTATATTCTATGCACATTTTTGTTTAAATCTTATAAAATAAGGACCACTTTTCCTGACGCCTTCTGAGTGAGTGTGATGGTGTCTGACTGCATTATAGACAGCAGCATTTAAAAAAGTAAACACGTACAACTTAAAGTTAATAGAAAGAACATCTATAGGCACATTTGAAAAGGACATTTTACCTGACTTTCTTAGCAGTTAGGCCGGTGGCACAAAAATAATTTCGCATGCATCGTTATGCCCAAAGCGATTACTCATTGTATTAAACATGCAAAATATAATTTTGTGGTACCATGGGAAAATCTATGGCACATACTTATGCATATTTTAGTAACACTTCAGGATTTCAATCAATATCTTTATAGTCTTGTGTTAATGATGTCAGAAGCAGCACTACTTTAGATAACATGATTACATTTTGCCCTGGAAATTAGGGAATTTAATTAAATGACTCCGATTCCTCAAATGCTATTTATCAAAGGAAGGAGAAAGTCTAATGCGGTTTCTGTGATTTTTTTTCTTTTATCACTCCTGCGCGGTATAAGTACAAGAGTGCCTTTGCCAAAGTAAATGCATGAGCAGTCTTCTAAACAGTCACCTTTATTCCATTCTCTAATTATCTAAAATGAAATGAACGCCTCGGAAATTAATGGCGTCGACTGCAGCCTATGTTTGTCTGCCTCATTCCATTTAATTGTGTGAGATTGAAATCAAGGTATGTATAGCAGCAGAATTATCATTTTCGGCATAGGTGTGCCCAAGAAAAGGATACTGACAAGGAGTCGTGCATAAGTGTGTTTCGATGTACTTATTTTTTATCTGAATGCTTTCAGCTTTTAAAAAGCAAGTATGATAGCCAAGTGATAAAGAGAATTTTGCTCTGCTCTGCTGCAAGCATAATTCTGGCTGTGTCTCTAATTTCCGAGTGCTTTTGCAAGGGACAGTAGGATACCATCTGCACAAGGTCGGACTGGGACAAAAAATAGATACCAGAAATAAAAGTGTCCCTTAGTGAATTAGAAAGCTAAAATGAGGCCCATGTTCGCAAATTAGGCAGTTTTTGAACTTGTAAAGGGGCGCTGTGTAAATGTTTTGCAAGGTATGGAAGACTGCATGGATTTGAGCTTTCTGCCAGCAATGTTGGTTTTACTATGAGGGAAATCAATCGTAAACAAAGAAGGGGGGCAGTAGACCATTAACCACTTAACCGCGGCGGCAATTCCGCCGCGGCGGTTTTATTGAGTGGGCGGGGCCGCGTCGGCCAACGGACGTGCGCAGCACTACGGAGGTAGTGCTCGCGACGGCCGTTGGCCGACAGAAGCAGCGAAGGGGTTAAACAGGCCCACCTAACCTGTCGGAGCAGACCATCAGGCAAAGCCTGATTGCCCTTAGGCCAATCCTTCCTTGCACCAGCAGAATGTCTGCGGGGATGAGGATGGCAGAGGGAAGAGGATTTTTGTGACAGGAGAATGGAGAGCTTGTATTTTGTCTGAGAGAGTGTGTGTGTCTATGAGACAGAGAGGTAAAGAGAGAGAGGCGGCTCATGTCTGCTTACTCGACGACATGCCTGATTTGGATAAGTGCCTTGTGCAGACATCAGATGAATTACTGAATTGAGGCAGTAGTTCTAGCTTCACTCATAATTGAAGCTAACCATACAGTTTCTCAATTTTACTGTCAGTCTAGTGACACCTATTTGTCTGCTAATAAAAAGTCAGACATCCAGCATGCCATATCAAATTGAAAGCATTACTCAGAGGAGTAAGGAAGAAGACCAAGAAGTGGACTCAAAGAAGAAGCATCTAGAAGGGCAGTGCATTTATGGTCCGTGGTGATGGGAGCTTCGCAGCACAACAAGATCAAGTAATTTACGAACTGACGGCATACTACTGTTGCATCCCATATGATGGACAGTAATCAGTGCAAACCAACATCTACTATAGCCTTATAGCCCACCGTAGCGAGCTATACCAGCCATTAAAGGCCCACTTTACCTCAGGCCTTTAACAACAATGGAGCAGGACTTTAATGCTGGTATAGCCTAGCTACACAGCTATATGGCTATTAGAGCATTCTGCCACTAGAGGGGACAATATTCTAACAATGCATCACAGAGGACTCGGTGAGGCAATTGTTCACAGCAACAGCTGGGAAAGACAACATTGGAATGTTGGAGCTCTGGGCTTCTACCGGCCATTAGAAGCCTGGAGCACTTCATTGTTTTCAATGGAGCTCCCAACATTACAATGTTCTAAATGAACTGCAAAAACTATTTTTTCTGTGTGCATATAGGTACACGTATTGCCATTCAAGCTCATCATTTCAGAAGAGGTGGGCACTGAAAGTGGTAAGTTAAGATAGTATATGTGCCAAAGTTTTCGGCTGCGGTGTGCATTAAATAGTCAAAGAGCTCAAGCTATTTTAGCATCTTGGACAGTGTTAAATGCTTGTTTGTCACCGGAACCTTTGTCTGGAAATGTAGCAGCTTTTGCTAACATGTTCCAAAGCAATTACACAACACAACAATCTAATATTAAAAAGTAAATCACCACAAAATGTAAAAGTAATTGGGCATAATATGTCAAAACTGTCAAAACGGAAAATAACACAGTACAACACAATGCAATAATGAAGTACAAAACACATGACAGCACAAAACAAACCACAAACCAAAATAACAAAAAATGATAGAGCAAATGGTGGATCCGTAATATTGATGACAGAATATTGTGATGTTAACTTCAAAGGCATAATATTACAGATACCATTATAGCAAAGTTAGTAATATCAATGTTAAGAATATTTTTTTTTCTGAACAATAATTTTGAAGTTTTACATATTTATTACATCAATATCATGTTTTTAAACTATTTTAGGTATTGTTTCTGTAAATAATGTTTAATGTATTTGGTTATTGTTTTTTGTTTTTCAAAATGTTATTTATATTTGTTCTTTTAAGGGGTGTGTTTTGAGTGGGAAGAGTAAATCTGACAACCATAGATTTCAACACTAAGGGGCTCATTACGATGGTGGGCGGAAGCACCACCGCCGTGCTGGCGGATGCAAAAAGCACCAGTTACCGCCGGCACGCAGCAGTCCACACGCCCGTCCAATTACGATGCGAAAAGTAGGCCAAACACCGCCGGCAAGCCAGCAACACCGTCCGCCATCAAAGTGCGCCCGTACACGTAGCGGCGCAGCCTAACTGACACACACCGTCCGACGAAACACGTCCCGCCCGGCGCATAAATTACGATGCCGCAAACAAACGGCTCCCACGGCCAAGAGATACCGTACGACAAACCGAAGCGGTAACACGGATGCCGAGCACGGACAACGAAGAAGCGGCTCCCCGAGCATGAATCCAGCACTGCAGGCCCTCCCCATGCTCCTGCTGATGCACCACCAAGTACGCAACGTACCGCGGAGACGCAGGTAGGCACACACACAACAAGTGCACGCAAACAGCGCACACAGTGCAAGGGCGGAAAAAGCGGACAACCCCCCACCAGCACGTGTACACAACACATCCACCATTGCATCCACATATGACACACAGGCCAAATCGTAACATCGCGGAACACATGTGTACACACCACCTGGGACTAGGAACCAACCACCCCGTCACGGCCCCAAAGCGCCGATGACGCCGCCACACATGCGCACAACGCAGAGGCCAACCGCAGCGCCATGCATGCGTCGCACACAGACACAGGGACACAACCAAGCAGCACACACATCAGCCCCACCCCGAACGCACATGACACGTGACAGGCCTGCCACAGACATGTCCCCAACGCCCAATTCACGGACAACACCCAACGCCACACAACCGACGCACACATGTCAGTGAAGACACGCAACAGCAGGACACACCCCAGTGTAACAAACATGGCGAAGCACACAGCGGCGTCAACACTAACTAGGAGAAGCAGGGCCCCTTCGGGAAGAGGAACGCCAGTACCACACTGAAACACCCATACCACCCTGCACATATGAACAAGACATATAAAACGGAACACCAAAGAGCCCGGGGACCGACAACAGGTGGCCCAAGAATAACATTCACACACAAGGCCCAACGCAGAGCGGAAAGGCAGCCTGCCGCCCACACAAGGGAGAGCAGACAGCACTGAATGACCTTCCATTCCAACTCCGAAACCACAGCCCTACGACAGAAGCCGGTGAATACAGCCATTGTCCAAGAATAGACCAACACAGGCATGCCGAGGAGACCGACCACAGGGCAGATAGCGCATATCACAGAAGCACACAACGGACGGGGAAGAAAGAAGAAAACACTCCCCCATGTCGGCCACATGCAAGTTAATTGGAAGGAGTCACACATCACTGACCTTGAACTGTCTGAGAAGCATGTGGGAAGAGGGCCCGTGTCCTCCAAACAAGCAAACAGAACACAAGTCCTGTCTCCCTACGACTACACAGAGCTCACAGCAACCTCGGAGCGTGCACATTGCAGACTGCACACACAGCCGGAGCACGCCACCACAACGCACCGCTGGGAAATGGCAACCGCAACACACCTACCCAACTACGCCGAACAGCTCAAGCTGTACAAAACCAACCTTTTCCATTCATTGGGATGCGATCTCCTGTCCCTGCTGAACGTAAGTTACCGACTGACTTACCGCATCACATTGTTCAGCTGCGTCATGCCCGTCTTCTACTGTCGGAGGTGTCCATACCAGCATCCCGTCGAGATATGCCTCTCCAACCCGGCATGTCTGAAGGCGGACCTGCTACCACTACTCCTCCCTCTGGACGCACACGACAGGGCCTGCTCTGCCTATGGGGGCATGGCGTATGTGGCCAACATCGCACCCGCACTGAAATGGGACCACTGTGCCTCCACACGACGGATCATCGAGAACAGCTACATCGAATGTCACCCAGCATGCCCCATCATGGTCCTCCAAGGGACAACTTACGAACAACACCTTGACAGCCACCATCCGCTACATTGGCTGGCAAACATGTACACCACCAATGACATGGAAGCCCTGCTGGACGGCATCGCATACCTGACAACCTGTCAATTCGTCGGACCACAACGCAGGTTCCCGAGTGACCTATGATGTCCAACCCCGCACCCATGCTTAGCTTCCGCACGGACTGGCCAGTCACCACCACAACAGCCATACCAAACGACCGGCAACTGTAACCACACCATCAACGACATCGCCATGACATCGGATATGACCGGGACATGCACACTGTTCCCCATCACATCCAGGAACACCGCATGCATCGTGGGAGGCAGTGGCATGGGCTCTGTGTATCGCACCCACATGGACGGAACTGCACGAACAACCAGGACACGACATGGATCCAGCGCCCATGGACACACACACCGCTCAGTGGACATGAATAGGTCGCCTGGAGTCTGTGGGTGCTGCACCCCTCCACCCCCGCCCCGGGAATCCCGTACCAGGACCTTTTCATGGACGACAAGTGCATACAACAACAACACGACCCCAGTGACTGTGACATGTCCAGTAACCACCACAGTGCAACAACAAGTGGCACGCCGCTGCATGCACGCAAGCACATGCCCTGATGTCATCTCACATGCACGCGTGCATGAGGAACAACCGCAGCAAACCTGTCACATGGAACTGAGATGGACTGTGCCCATGATGCCAAGCGGTCTGGTAGGCTACATGTATACCGTCTGTGTCAAAGTCCGCAGCTCCGCAGCTATACGTAAATGTACATTAGCACAGCCTTGGCCAAGCAGATGTCACTCTGAAGCCCACATCCCACATGCAACAGCCAATCACATGTAACCCCACACCCTATCCCATTTGCAATCATGCTCAGTATATCCTCAACATGTATTCCGCTGCCAGTAGTGTCCACTATACTGCATCACAGAGGACAGAAGACTCAATATAATGTTTGAAACCAAAACTGTCTCCGCTGACTCATTTCACAAGTACGAATGAGAGAGGATGAGAGTATGTGAAGTACACGGCAGTCGTGACATGACCATGTAGTCCACTGGTATTGGATGTCAACGCAAATGAGTAGCACTACTGTGGAAGACACACATGTGTCGTGTGAAGTCGTATGGACGCAGTGCTCAGGTGGGTGGGTGCGACGGGTAGATGCGCACATGCCAAGTTGGAGCACGCCGTGTTGGGAGGGGTCATGAACAGTACACCACCGCTTCCCTGGGCATTGTGAGTGGACACCTGTCGGGGGGGGAGTGAACACGTGTGTGCACAGCAGCCGGGCACACGTAGAAAGCGGTACCAGGCGCACCTCAGCCCACCCTCTGTGGACAAGCTGGATCCTGTTGTGCGCCCGCCATGCCCCTTGACAAGGCACACACAGCCCCAGTCGACCAGGTGTAACCCCAACATAGTCAATCCGCACAGGCGATACAGGGCACGGGATGGCAGTGGAGCATGGTGTGTGAGAGGTCTCCTCGCGCTCCTCCTGGTCATATCATGCAGGCAATAGAACCTCAACGTCTAGCATGGCACAAGTCAGATGGAAGTGTAGGGGGACGCACCACAGCACGAGCAGCACTGACGTCACTGGAGGTGGCTCGCACCATCCCATCCATTGCCCATCATACCAACCACGCCACATGCCATTGCGACTAAGTGCAAGCGCGTGCGCCACCACCCCGAGCCCTCCCCAGAGAGGCCAAAGAGTGAATGTGTGGGCCATCAGCCACAGACGGACGCGGCCTGGCCGCAAGGGCAGCCACAGCCACTGGGTGTCGCAGGTGGCGGATCCGGAAGGCGAAGACTGTGATGCATAGTCCATGCAGGCCGGGTCTCCATTTGGGGCACCACGCAGGTGGACGGCGTCCCGCAACACATCATACCCTGAGACAGCCCACTCGTGCAACTGGACCCACACATACACTCCTTGCCCTCTCTGGTGCGAGCTTGGGGCTGCCTGTGCAAGCGCTAGCCTCGCAGGTGAGCATGCATATTGGGGGAGCGAGGGGAGGACATGAGGGCTGGGGCGAAGATGACTGTATCACTGTCAGTTAGTACAAGGGATGACCCAGATGTGGAAAGGAAGAGACGTGTCCCGTGTGTACTGCAACTAGTCGCCAATCCAACTACCCCCATGTCCGGAATGTAAGCCCGCACCTAGGCCCGCCCATCCGCCACATCGAACATACCACCAGCACGACAACCTTCCCATTCGAAACACTGACTGGGGGTGGCGACCAGTGTACAATCATGTGTAGCCTACCCACGCGTACATGTGGGCCCTCCATGATCCATGTCACCTGCGGCAAAGTCATGACATGCGCAATGAGGGAAGTGAGGAGAGCTGTCCGCCCCACGCGCAGAAGGTGCATCAGCTCCACAGACCCAGCAGCGAGTCCAGCAGGGGTCACATGTGCAGGGGCAGCTGTGCCTGGTGTGAAGGCACATGCATATAGACAGCACATCGACCAATGTGTAGTCTGCCCACATCTACAGTCCATCATCATGCGGACATAGGAATTGAACACAGGGCAACACATCTTCAGTTGGTGCACCCACCGTGACCAACAATGCGCAATCATCGACGTACCCGCCCTGTGCATGGCCCCCACCCAACGGAGGCACATCCAGTGCCACCATCCCACACACACAAGCCTTCCACGGAACATGCTGTGTCCAATGGTCAGTACAGAGTCAGCGCCCATCTGGTGGATCCTGAACAGGAGACACATGCACACACATGCCAGCTCCCACTATGTACGTCTGCCACCTGGCACGTGCAATGTAACCTCTCACCTGTGACGTGTGACTGCAAGCACACAGCCGTCTTGGCATGGGGCTGTCAATGTGGACACCTGTCAATGTTTCGGGAGGTGTGATCCGTACAGTGCTGTACATAGGGTGCAGTGCTGACACCTACTACTGTCTCATATCCCCTCGTGCCACAGGTCCCACTTGTTTTGGCCGCTCAGCCTGTGCCCACATCGTCGTCGTCGTGTGCCATACTCATCCAGCCGCGGAAGCAGTTCCATGCTCAGCAGACATTCATGTTGCCGTGGCGTTGCCGCTTGACGGATATGCAGTCAGTCCCCATCAGCACGCCCCGCAAGTCATTGGGGCCTAGATCCCCATGTGCATGCACATGGCAGTGGTTTGTATCACTAGCCATTGCCATTGTTGGGAGACCTGTGTAAGTGTATTGTGGCCGTGCCATCCCAGCTTGACAGCTGGGCTGTGGCTCATGTGCTTGCTCAGTCGTGTCAGTGATGTGTATGCGAAATTGCTATGTGTCGTGTTGCTTTGACATGTGTCCTCTGCCATTGTCCCTAGGCGGAGACCGAACATTGACCGCCCATACCAATTGCTGGCGGACATGGACGATACAGAGGTTATTAGGAAGTTTCGGCTGGACAGGCCAACCCTGCATCGACTGTGTGCCATGTTAGAACCCCATCTCCGTCCCCGCAGGGTGTATCCGACTGCTGTCACCCCCACGGCTAAGGTGATGGCCGCCATGCATTTCTTCGCCACTGGGTCATTCCAGCACACAGTGGGCATTGGAGGAGGGATGTCCCAGCCCATGTTCAGCAAGGTGCTGAGGGATGTACTGGCAGCCATGATGCTGTACCGAAACAGGTACATCCGCTTCCCCAGGGCTCGTGAATTGGCGGCAGTGAAGGGTGCATTCTATGCCCTTGGCAGAATCCCACACGTCGTTGGAGCCATTGACTGCACACATGTCGGCCTTATTCCACCACAGGCCACTGAGCACCTGTACCGCAACAGGAAGCACACGCACTCCCTGAATGTGCAAGTGGTGTGCCTTGCGGACATGGTGATCACCCACGTGTGTGCAAAGTTCCCAGGCTCGGCCCATGACGCACACATAATGCGCAGCAGCATCTTGCCACAACTGATGTCCAATATGCAACAGGATCGTGCCTGTATTGTCGGTGAGTATGTGGAGTGGTGTAGCGTGCTGGTTGTGCGATGCTGTCCCCTGTCCAGTTGGAATTGCAACGGTTCTCTGTGTCCCTCACACCCAGGTGACTCTGCGTACCCGAATGGGGCATGGCTGCTCAGTCCATTGAGGAATCCTCGCACCCCAGCAGACGATCGCTACAATGAGGCACATGGGAGGACCAGACGTGTGGTCGAGCGTACCTTTGGCCTCCTCAAGTCCAGGTTCAGGTGCCTGGACCGCACCGAGGGTGCGCTGGCGTACTCCCCACAGAAGGTGTGCCAGATAGTGGTGGCGTGCTGCATGCTGCACAATCTGGCCATTCGGAAGCAGATCCCCCTCATCGTGGATGACGGAGATCAACCAGGGCCCCAGCCCGCAGACCAGGACAGCTCGAGTGAGGAGGACAGCGGAGAGGAGGAAGCTGGTAATGTGCGGCAGCAGCTCATCGCCCGCTACTTCACTTGACGGTGAGTGTCCATGTACGACGGCTGATGTGGCTGTATCTGTGCAGGTGTGTGTGTGCTGTGTCAGGGTGGCCGTTTGTTCACTGCGTGCTGTGTGTCAACGCTCCATGGCCAGGGTAGTATGCCACTGTTGGTGGCTGTGGCATTGTGCCCTATTGCTCTGTGCGATGTGTGTACATTGCTTGTAGTTGTTGACATGTACTGTGTGATGGGTGTGTGACACACTCATTGAATGTGCTCCTGTTCTGTCTCCCACCCCTAGGTCCCTACAGGCCCTCTGGATTCAATTGCCATGCCACGCATCAGGTGCCTTTCCGCCCAAGGTGGCCGTTGTATTCCGTACAAATATAACACAGGGCACAAACAGCAGTTAGTGAAAAAGGTGCATTTATTACAAACTGTGACATGTGATTGTGTGTAAGGTGATGACAAAAGTGGTGCGTGCAGTGACAATGAGCTGTCGGTCATGGCTGCGTGATGATCAGGGTGTACCCACTGGTTCTATGTCCATAGTCCAACACACACATGCCATCCAGATGGCTGTGTGGAGTGGGATCGTAGTCCAAGTCAATGCAGTGGCTGGTCAAGGAAGGCTGGCGGAAGGCTGGCTGGCTGCCTCACTTGTGTTTGGAGCGTGTGAAGTCCTCCCGGGAGATCTGTTTCCACTTCGGACGGCCCCTTCCATGTTTGCGAGGGGGGGTGCCTGCTTGCGACATGCTGGTGGTTGAGGTGTGCTCACTGGCTGTGGACACAGGGGAACTGGACACTGCTGCTCCACCCTGCGCCCCGGCAGGTTGTGGCGGAGGGGAGCTGCTGTCCCTGGCAGTGACCTCACCGCCACCACCAGCTGGCCCATGAGGTCCACGAGTTGGCCCATACGGGCGTCCATGGACCTCAGCACCCCCAGCACCTCACGCGTGTCTGAAGCAGACCGGACCCATTGTCCTTGGGCCTCTTCATAGGCCCCAAGGACTCTGGCCATTTGAGGCAGGGCATGGCTCCCAGGGGAGGCTGGCGTTTCCCTGACCCTGCTCCTCCTACCAGTCCTGCTGCCACCGGCCTGCCCACTAGCCACATTGCTCACCACGGTCCTCGCTGTGGCTCCCAGGGTGGATCCAGTCGGCCGGGCCACCACCTGCGCTGGGGCTGGTGCCAGCGAAGACGTGGTGGTGGTGGCGGCGGTGGTGGTCGGTGCGGCGATGGTGGCGGTTGCGGCAGTGGTAGTGGCCACAATGACCGTGGGTGTGGCCGCAACGACAGTGGCAGCAGGGGGCTGGGAATGTTCAGCAGCCCTGGATGATGGGTTGGTGGGTAGGAGGGGTCCTGGGGAGCGGCTGGGCCCTGCCACACCAGATGGGCCTGCTTGGTGGTCCGTGTCCGAAGAGGAGGACAGATCCTCCAGATCCGTGTGTCCTCGTTGGGGGCTTGTAGGCTGGCTGTGCTGGCTGCTGGCTCCATCCCCAGCATCCAGCAGTTCGTCACCTGTGGAGAGAATGAGATTTGTTATTGTGTTGCACCTGGCGAAGTATGTATTTGTCGTCTGACATTAACAGTTCGTGCAATCTCGTACATGGGTTTCCCGGAGGCGTGTGTGTGGCTGTAGCATCTGTAGTTGTGTGTGCTTGGCAATGGGACTGTGTGCTGTGCACATGTGGCATGGGACGGATTGGCCATGCCGATGGGTGTGTTACTGTGCCCCTACTTATTGTGACTCTGGTGTATGCGGGCTCCTGGCCCATCCTGGGTCTGGTTTGTACTTTGCTTTTGGTGTTCAGATGGGACGCTTAGGACGCATATGGCAACATGGGGGCCATGCCCCAGATTCGCATTTGGGAGGGGATATGCTTTTGGGGTTCAAATGGAACGCTTAGGAACGCATATGGCAACATGGGGGCCATGCCCCAGATTCGCATTTGGGAGGGAATATGCTTTTGGGGTTCAAATGGAACGCTTAGGAATGCATATGGCAACATGGGGGCCATGCCCCAGATTCGCATTTGGGAGGGGATATGCTTTTGGGGTTCAAATGGAACGCTTAGGGACGCATATGGCAACATGGGGGCCATGCCCCAGATTCGCATTTGGGAGGGAATATGCTTTTGGGGTTCAAATGGAACGCTTAGGAACGCATATGGCAACATGGGGGCCATGCCCCAGATTCGCATTTGGGAGGGGATATGCTTTTGGGGTTCAAATGGAACGCTTAGGGACGCATATGGCAACATGGGGGCCATGCCCCAGATTCGCATTTGGGAGGGAATATGCTTTTGGGGTTCAAATGGAACGCTTAGGAACGCATATGGCAACATGGGGGCCATGCCCCAGATTCGCATTTGGGAGGGGATATGCTTTTGGGGTTCAAATGGAACGCTTAGGGACGCATATGGCAACATGGGGGCCATGCCCCAGATTCGCATTTGGGAGGGGATATGCTTTTGGGGTTCAAATGGAACGCTTAGGAACGCATATGGCAACATGGGGGCCATGCCCCAGATTCGCATTTGGGAGGGGATATGCTTTTGGGGTTCAAATGGAACGCTTAGGGACGCATATGGCAACATGGGGGCCATGCCCCAGATTCGCATTTGGGAGGGAATATGCTTTTGGGGTTCAAATGGAATGCTTAGGAACGCATATGGCAACATGGGGGCCATGCCCCAGATTCGCATTTGGGAGGGGATATGCTTTTGGGGTTCAAATGGAACGCTTAGGGACGCATATGGCAACATGGGGGCCATGCCCCAGATTCGCATTTGGGAGGGGATATGCTTTTGGGGTTCAAATGGAACGCTTAGGGACGCATATGGCAACATGGGGGCCATGCCCCAGATTCGCATTTGGGAGGGGATATGCTTTTGGGGTTCAAATGGAACGCTTAGGGACGCATATGGCAACATGGGGGCCATGCCCCAGATTCGCATTTGGGAGGGGATATGCTTTTGGGGTACATGCTGTGAGCCATGGGTGCCGAACGTGACATGTGTTGTGGCAGCATGACAGTGCATGGTTTGAGGTGTGTGCATGCTTGACATGGCCTGCATATTTGCTGTCTGTTGTGATTACTGGACATGGCATTGGACGCATCGTTATGAGTGAGTGATGGTTGTGTGCCAGCCAACGTATTGCAGTTGTCCCATCTCCTTGGTGTGCGTGCTGCCCTGTGCCATGTGCATCACTGCAGTGCTCGGGGGTGTGGCCCATGTTGTGTGTTGTTGCTCACAGTGTGTCGTGCGCTTCATTGACTTCTGGCACATGGTTGGTCATGGGCATGTATCTTAGCGTGCTGCTGTATGTGTGGCAGCTGTGCGGATGACATGCCTTTCATGAGACTGGGGCTGACGGATGGGATGGATGGTATGTTGTATGTGCATGGTGTGTCTGTGTGTTTGATGGGTTCAGTGGTGTTCGTGTGCATTTATGTTGTTCCGCTCTGTTGCGTCTAGTGTTGTTTGTCTTACATAGGCGTAGTTGTGGGGTGTGTGGTTGACAGGCAGTAGGGGCTACATGGACAGGACTTCAATGGTGTTTCGGTTGTGTGTGATGAGTTGCACAGTGGCTGCCGTGTGGGACTATATTCAGTGTGGCTTGTGCATGCAGACGTGGGTCCTTGGGTGTTGCTATGTCTGTGATGGGTCATGTGGGGTGTGAGTCTGTTGTTCATGTCCGTGTGCACATTGTTCACTTGTTCGTGACGGTGGGCGGTGCTGCGTGTTCGTCTGCTACGTGACATGTCCCATGTGTTGGTCGTGTTATGGTCCTCATGCCTCCAGTAATCCAGCCCTGTCCAGTTTCCCACCTGCAAGTTGTTCGTGCGTGCACTGTACTGGATGCCACATGGCTCTAAGCGGGGGTGCTCCATGTTGCAGGTCTGTGGGGGTGGGGGGTGTTGTGGGTCGTGGGGGTGGCTGGACACCCACTGACACCGATTGCTGTGGACCGTGATGTCTGCCTTTCGGCTGTCGTTGTGCACTGCGGTGGCTGACACGTGGCTGTGGGGTGTGGGGGATGCTCCTCCTTGCTGTGCTGTGGGACTGGGGCCTGGTGTGTGTTGTACTTGGGCTGTCCACCCTCCCACCCACTGCACTTTGTGTTCCTGCCACTTACCTGTTACTTGTCGGTTAGTGCAGCTGTGGCGGACACATGGGTGTGGTGGGTGCTCGTTGTGGCGCTTCTGGCATATTTGGGGACCTGTTGGTGGTTACGTGGCTGGCTGAGTGTACACATGTCCCCACGTATGTTACAGTTGTTCGGTTTGGGCTGTGTGTGGTGGTGTCTGTTGCATGTGTGTGTGATGTGTTGTGTATTGTGTGCTGGACATGGGGGTGTTTGTCCCTGGGAGCTGTGGCATGGTGGTTGCGCATGTGAGTACATAGCGGTGTGCTGGTATACATTAGTTTGTACTTACCAGCCTCCACTCCCCTGCTAATCCGGCGAGGATCTCCGGATGTATTACGACTCGCACCTTCTCCTCCCACGCTTTGAAGGTCTTAAAGAGCGCGGGATTCCCTCCGCCAGTGACGGCAGCCAGCTCTCTGTTTTTGCCCTCCTTCTTCTTGACCAGGCTCTTTACGTCATTCCAACGTTTGTTTATTTCACCTCTGTTCCTGGGCAGGGTCCCGACTGCATTGACCTGGTCTACGATCCGGTTCCACATTCTGTTTCTGGTGGCTAGTGGTGTGTGCTGGACCATGTTCCCATAGATTTGTGGGTACACCTTGATGATCTCGTCGACCACGACCGTCAGCTCAATGGGCGTGTACTTGGGCATTCTTTGTGGTGCCATGGTGTTTGTGGTGCTGGTGCGGTGTGTGTTGTGTAATGTGCAGGGGGTTTGTGGTGCCGGTGTTTGGTGGTGGTGGTGGTGGTGTTTGGTGGTGGTGGTGGTGGTGGTGGTGGTTGTGATGTGTGCGTTTCTGTGGTGTGCTGCTGTCCTTGCTGTGTCACTGTGTCCTCTCCTCTCCTCTCTGGTTTGCAATGTAGCAAGGGGTTGTGGTCTGTGGGAGTGCTGCTTTTGTACTCACCTATGTGGGTGTGTCCTCATGGTCTGTTGTTTTCAGGTGTGTTGTGTCTGGGGTTCTGGCCTTTGTATTTTTTGTTTGTCCGGGGGGTGTTTTCGGGATGTGTACTGTGCTTGTGTATTTGTGCGTGCCTTGCTGTGTGGACTTGTTGGCCATGTTGTGTGCTATTGGTTTTGTGTGCGGATGGTTTCTGTGCAGGTACGTGGGCGCCATGGCTTCTGCCGTGTCGATTCTCATCGGCGTTGTTTGCGCTGGCGGGCGGTATATTTGTGGTTTTTCCGCGCTCATGTCGGTGCGATCGTAATTTCACGTGCGGTGTGTCGGCCGTGAGGGCGGGCGGTTTTGTGTTGTCGTGCGTGTTTCCGTCCGTGGCGGGCGGTTTGACTCCGACTCGGACGTTGGCGGGCGGTATTTTGTGTGATTTTTCCGCCGATGGCGGTTTTCGGTTTGTGTAATCGTAATGGCGTGGTCGGTGTTCAGGCGTGTGTGCGGGCGGATTTTTGCCGCTTCCATGCCTGGCGGATTTTTTTACGCTGGGTATCGTAATGGGCCCCTAACTTGCTTATTTTAGAGGAGAAATAGTAAAGTCCCCCAACCCTGAGTAGAACACTTTCCCCAAAGTTACTAATTTAGAGAGGGAATAGTAAATCACTGCCATCCCCAGAGTCTAACATGTTCACAATATTGCTTACCAACCAAAGGCCAACACTTTCCCAAATGTTGCTTACTTTGGAGAAGAGAAAGTAAAACTTCTACAATGTCCATCAATTTCCCTAAAGTTACTTACAATGGAGTGTGGATTGTAAATCTGACTCCTCCAAAGGAAAATGCTTTCCCTATTGCTGTTTATTATGGAGTAGGAATAGTAAATTTGATCTAGAGATATATGCATTTTCCCCAATGCGAATTGGTTTGAAGTTGGAGTACTAAATTTGACTCCACCAAATATATGTAGTTTCCACAACAGTAGTTGGAATTGAGTTATAATGGTAAATCTAACCCCACTAAATAGATGCGCTTTCACTAGCTTTAGCTAGAGTGAAGTTAGAGTAGTACATTTGATCCCCCCCAAATATATGTTAACATGCTGGGTAAAATAGGGAGCATGGTGGCAGAAGGAAGATCTACTCACCTAAAACACAGAGTGAGCATATTGCTCCATTTGTGCTGCATTCCCTCAGCCTCCTACTCTGAAGTAGCCACTTCAGACATAGCTGACAGTGGCCCTCCCTTTGCTTTGCTGAGGGGGAAGACCGTTCAACAAAGACAAGTAGAAAAACATTCAAAAACTGACCTGTTTGTTTATTTGTTTCTACTTTTCTTTTTTGAGCTTGCACTTCCCTTTAGCAAAGAAGAGGAGGAACCCACCCAGTCGAGTCTGAAATGTCTACTTCAGTGCAAGAGGATAAATGAGTGCTACATGAGAATGGAGCCTTTTTTTCATGCGAGTGGACGGTGTGGCTCCTTTTGTGAACCCTATTTTGAGTTCCAATGAAAGCCCCAATAGCCTTAATGACCTTACTTGCAGGGCAATATTGGCTGTTAATTCCCCCGCTTTTGCTTCAGCTGCAGCTCAGTCCTATAACTGCAAGGAGGTTAATTATCAGCCATTATTGCCTGCAGATGCATTAACAACTCTTAAGTGCTACTCTAGAATTATACTTGTGTCCTGAAATAACAAAGGCCTGGGGCTAGATCACAAAATAATTTTTCACTGGTGCTATTATATGATGTTGTTGTTAAGTAACGTTGTCTTGATGTGAACATATTTTACTACTCTACTATAAAAATGGATTTCTGTAGGTAGTAATATGTGACAAGAACATTACTACATAACTGTTCTGCTCCTTTAGTGGTGATGATGTTGATGATGTGTTGAGTTGTGTTTTGTGTGCTTATGTTTTTATAAATAATTATTGCATTTTGTTGTTGCTGTGTAGTACTGTAGGTTGTTAGTGGTGTGCTCTGTTTGGACTGTTTTGGTGTGTTGTGCCATGTTATGTTGGGTTGCTTTTTTGCAATATGTTATGATATTGTGTTCTCGAACGTCTTTGGAGATGCCCAAAAATGCTGCTACATGTTCATCTAATCAAAATCACACTAGGGATCCAAGGGAGACAATCCCAAATGCGAACGTACCACTCCCTATCTAAACATGAAACTCACAAAAGATATGTTTTACTTCAACTGGGTTTTTTTTTTAATATAAGGGAAAGTGGTCCTTTATAAGGATGAGAACCCTCACTCACCCGAGGGTGATATGCTTCATCATGGGGCTCCCTCCTCACATCGGGGCCACAAAGTCCCAGATGTGGGCTACAACTCCCCACCGAGAGCACTGGGCGGAGAGGAGCTGACATGTTTTTAAATGGGGGATGCCTCTAAGAGGTGTGAGTGAGTGAGGGGCAGAGTGCAAAAACAAAAACAGGTGAAAAGTTAAAACTATCTCCAGGCACTCAATATCTTTATTCAATGCACATGGATTGGATTAAAAGTTGAGAGGGCTGGGGGTTCAGAGCAGATATACCCCCTTAGTGGTCAAAATGTTTCTGCCTTTGCTAGACTCCAACTGGAGTTCGTCGGCATTCGTCAGGACCAGTCAACAATTCAAGTGACTCTGCAGACAATAATAGAATTAATCAGATGGCTATACTGGCCGTCAATGTTTGGAGTCACAAAAAGTGATGGGTGATTAATACACCATCTCCATCTGAAAAAGAATGAAATATAAAGACCGCCTTATATAGCTATGTTGCACGTGAAGTATCCCAAGGCACATAAAAAGTTCGCCCCCCTAAAAACAATTGGTGACATTTACAATCGATCAAGAGCCAAAAATGGGTTATGTGGTGGAGGAAATACTTTTTACCTCTCTACAGTCATATGGTACCCCATGGCCAACTCGGCTATTGGAACTGAAAACAATAAATAAAACAATGTCAATGTAGTGTGGACAGCATTATGTGCATCTTATATACCATATAAATAGAAAATCAATTAGCATGAAATCACTGGACATCACTGTGACAGGCCGAAGATCAGTGAAAGGGACCACATCATTCTTGCACAGAGGTAAGCAATACAAATAAAAGTTTACACCTCTGTTGTTTATACGTTCCCATCTATGTGAGAAGTGTTTAGTCAAAAGTGGAATGCAAAAATGAAATATTAGGAAAAGCATGCATCTAATGTCGCATATGTATAGGTGGAGGTCCTATTCTCTGCTATTCCTCCCAATTGCTAGAAACATGTAAATAAGGATGATCACGATCAGAGCCTCAGTGGACAACTCCTCGTGCCAAGATGTTTATTAATACACACCTCGTGAATAACTCCAGAAGTGAACCGGATCACTGACAGAATATCGAGGAGCAAAATATCGACCTGCCAAAATATCGAGGAAAAAATATAGAATGCCAGAATATCGAATTCCTATCTACAAACAGGTAAGTACAAAAATATCGAATCCAAAATATCGTTGTAAATAATAGTTTGTTAAAATATCGAATTTTTAAAATGTCTTAAAAGTAATGTAAAATTAATGAAATAATAAATATAATTAACTAAAACATACTTAAAAATACTTAAATAACCTTAAAAATAATAAATAATTAATGTAAGTTAAAAAAAAAATAAACATGCATTTTTATTTTTTAATACATATATATATATTAACTTAATATTAATAAAAAATATTCAATATTTTAGCATAGGATAGCGAGATGGTAAAATTTACTATTCCCACTCCAGTGAGTGCAACAGTAGGGAAAGCGTTGGATAGCGGGAGGGTAAAAATTACTATTCCCACTCCAGTGAGTGCAACAGTAGGGAAAGCGTTGGATAGCAGAAGAGTAAAAATTACTATTCCTACTCCAGTGAGTGCAACAGTAGGGAAAGCGTTGGATAGCGGGAGGGTAAAAATTACTATTATCACTCCAGTGAGTGCAACAGTAGGGAAAGCGTTGGATAGCGGAAGGGTAAAAATTACTATTCCCACTCCAGTGAGTGCAACAGTAGGGAAAGCGTTGGATAGCGGGAGGGTAAAAATTACTATTCCCACTCCAGTGAGTGCAACAGTAGGGAAAGCGCTGTATAGCGGAAGGGTAAAAATTACTATTCCCACTCCAGTGAGTGCAACAGTAGGGAAAGTGTTGGATAGCGTAGGGGTAAAAATTACTATTCCCACTCCAGTGAGTGCAACAGTAGGGAAAGTGTTGGATAGCGTAGGGCTAAAAATTACTATTCCCACTCCAGTGAGTGCAACAGTAGGGAAAGCGTTGGATAGCGGGAGGGTAAAAATTACTATTCCCACTCCAGTGAGTGCAACAGTAGGGAAAGCGTTGGATAGCGTAGGGGTAAAAATTACTATTCCCACTCCAGTGAGTGCAACAGTAGGGAAAGTGTTGGATAGCGTAGGGGTAAAAATTACTATTCCTACTCCAGTGAGTGCAACAGTAGGGAAAGTGTTGGATAGCGTAGGGCTAAAAATTACTATTCCCACTCCAGTGAGTGCAACAGTAGGGAAAGCGTTGGATAGCGGGAGGGTAAAAATTACTATTCCCACTCCAGTGAGTGCAACAGTAGGGAAAGCGTTGGATAGCGTAGGGGTAAAAATTACTATTCCCACTCCAGTGAGTGCAACAGTAGGGAAAGTGTTGGATAGCGTAGGGGTAAAAATTACTATTCCCACTCCAGTGAGTGCAACAGTAGGGAAAGCGTTGGATAGCGGGAGGGTAAAAATTACTATTCCCACTCCAGTGAGTGCAACAGTAGGGAAAGCGTTAGATAGCGTAGGGGTAAAAATTACTATTCCCACTCCAGAGAGTGCAACAGTAGGGAAAGTGTTGGATAGCGTAGGGGTAAAAATTACTATTCCCACTCCACTGAGTGCAACAGTAGGGAAAGTAATGATTTAATATTCAAATACAAATAAATAAATTATCAATACCAATAAAAAATGTATTAAAATGAATTACCAATTACAAATTATTTAATAATTAATTAATTATAAAAACCAATAAATTGTATCTATTAAAAATTAATTACCTATTAATAATTAATCAACAACCAATTAAGTTTCGATACCAAAAATTAATAAGTAATAAAAAAGATTACCAATTAATAATTAATTAACAGTAAATTAATTATCAATACACAAAAATATTTCCAATAATTAATTAATTACAATTAAATTACTTCCCACCCTATTCCCCTATAAACCCACAACCCGCTCCGAATAATAAATTAATACAATTATTATAATTATCAATTAATCAATTAATAAAAATTAATTAGCAATTCATAAAAAATAATAACCAATTAATAATTAATTAACAATAAATTAATTATCAATACCAATAAATAAAAATAAATAATTACTTAATTACAATTAAATTACTTCTCACCCTATTCCCCTATAAACCCACATCCCGCTCCGAATAATAAATTAATACAATTAATATAATTATCAATTAATCAATTAATAAAAATTAATTAGCAATTCATAAAAATAATTACCAATTAATAATTAATTAACAATAAATTAATTATCAATACCAATAAATAAAAATAAATAATTACTTAATAACAATTAAATTACTTCCCACCCTATTCCCCTATAAACCCACAACCCGCTACAGAACTAAAACGCAAAATTAAATTAAAAATATTTAATAATTCCTAAAAATTAATATTTAATTTACTATAATTAAATTAATTCCCACCCTATTCCCCTATAAACCCACAACCCACTACGGAATTAAATTACGCAAAAACTTAAATAACATAAAATTCATTACTTTAAAATAATTAAAACATACATTACAAAAATAATACATACTTTTAACACATATACTAACACTTAAACACTATAAAAAAATCGATATTTTTAACAACTATACTATGACTGTCGATATTACTAACTTCGATATTATGTAAATCGATATTTCTTACCTGAATTTCGATATTCTGCACCACTATATTTTTGCAATTCGATATTCTGTCCATTCTATATAAAAAATTCGATATTCTGTCCAGTCGATATTTTTTTTCCGATTTAATGACTGTTCACCAAGTGAACCATATAGACCGGTGAATGGTCTATGGTGGAGGAGATCTCAGCCACGCCAAATTAGAATGGGCGAGGGTGGTGGTCACCACATGTGAAAAGGGACTATCAGGACTGTGGATCCATGTCCCAGCCCTCTTCGATCGTATGTGAGAATAATAGGGGTGAGCGAGGTCAAGTAAGAGCCGCTCATGATATAGTCTCAAGCAAGGCCGGTCGTGGTGTGCCGGTCAACATCAAAGACCCTTCCTACAACAATGGAGAGATGGGATAGAGGTTAAGAGAAGGAAACAGGTACACCTACCACAGTACTCATCCGACTTCGCTGTGTGCAAGGGGGTCCTGGCGAGAGGTCGGTCTCTCGTTGCTTCCTGGTTTTGAAGTAGATGATCAGTAAAACGGACGTGACGAGATGCGTCATTTGTGTCCCAAATGGAGAGGATCATGGGGAATGTAGTTCGCTATGCAGAAACCATCATAATAGTCGTGAGGTAACGCCAGAGGAGAAAAGGTGATCAAAATGTACAGAGCATGTAAAAAGACAAGTATAAAGGCAGTATGAAGATACAGTAGGGTCAACCACAGCACGAAGATTCCTCGGCCTCAGCTGGCGTCTCTCTCTGCGTCTCTCTCTGCCCCGGCTCGTGGCGTGAGGCAGCTAATGCGGTGAGGGCGGAGCACTTGGAGCAAGCAAGCCCCGCGGATCCAAAGACTCAGCTGCAATGCCCCCGAAGGCGGCTCGAGGTAGAGCACGCACACCGACTGAAGCAGCACCTACAGGGAGAGCTGGCCAGTCGCAACGAAGTACTAAGAATGGCAACATAGGGACGGCTGAGAAAGGACGAGAAAAGAAGATGGAGGTGGTAAGCGCAGTATACCTGCTCTGTTCTTACCAAATAAAGGGAAAAAACAACATAATCCTGGTAGCATTGAGGGGTCAACAGGGGAGATATGCAAGGGGATGAGCTCCACTTCAAGTGCCTTTCAAGAGGAAAATTGTGGTGATGACCCCAATGATCAACAATGCAAGGCTCAGCTAAATAATCCAATAATTGCCACCCCATGTAGCTCAAATACTCTATTTAGTAAAGACACAGGGGGGTCACTTGCTATCGAAACCTCTTTACCGCAGATAAAGGGAATGGCGTTACTCAACATGGGTAAGAGGAATTTGGTCTGCAAAGACATATAGAAGGATGGCATAGAGAACACAGATGAAGTAAATGGAGAACTGGACGGGGGTGGCGGCGTCAACACCCTGCAAGCATCAACGAAGGAAGCTGATTCTGGCGATTATTTTTTTTCCCTTTCTGACCCCTCGGATTCTTCAGGAAATGAAGATGATTTAGAGCTTAAGATTGGATCTATGAGGGTATCTTCGAGCAGTGAATCAAGCAACACTAGAACTACCCCTCGGACACTCCGAAAAATTGTAGGCCATATAGATAATATCAACCCAGATGGAGGGGATAGAAGAGATGGAGGGGAAGAAGCCCTGGTATGGGATTATTCTTTTTCAACCGGGACAGGGGCTAATAAAGGCACCACAACTAAGGAACTGACTGAGGCAGTGACAAAAAAACCTGAAGAGATATCACTAAATCTGATTTACGAGACCATCATGATACACAGGGAAGAAACCCGTATGGAGAGCCAAAGGACACAGGGGGCATGCCGCAAACTTCAAAATTCAATAAAACGTATTGCAAAAGCCTGTTCCGAGTTTGTGGAGAGAGTTACGGAAGCAGAGACACGGATTTCTAAACTTGAGGATGAACTGGCAACTCAAAAGACGATGATGGAATCAGTGCAGGCGTCAAAGGAAGATACTGTATGGAAGCTTTCAGACCTTGAAAATCGCCTTCGGCGCAACAATTTAAGAATCTTAGGTATAGCAGAAGGCATGGAAGGCCAAGACATAAGAACATTTGTGGTAGATATGTTCTCGGAAGCCTTCCCAGAACTATCACAGTGGGACTGGAATCAAGAAATACAAAGAGCCCATAGATTCCCATTTACACAGCGAGCAAGACCTGGGCAGGATACTATTAGACCTAGAGCGATCTTGATATCGGTTAATAACTTCCTAGCCCGGCAGGCAGTGTATGAGTTGGCGCGGCCCGATAAAAAAGAAAGGGGAAAGGATCGGAATTTTTTGTAAGGCCGGACTTTTGCCACCAGACAGTAGAGAAACGCTGGCAACTCAGACAGCTTATTAATCCGTTCCAGAGTAAGGGGGCTCAAGTATTTCTACTAAACCCGGCTACACTGAAAGTTACGTATAAAGAACAGACCCGGTTCTTCACGTCGGAAGTCAAAGCCAAGGAACACTTACAATCTATTATTTAGTTTTTTCAGGAGTAGTGAAGGGGCACATAAGGTTGTTCTTCTTTTTTTAGATGTGATATTCTATTATGAAAAGCTATCTCTTTTTCTATCCCTCCCTTTTTTTTTTTCTTTTCTTTATCACTCCTTCTTTTTCTTGTCCTTTGTGGCGTGGGGGTACATAATTGTCTGGATTTTATGAATATCTTGGAGATCCAAAAGTTTGGGGTTTAGGCTGGTTGTATAAAGATAATATTATGTTAGGCCACTAGGGGAACCTTTTTTTTTTATATATATATATGCTTAGGTTGATCATATGAAATCAATACTAAGTTAGGTTATTAGGAATTTTATTGGTATGTCAGACACACAGGGGGGAGCCTTGGGAGAGGTTAGCTGTCCATCACCGGGACCATTGGTCCTAAAGCCTCAATACAGGAGGGGTGGGGGGTGGGATGGAGTCAGTTTACTGACTGCATGGGTAGAGGAGGGGGTGGGGAGGGGGTGGGCCAGGATAAGTGAGAGCGGGAGGGGTTAAAAAAGAAAATGCAATCCACAGTAAATTGAAGATGAGGATGAGGATATGGAAATTAGGAGATAAGGCCATAAATTGGAGAGGTACAATAGTTTTTGATGGGGGATAAAAAGGTCCAGGGTAATATACGTTTATGTTCATTTAATGTGTGTGGGCTAAATAATAATGCGAAACGGCAAAGGGTTGCTGCTGAGTTGCGGGTGATGCAACCCGACTAGGTATGTCTCCAAGAGACTCACATCTCATGGGACAAGCGGAGGGTTTTCAGTGAGCTGGGGTATACACTATTAGCTTGCACACGACAGTCCACCACAAACCGCAGAGTAGCCATTTTAGTCAAGAATGGGATACAAAGCACTGGTAGAACGGCGGTCGACAATCAGGGTCGTTGGGTGGTTATTGAATATGCTAGGGGGGAATTTATATTTACTGTATGCTCTATATACAGGTCTAACTTGGACGAAGCCACAGTGTTAGAGGGTCTTAATTTGGAATTAGCCTCATGGCCTACCCCGTTGATCTTATGTGGGGATCTTAACATCCACTTGGATAGCCAAGATCTTCAGAAGGGGTGGAAATACTATACAAGCAGAAAACCTAGAGTTTTCAAGGCATTACAACACTTGGTGGAGGATCATGGCCTGAAAGATGCATGGTCAACATTGCAGAAATCAGAAACGGGCTTCACGTTTTATTCTCACCCCCACAACAAATTGGTCAGACTAGATTACTTTTTTGCGCCATTAGAACTATTAACGGGTGCTAGAATACAAGTCTACCCAAGAATCACATCTGATCATGGCCCATTAGTGATAGACATCCCGACCAGATGTAACAGTAATTCTACCTCACGCAGACCTTTTTCGTTCGACCGTAAGCTTTTAAAAGAGTCTAATTTTATAAATCACATGAATGATTGGATTCAGCAATTTTGGGAAATTAACCATAACTCGACCTCACAACCATATGTTTGGGATGCCCTAAAAGCAGGGTTCAGGGGAGAGACTCTGAGCTATGGGCTTCACAATCAGAAACAATTTAGAGCTAAGGTTCAAGATCTTTATGAGAAGCTTAGGCTGGCAGAAGTAGAACTGATGCGGAAGATAGCGAATAGAGGAGATACTGCCCCTTCACAATCAGAAGTAGCCCGATGCAAAGCCAGAATCAACCTTCACTGGAGCAAAGAAATTGCTACCAAATACAACTTGTTTAAGAAAGAAAGATATGAGTTTGGCGACGCTACCGGGCGTTGCCTGGCACAAAGGTTAAGGTCTAAACAGGGCCTCACAGAGAATCGAAAATATCAAGGATAGACAGGGTAAAGTAGTGGAAACCCCACAGGAGATATTGGAAGTATTTTACTCCTTTTTTAATACATTATACACAGAAGATAACCAGGGGAAAGAGGATATTGAGACATTTTTCAAGGATATAGATTGTGCACAACTGGGGCAGGCAGAGGCACATATTCTGGATGAACCCATTACCATGGAAGAATTAGAAGAGGCAATAAACAATCTGAACAGTGGCAAAGCGGCGGGTCCAGACAAGTTGCCTCTGGAAATTTACAGAACATTCTTCCAGGAGCTAAAACTTGAACTTTTGAATACCCTACAACAAGCACAGGTGGGGAAAGTTCCCCCATCATGGGAGGAAGCAAATATTATTGTTTTAAAAAAAAAGGATAAATTAGCAGAGCTCCCAGGGTCGTATCAACCAATTTCCATAGTAAATGCCGACGGGAAGATATATACTAAAATTTTGGCCACTCGCTTAGCGAATGTTATTACCCCACTGGTATCACTGAGACAACATGGGTTTATACCTAATAGGGGCACTGTAAACCACATTAATAGGGTGGTAGCATTGCTGGACAAAGCTAATGTACAGGGCACTACCTTAGGACTAGTTTTATTAGACACTGAGAAGGCATTCAACCGCGTGTCATGGAGCTTTCTTTGGGGGACACTACGATCTATGGGGTTTGGCCCTGGTTTTATTCAAGCAGTACAAGCCGTTTATAAGACCCCCAAAGCTCAAATCTGCATTAATGGTTTAGAATCTGCACCGGTGTACATAACAAGAGGCACGAGGCAGGGTTGCCCGTGCTCTCCACTGTTATTTGCATTATATATAAACCCATTCCTGACTATGCTAGAAGGAAACCCAAGAATTAAATCAGTAGAATGTGGATCGGAACAACTTCAAGTGTTAGCATATGCAGATGACGTGGTGGTTGTAACAACGGACCCGGCTATAGCAATTTGTGAGATAGAACGAATGGCACATAAGTTCAGAGCTGTCTCTGGGTATAAACTTAATGCATCTAAGACACAAATATTATGTACCAACCAGACCTGTGTCCAAGACCCTAGAGTGACTAATGAAGTAAGTTATTTGGGGATTAAAATTAGGGCTTGTTTAAATGAATTGGTAGAAGTCAACTGGAATTCTATTATCATGAATGTAAAGAGACAACTAGACAGAATGGAATGCCTGCACCTCACAATGGTGGGGAGATGCAATGTCTTAAAAATGGTAATTTTACCTAAAGTTCTATATTTTTTTAGGTCTGTTCCGTTAGAATTATTTAAGGGACAGTTACAGCAATTACAATCATGTTGTACGAGATTTTTGTGGGCCCAAGGGAAACCACGAACAGCAAAGCATTTCATGTCGCTGCCTTGAGAGAAAGGTGGGTGGGCTGTACCTGATTTTACATTCTATTATTATGCATGTATTTTGCAAAACATCAGGATAATGCTTACCTGATAAGATATTGCTAACCCCGCAGAATAC
The DNA here is from genome assembly GCA_963921515.1 of Calotriton arnoldi. Lineage (NCBI taxonomy): Eukaryota > Metazoa > Chordata > Amphibia > Caudata > Salamandridae > Calotriton > Calotriton arnoldi. The sequence continues at coordinate 193,494 of CAWUFW010014854.1, forward strand.
CCCTCTATATATCAGATGTTATTGGGGGCAGAAGTAAAGAACTGTCTGTTTAGAAAGCTGGAGTATAACTACTACAAGAGAACACGCTTTAAGATAGTAGTAGCTGCTTACAAGGTATGGAGAGCAGTACGGACGAAGTTACGAATCGAGGGGGTCTGTTTTTATACACCAATAAACACACCCATTTTATTACCTGCGGTATTCACTGATAGAGTTGCTCAGAAATGGAAAGATAAGGGAGTTACATGTATAGGCAAACTATATAAGGACGGATGTCTGCTCTCCTTTCAGATAATAGCAGATAAATATAAACTCCTCAAAACTGAATTTTTTAAATTCCTCCAGATGAGGGACTTCTTGATGAAAAAACAAAGGACAATAGAGCCATACTTGTTAGTTGAGGCCATCAGACGGAAGCAACGGATTGGTGGGATCTATAACTGCTTATTGGATACACAGAGAGAAGATTTAGAGGCCCAAAATATAAGATGGAGCAACAGATTTGGAGATCAAGACATACATATAGAACAATCAATTGACATAGCAGGGAAAATCTTAATATCAACCAATCTAAGAACACAACATTTTAAAACTATATTTGATCTATATCACACCCCCGCGAAGATGATGAAATGGGGGGGCTTAATGATGGGAAATGTTTTAGATGTGTGGCAGACGTGGCTGATATTATACATATATTTTATATGTGTAGAAAGCTGACTCAACTTCTGGACCATATAGAAAAGTTCCTCTCGGAAATTACGGGAGTTAAAATTAATATCACACCGTCCATTATGTTAATGGGCATAGGGGAAGATCTGACTGAGGGACGTTTAGCTTTTGAATTTAGATATTTAATATTTATAGCAGTAGCGGTAGCCCGTCTATGCATAGCCTCCTTGTGGCTCCAAAAGGAAGTCCCAACCTTTGAAATCTGGAGAGCTAGATTCTTTGGTATTTTTAATTTGGAACATAGCTTATACGCTCTCAAAGGGATACGGAAACAGAAATTAGGTTTGTCAATCTGGGGCCCTGTGTTTAACCATATGAAGGAGTAATATGAATTTAATCATGTATTGTCTCCCTGGGTTGGCTTTACAGGCGTTATGTATCTTTTATATTTCAGAAACTTATGTTAAGAAATGTATGTTAACCTCTTTGGAAATAGCATGGACTTTGATATGATGCTTACCTCATCTGTAATATGATTTAGTTTGTGTGTATTTAAAATTCTAGATTGCAATAAAAAAATTTTTTTTAAAAAAGAATTAAAAAATAATGCCAAAATATAGAATTAAAATATATTGAAATTATAAATTAAATATGATAAATGTATTTAAAAAACATTGATTTTAAATTTGAAAATAAGTTGCAATACTCTTTTAAATAAATATTTTATAATAGGAATCCATTTACTTTCTAATTATTCTTTAAAAATATGTATTGTAAATTACAAGTCATCAAAAATGACATCACTTGTTACATTAAACAACATTAGATTTACAAAAACAAAGCATAATTAAAAATTTTAAATAATTTTCTAAACATCCGTTAGTCTAAAAATAAAAATGAAAATAAATATCTGTACAAAAAATGTTTTTTTTTAATATAACACCAAAGATAGGGAGCTGGCAGCACAGAATGCTCCATTTTTGTAAAAAAGCTTCCCAAACATTTTATATATATTTATGCTGCTTGAAGTTACATAAGTGTGGGCCTCAGTTTCTAGTTGCTTCCAATGATAAAGGTCTTCCTTCTCAATTCAAGCTTTTTAAGAAAGCATTTTGAAGTACCACCTGAAAAGCAGAGCTATATGAGGTTGGAATTACTGGTAATTGGAGACCGATACTTGTTTACCTCATGAATGTGTGAATGTACTATTCTAAGTATATGTAGGTGTCATTGTCTATCATACACTTGATAATAGAGTAGACTTGAGAATCCAATATAACTGGTTTAATCCCTGCTGAGATTCCAAGCAACACCAAGTGTCATTTGTAAAACCTACCTTTCCACCACATATATCATAATTCTACATTCACCTCTGAGCTAGATTTTTGATAAATTAGTATAGGAGCACTTTTAAACAGGTTGCTAGCATTTTGCTGGCTGAAACTGAACAAAGAGACTTTTCTTCATGAGCACCATTTGACAATCACATGACAAGCAACGTTTAGTAGCTGTTCATTGAACGAACACAATTGGTATGGCTCCTGAATATCAACTCCAGAATATTGCTTGACTATAAAAATAGGAATCAAAATATCATCACTACAAAATTGTATCAAGGATTGGGAATATTGAGAGTGAAGAGACAGATTTTAATAAATATTACAAATTTATAAATATGACACATATCTTGTTAATTAATATCGTTTATGTATAGCATTTTTCTTTGTGATTTCTAGTTAATATATATTAACAATTGGTTTTATATTAATGATTTTTCTATTTGATTTTTTGGGGGTTCTGGGATTGATTGGCATATTCAGTGGGTAGTTTGTTAATATTTTTTTCATATTTTATATTTATTATAAATATTGTTTTTAAAAAAGATTTAGAAAAGTATAATGACAATCTGTTACTGCGTATGCCTTTGCCTGGCAAAATATTTTCTAGGAGAGATTAACTGTACCACTAATCTATTTTTTTTATTTTTTTTATTTCTTACTTCAGCAACCAAGTGCAAGAAGAGAGCATCAGAGGGTCGGGCGGAGGAGGGTGCCCCCACCAGTGCAGCGGCAGGAGGAAGTTCCCCCATCACCACCAGCACTGCGGCCGACAGCTCTGCAGGCCCCGGTAAGTTCTTGTTAATATTATTTATTTCTCAGAATTTTAACTCTCCCCATTAAATTAACTTTTCCACCTTTCTCTTATACTGTGACTTTTTTTCAAATGCTCTTTGATCTATTTAATGTTTATTCTTGTTATCCCTTCCTGCATTATCCTTTTTTCTATACTTCTTGTTTCTGTAGCTGAGTTCCTCTTGTGTCTGTACTAATCTGTCGATACCAAAGGGGATGATGGACGGAGCGTTAGAGCAAATCAAACACTCACCCCCAGTCAACTGATCTGGGTTTAATCCATCATCATTCTTTAGCTCACTCCACCACCCCAGTTCAGACATGGCCATATGCAAATCAGTCTGACCCAGTGCCTCATGGGAACAGTCCAGCCCAAACTGCCAAGCCATGTCTTCCCTGGACCGGAAACAAGCATCCTGGGACCGGTTTCGGGTTCAAAACCCTCATCAGCCAGGCTATCTTGAATCCAGTGGCAAAGTGAGCAAGGGACCCCTGTCTGGGCATACCCTGCCAACTTAGGGCGAACAAAGCGATACCAAAGGGGATGATGGACGGAGCGTTAGAGCAAATCAAACACTCACCCCCAGTCAACTGATCTGGGTTTAATCCATCATCATTCTTTAGCTCACTCCACCACCCCAGTTCAGACATGGCCATATGCAAATCAGTCTGACCCTGTGCCTCATGGGAACAGTCCAGCCCGAACTGCCAAGCCATGTCTTCCCTGGACCGGAAACAAGCATCCTGGGACCGGTTTCGGGTTCAAAACCCTCATCAGCCAGGCTATCTTGAATCCAGTGGCAAAGTGAGCAAGGGACCCACGTCTGGGCATACCCTGCCAACTTAGGGCGAAGAAAGCGATACCAAAGGGGATGATGGACGGAGCGTTAGAGCAAATCAAACACTCACCCCCAGTCAACTGATCTGGGTTTAATCCATCATCATTCTTTAGCTCACTCCACCACCCCAGTTCAGACATGGCCATATGCAAATCAGTCTGACCCTGTGCCTCATGGGAACAGTCCAGCCCGAACTGCCAAGCCATGTCTTCCCTGGACCGGAAACAAGCATCCTGGGACCGGTTTCGGGTTCAAAACCCTCATCAGCCAGGCTATCTTGAATCCAGTGGCAAAGGGAGCAAGGGACCCACGTCTGGGCATACCCTGCCAACTTAGGGCGAACAAAGCGATACCAAAGGGGATGATGGACGGAGCGTTAGAGCAAATCAAACACTCACCCCCAGTCAACTGTAGCTTACGCTTTCTTCTGCTTGGTTATTCTGTCCCTCTTCCCTAACGTTATACCCTGTGGACTGGTACTGTAAGACTAAGACACTATATTAGGTAGTCTACTGTGAAGATTGCAGAGTATGCAGACACAAACAATCTCTTCTATGCATGTTTGTTGAGAAGGTTTTCTATTTCTTGCTCATGCTCAATTGACAAGAGAGTGGCCATGGTTATGGTGACCCCCCAATGCTGTGTTGTGTCAGTATCCCAGCAGTTTTGATGACAGTGCAGCATGGCAGGAAAGTAGTATGAGGACCGTCCAATTGCATTTGGCAACCAAAACCACATGTCCTTCATTTACCAATTTATTCTACCCCTTCATTGCGCTTCAAGTGACTCACAGTAATCATCATATCCCTGCCCCTGCATTACAGTTGGCTTGACTACTGGCATTTCTAACATTGTAAACCAACAAATTGCCCAAAGTGGTATTTTAGATGGGAGAGGAGATACTGAGAACTGAACTGTAGTCATGTGTTGCTGTTGTATTTTGTTTAAAAAATTAAAAGGGGGAAGTGTATCTGGCATCTAAAATGTGTAATGTTTTTTCTAGCCCCACAGACCACCAGTGACAGGGCCAGCAGCACCAGTGCAGTGGCAGGGATGGGTTATGGTAAGTCACATTGCTTGGTTACTGACAATTACAAGTATACCCAGTGTATTTGTTAAGTGAGGCAGATCCCACCCATCATCATTCATCCATGACCTTCCTGCCCATGGCACTTCACGAGTCGCAACCCATGGGCCATGACCCCACCCAACTGCAGCATGGTTCAATTCGGCACTGCAGTATTGGCTGTGTAATGTGCATCTGCTTCTGTTAATGTAGCATTTACAAAGCTTTCAATGGATTGCAAACTCAAATGAAAACAAGGTGTCATTTTCTTCCCTCCCAGTTCTCACTCAGTTACCTCCTTGTACGGCACTCCTTTATTCGTTCCTAAATTCAGTCACAGCCTACCAAAAAAAAAACTTTTGAGGCATGTGCCACATGTTACAGGACAAGTGGTACATATGGTTCCCATAAGGGATATATGCCTGTTCAAATTTGACATTCATCAATTTTCAGTTTCAACTACGGTGACTGACTAAACCTAAGCTACATCATCAGTGAATCCCCCGCCCCACTATTCTATAACAAAACGTCTACCGTACCTACCCAGTCTTTTCCCTGTACCTTACCTTGCTGCAGCAGGCCCTTATGGCCTGATTTACAGTTTGGGGGAGGGGTTAATCCATCACAAATGTAACGGCTATCCCATTCACCATATTACGAATTGTAATATGGGGGCTGAGACATCTGTCTCATTTGTGATGAAATAACCCCTCCACCAACCTCTAGTCTAAATCAGTCTTCAGGTCAAGTTTCCTTCCCTTACTGCCAAGCGCATGTATTTCATTTAAATAATTTGTGATTGAGGGTGAGTCCAAGAAGGAAAGTGGGATTAAGTGTCTGTGATTTCATGTTTTGTGGATGGCATACTCTGTGACGAAGGTGCCCAAAAAAAATTAATTACTTCCCTGTTTTTCCCACCGTCTACTTATGGCAGATGGGGTTATCTAGTATCCGCATGCTATACATGACGTATGTGACATATTAATCTTTGGAGTCATGGCAGAATTGAAAGGAATTTGGAAAAGAGCAGGGCCATTGGAATTAAGAATAATTTTTGTCCATTGCAGCCGGCAGAGAGTGTCAACTTTGTACCCGATGCGTTAGCTAGCACTCTTCCAGTCATTTAGCACAATAAGAATAGAATACTTGTACTCTATAGTGGATGATGCCTTACTCATTAAGCATAGTTGTTTTTCTTTCTTCCACACAAAAGTGTCTGTTTGGTTTAATTTTTTTATGAAATTCTTTACAAGTATAAAAATCAGTATGTTTTTTTAATGTTAGGCTGCCTCCTTTCACACAGTCAGTGCTTTTATATGAGGCATGTGTTGAGAATATCAAGTGCCTGTGAATGAGTTTCCTAATCCAATCAAAAATCCACAGGAAATCTGGTGGCAGAGTCTGGAGGCCACCAGGGCACACTATCAGCGGCTGGTGGATGAGGAGGACCCAGCTTATGACCCTGCTCCTGGGCCTATCTCTACCAGCCAACTGCATGTGCCTCCAGGCCACACCAGCATCGCCAACAGCTTGGAGCTGCCTGTGCTCCCACCCTTTCAGACCAACTACACCATCACCACATACTATGCCAGCTGGTGCACTTGGGCAATTGTATGGTAAGCCTAGAGGCCCACATTCAACATCAGGAGTCCCTTGTAGAGAATGCCCTCTACTAGCCCCTTTAATTTTTTTTGTTTTGGTGGGAGGAAGTTGTGGGTGGAGAGGGTAAAAATTTGGGCAGGGCACTTTTGGGCAATTTTACATGGACATGATTTATATTTATTTTGGGCATTGGTTGGAGATGGGGAAGGATGTGGGACAGGGGTGGGCCTGTTGTGGGTGGAGAGGATGGGTTTTATATGTTATATCTAGGCTAGCATGTTTTATGTTTAAACCTATAATAACTGATAAAACCCCACAGAAAGGGAAATAGCCCTCACAAGTGTAAAAATATAAACATTGAAAAACACCTGCACAAACACAAACTAAATGCCACTCAAAGAAAGGAAAAGGAGAGTGAAAGAATATTTTTTATTTCTTCCTAAAGGGGCCAATGCAATTTAACTTTGTTATACAATGTAGCTGCAAGAAAAACTGGGCTAACATTATTCTGCTTGAGTTTTGTTGTTTAGGGATGTCACTAAAATATTGATTCTTCTTCCTTTGTTTTTTTCAGCTTTGTGTACTTTGGTCTAAAGATGCAGGGTTTAGAAGCATGCTTTAGGTCTTGTTTAATTATTTTGTAAACTGTAGAGAATCAGGAAATATCAAAATTATATTTGATATTTTGGCTATGTTTGATTCTTTCACTGATAGGTAAAATGGCTGGTTTCATAAGAATCTTTCCCAATATGTACCATCAGATTTACCCACAGAGAATGGGTAAAATCCTTTGATACATCAGACCCCTTTCCTAACGAGTCAGTATTGATAGTAGGTGAATTGCCAAAACACCCCAAGCTTTAAACATTCAACACAAGGTGTAGTGACAGGTATATGTGAAAAGAGTGCTATCACCAAGCATCTGGGATAGTGGTGAAAACATGACACTAGAGTTTTGGAAAACATGCAATGCAGTGTCTCTTGGAATGCTGCTGCAAACATTTCTTTCCAAGTTCAACAAAGACTGGAGTGATATTGTTTGTATGTGCAGTGATTAAGCTACGTATATGAAAAGGTTGTGTGTTGACCTGTCAAAATCGAAACCTGAGCTGAAGTGCTTCCCTGTAAGAGATCCCTGCCACTTGCTAGGTGATATGCTGAAAGCATCTTTACAATGTTCAGAGTTAGTGAAGAATGCTATTGACTTTTTAGACCATTCTGGTGCACTGTTTTGTTATGTGCGGGAACTAAATTGCAAATATTTGTTTGGCATTAAAGACAGAGTCATCCTAACAGTGTCAGTTAGCTGGTGGTTCTCAGTCCTAGAGGCCGTGAATGCTATATTATCCATGTGGCAACCGTTTTCAGAATTTCTGCTGAGTGATGATGCCAAAGACAAGAAATGTTAGGATATTCGGTTGCATATTGATAGTGATGTGAAAAAAGTACACTACTGCATTCTTAAATTTTTACAGGAAAACATGACTGCTGTTGTGGACATAATAAAAAAATGGAGTCTGAAAACACCATAGTCTACAAGGTTTTCAGCATAATTGGGATACATGTGAAACATCTCCTTGAGAGTAGGCTGGGTGACACTTTTAGTGACTTTGGCACTGCAACATGTTCCATGTTAGAGGGCTTTCCATTTGGTAAGCAAAATAATGTTGAGGAGGAGAAATCTTTTATAATCTACTTTATGTCATCCTGACTATTACTATTAGAAACATTTATAAACAATTACTTATCTCATCTGCAGTACAAATTAGTTACGTACCAGGTAAAGTAGTTTACTTCACCCCATAGTCTTCTTACATGAATAGATGAGGTGATGGCTGGTGGCTGCTCCCTCGGTCAATCTTCCAACACCGTACTGGAAGGCTTTCCAAGGTCCCTTCTTTAAGGTAATTGTAATCTGCTAACAGGGAAGGCATCACAGCGAGGTCCCACTCCCATCTAGGTGATCTCCAACTATAGGATTAATCAAAAGGATCAAAGGCTGTCAGTAAGACAATTGCCTGCATTCTAAACTACTCATCTAGACAGAGGAAGCTCCATTTTGCTCAGTACCCTCGGTGGGTATTACAGCATTTACATTCTAGGTTGTTCCTTCAGAAACTGTTGCACAAACTTGCCTGTACCAACCTTTTCAGTATCTCAAGATGGCGGCTGCCATGCAGGTCAGATTCAGCATTCTAGCGCTCCCGCTTAATCCTCAAGCTGTAGTTTTTCCTGTGCATGCACCTTTGAAGCTGCACACTTCAACTGTATAACTGAAGAAGTGAGCAGCGTTCAGAAATCGTGCCTGCTCTGAGGAGATTTCTTTCGTTCCAGTAGTGTCGGATTTTTTGGAGTCCGCCTTTGTCGGAGCTGTGTGCACACCAGCGGCCACTCCCCTTTTGGAGACTAGTGTCTCGTTATCCTTCCTGAGCGTCCTTGAGCCTTCCATACGGATTCCTGAGGAAAAGAAAGACTACTTCAGTAACATTCACTGGAGGGACAGTAAGACTTCTAATTGTTGGATGTTGTTTTCAAAAAGCTCCTTCCAGGATCTAAATATTTGTATAAACTTATACATATGACTTTCTGAACTCAAGATTGAAAAGCTTCTTCCAGGATCTAAAAATGTGTTTATATTTATTCATACGACTCTCTGAACTTAAGATTGAAACGTCCTAAGAACTGCTCATTTTGGTTGTACTGAACAGTCCTGTTTTATAATAGTGCATGAACTCATTTGAATAACCTTTTTCTAAGGAGTTGGTTGCAAGAAAAGAAAAGACCTAACTACCAATTCCTTACACAGAGAGGGGCTAGCCTTTTCCAATGATTCAGGTGCGAAATGAGATAGAGAAGAGTGAATGAATTAAGTGAACCGTTGAATGGTCCTAGGGATTATTTTAATCATAGTGACTCATTGTTTTTATACAGGTTCTGCTTGTAGCTCAATCAATTAAGAACATGCTCATCATTCCATTTAAGATTGTGGAAGAGGCACAGGCAGGATTTCTGAATCTGGAGGGAGTCTCTCTTTCTCGCAGATTACCCTTTCCCCCATGTGGGTGTTTGGCGCAGATTATTAATTGTCTGTGTGGGTAATTACAGCGGGGATTTGGGAACTCGCATCTGCTCCTGTGGAAGTTTGGCACTTGCGGGTGAGTTCCCTGGCACAGGCAACTAAATTGAAAGAAAAACACTGAGAGTTAGTAGGTTATACATATACATTTAAATCACAGCTTTAGAAAGACTGAGGACAGACTACTACCACCATGACAAATCAAAGAATACCACATATTATAACAAAAACTTGCAACAGTAAATTATTCTGAGCAATGGTGAGCAAGGAATTTTAAAACCAAAGTTATGAAGTCCTCAAGTCAGGAAAAATGTATTCAAAGTCTGTACTCTGTAGTCAACAAGGTTAGGCATTTTATTACGCATAATAAAGGCCTGAATGATGATGCTGACATTGGGGAATGACGTTCTTACTTATGCGTGGTTGGTTAAGTGGGGCTGGTGGAGCTATTGCTCAGGTAATAGAAGATCCTGCAGTGAGTTGGTGTCACATTTAACCAAATCCACCCCACCAAGTGTGTAATCTATTTGGTGTAAATTAAGACACACATCCAAAATAATCACACAGTCCCAGGGAAGAGGGTTAAGGGTTTTGATGAATGGATGGGAAAAGGGGATTTGGGGAAAGGTGTGACAAAGACAAACACAACACAAGACAAATATTCATCAGGGCGAAAAAGAACACATCATCCTTATCAATCTGTTGTGGAAGGAAATAAAGGAATGAGTATCACACAGTTCAGTTAAATGCATTGCAAACAGTCCTTCTGCCCCAGAGAGCCAAGTTATTAGATATCTAAATGTTCTGTCTTCTAGGTTTGAAAAAATCCAATTATGGAGGAGTGAATTGAACCCACCCAGTTAAAAAATATATTATAAAATGATACTGTATTGCCAAATTGGGCAGTGTATCTGCATTCTCCGCTGGAATGTCTGTCAATCTTCGGTGCCTTTCTGAACTGCTCCAGTAGGTAAGCAGGAGTGTTGAACTCAGCTGTTGCCTTTTGTTCATGCAGAAGAGGAGAAGGCATGCGGATTGTAAAACAGAAACTATATTGTAGAGTCAAGGAGAAGGACAGAAGGAAGATAAGCTTCATGAGGAGTGTACCAAAAAGGCTCAGAGGCAGAGCAAAAAACAAGAGGACATGGAGTTTCACTTTTTCCACCAGTGCAACACACACACTTAGCAGCATTTCCCAAATCAACGCACCTCTCTGCATTCCACATAGCTGAACACTAGGCCTCAGAGTCATGGTTTCCCATTAAAGTCAATAAATACCTTCTTCTAGCTGTTGATGAGGTAGTCCTGCCCTGAGTTCTTCCATCCTCTTCCTGACTTTGAGTAACTCTGCCCCATCCGCGACCCGAGCAAGATAGACGTGTAGTGCACTGCTGTTGAAGAACAAGTAGAGAAACACAATTGCAGTATTTTGTATAGATTTGTGTTTGTTAACCTAAGTGACCAGTCTGGTGGTCTCTGAAGAACCTAAAAAAAGGAGTGGACTGCACAGGTAAATATTTGCTAAATAAGTTGTAAAGGCCATTCTCCTGCAGGAAAAATTATCACCCATCAGGCACCAAACATTGTAATACAGCAAAGTCAAGTTTACTATTAATTGAACACTTTCCCTCACTGTCTGCCACCACATAAATCATCAATCATCACTCACAATCACTCACTCATTGTTGCAGTAGTTGTAGTTACCTCTTCTAATCCAAGCACGGGTAGGTTAGGTACACAATCGTATCTTTGACACAGGCAACACATTGGAATTTGGTATTGGCACGCTTGTAAATCAATGATCTTTTGTGGCAGCCCTCTTAATTGATGCAAAAAAAGGGTAGGCATGTGAGGGAGGCAGGCATTGTCTCCAATGTCATGAGGAATTGTGGAGGCTTCCTCACTGCACACTGGCCCAAGTACAATCTTGCCATATATGTGACTAAAAAATGGTGGGGCAGCATAAATCTGACACAAACATAATGTTCCACTAGCTACTTTTTTTCTTACAAAGAAAGAAGTTTAATGAGAAATAATTAAAAAGTTCTATGGTGGCATTGGCATACTCAGTCTGGGAAGCAGAGTTCATCCTCAAACTTAGGTGGTTTACTCACAAGTTGGTCAGGTAATACACTTGATTTTGACCAATCCTCCTCCTCTTGTACTCTTTCAGGAATGGTGTAATTGTATGTTATGAAATATTGGCTCATTTTTATCATGGTCAATATCTCCTTTTTTTGAGGCAAGAGACTGGTCCTGCTCACTATAACAACTGCATCAGCTGTACTAAACACATGCTTAGCAGACGCCCTGGTACAGGTCAAGACAGCTACTTTATTGCCAGCCTTCTGAGCTCTGCCCATTGCCAGATCTACCTATAACAATACATCAGTGGGTTTTGATCCACATACATCTCTTTGGGGTCATCCAGATACTACTGGAACATCCACTTCTTTTATTTTGAAACATCCCCTTCAGAAAAAAAGAATGACATTGGGCAGACTGTTTTTGTTGTGTGGCACAGATGTGCTCTTTGGATGAGATTATGTCATTTTGCAGCCTTTCATTGGAAGCCAAGCGAAGGATTGAACTCTCAACTAAAGCATGAGCTTCTGTGTTTCCGTTCACACCTGCAAGTGTGAACCTTTCAGACACCTTCTTTAGCCAGTCCTGTAGCAGATGCAACAATGGGATAGCTTGGCTCGTTACTGTCCTCCTTGCTAACGTCCCATGTTAAAACCTCAAAAGGGAGTAGCGTCTGTGTCAGGCATTAGACTAAGCCCCATTTGTTTGCATCCACTGTCATAGCTTTCCCAATTGCATCCCCTCCTCTTTGAATGACATAAGCATTTTTTGGTCTGCTCAAACAGACATTGCAACATGTAATAGGTTGAGTTCCAACGTGTTGGCACCTCCTGTATCAGGGCTTTAACTGGTACTCTATTAGCACACTGAATAATCTGTAACTGCTTCTGTACTTTAAAAGAATGGCTGCAATGAGTGCGGATTCTTCTGCAGGTGGTCAATATATGCCTTCCGTAAACAACTGAAGACACTTCTATTCCCCTAGTCTCTGCTTCCTCTCTCTAGCTCTGCCCAGCGCTGGGATGCTCCCGGGTAGCCATGCGCTATATAAATGTTTTTTTCATTTCATTTCCTTTTTGAGAAAGTCTTGCAAAACCAATGTGCCAATCACAGTACCCTGAAATAGCCACCATCTGCCATGGCCTTGACTATGTTACTGCCATTGTCCATGGCAACAAATCCAACACTGCGACCTCTGGGTCACAGCCATTCAGACACCTTGCTGTTAAATTCATCGAAGATGTTTGCAGCTGTATGTGATTTCTCCTTTGCGAACGCGGCTACTGTTGCATGCCGCTGAATGCTCTTAAAACTTTCTTCAGGGCCAACTGGTGATAGCTTTTGCTTTACCCCGCAAAAGAGATCCAGTGAGCAGAGATGCACATGTAATCAGTCACCTGACAGCTGGTCCACATGTCTGTTATGAGGTGGATAGTGTCAACAACACTTTGCTGCAAAGCTTGTCCAACCAATTGTAGCACATTGTGATGCAGTGCTGGAACAGCAACTCTGGCAAAATAGGTCCAACTTGGGATGCTCCATTTTGGTCAGATGGCTGCCACAAATTCTAAGAATCCCACTCCTTCTACAAAAGAAAAAGGGAGGAAGTCCAGTGCTAACATGTTTGCCAGCTTCCCTTTGTACAAATGTGCCATTGGGTGGTTGTGGTCGCAGGGCCACTCCTGCCTAAACATGCCCGTAATAGTAGCCTGGACTTTATTCTTTTTTTGGGCCACTGACGCAGGTGACTTTCAAGTAGTAGGTGGTGGTAGAGTCAATGTGCGTTGTGGTGGGGCAGTCACTGTATGCTGTGGTGTCTCCATCTGACTCTGAGTCTCCTTATGCCATTGTGAGGTTGCTGAGGTGGGTGATTCTGCTGGTGCACTGCTGGGGACAGAGCTGCTTTTCAAGAGCATATCACCCTCTTCCTCCTCATCACCTCCCACGATGATTAGACTTCTAGCTGATGTTTCACGGCTATCCTCACCTTCACCACCATGGCCACATTCAGCAATGTTTTAAAGATGCTCCTCCCACCTTATTGTGTAATGTTTTTTCATATGGGTCGTTTGGCCTCCAGTACCATAATGGGAACCAGGCTTACCTCAACTAACATGGGTGTTGCAAATCCTGTATACTACAGTGTGCTCCCCCTGTTTGCTAACCGTAAAATAGTCCCAAACTGGGGAGAAGTTTTTTTTACTGTGCCACTGCCAAAGCCTGAAGAAGAACTGGAGGTAGGTGTGTGTATCGTAGATTGCCTCTCTGAAGTGCATACTTCGACTGAGGTAGTGGTAAGTGAATGTCTCAGCTGGGGCTTTCCAAACGTGTGAGCTAGTGTTGCTACCTGTGCCACATCCCTCAGAGAAGATAAAATAGTAATGACGGACTCCTCTGTGCCAGCTTCCACAATGACTAGCTCGTCATCCTCCTTGTCATCCCCTTTCATAATTCTAAGGCTTTAAGGAACTTTTCCCTTACCTCTCCTGGCATCTCCCAGTCTCTGCCGGGGTCCACTCCATGTCCCTATCATAATTATCAGAAGTGGTGGTTGGAGAGCATGGTAGAGTAGTACCCTTCATTTTCTTTGCTGGAGATCAGGGAGCCAATTGTTCTAAAAGAGGAGGTTCCTGCTCGGCAGGAAGATCGAACTCCTGTTCTGCTCCAACTTCAGGAACATCAACTATTGCTTGCTGCGGCTGCTGTCCACTTTGCTCTGTTTCCTGAAACAACTGGGTACTACTTTGTGAAAGGAGCAAATCAAATTCAGTGTCACTGCTCATCAGCATCGCCATGATTGTTGTGGCTGCCTCACTGACAGAAATGGTTTTGGGCTTAGGTTGGAGTGGTGCTGTTGATGATGGAGTGCTGCTCCCAGGTTCCTCCCCAGAGGCCAGTCTGCCAGGCCACTCGTGGAAATCTTCTTCTTCTCACTGACCACTTTTTTTGGGAGAAACTTTCTTTGGGGCTGTCTTAAAGTTCTCTTGTGCATCCAAAAGCAAACAAGCAAAGAAAACATTTAGTGAAACGTGGCATTGTTGCAGTTTGAATTAGTACAGAGAAAGGCAATATTAGCGTGGTTGGTTACTTAGGTAATAATAAATCAACCACTTTAAAGCCAAACCACACCACCATGCCATAACATTTAGGGCCAGATTTACTAAGTTCTCGGGCAGCGCAGTGTCACAGCTGTAAATGCTGCACTGGGTGAAAGGAGAGAGGTGGAGAGCGCCAAATTTGCTGAAATAAGGAGCTCTCCTCCCCTCTCCCTAGCGCCGGTGCTGAAATCAGCTGCCATGCGCCACGGAGACACCTTTGCGCCATGGTGCCAGGGTGTCTCCGTGAGTCTAGCATAGGTTTTGTACTGTCATTGAGAAAAGTTACTGAACTGTGTAAAATTGTTCCTTTGCAAAAGGAGAAACATTAAATGCAAAAATATAGCTAGGCCCCTACTGCAGGCCACCCACCACATTAAAGTTGAAAAATCGAATAAAAGTACAAATAAATACTGATGCATGCCCTCTATCAAACAAACAACACCCTTATACAAGAGATAAGAGTTTTTGAACTTTCTTGTGAAAGCTCAAATACAAAGTCCTTAAATCCAATGGTATATATGCAGCAGACAAAGAGAGTGATCCTTACAGCTCCAAATCTAAATGAAAAGTGACCAGGAGATAGACAAAGAATTGGGAGAAGCCTGCTGGACAGGAACAGAAAGTTGGAGTCTCTGGGGCACTTCCTTCCGTGTTGGAAAAAAAAGGAAAAAAAAGGCCTCTCGCACTAAAAAAACAACTTGAATGGTCCATTGGAGAAGAAAATCCACTCAAAAACCTCTTTTTGAGTAGATTTAGCTGTTACTCGAGCACAAAAGCTACTTAAGGAGCTTTCACAATCGCAAACAGCACTATATTGGTGCCAACGGGGCAGGAAGCCATGCGAGCGGATGCAGAATCTCATGCGTTCTCACTATTGGCCTAAGAATATTGTGGCTCTCGCTCGTTCTCAAGTGCTAACAGAAACAGGAATCTACTTTGTGCCGAATGGCAGAATCCAGGATCTCCGTGTAGCTCGGAGTGCCCAAATTTTCAAAAACTCCGCTAGCAGAGCTGAGATTTTTGCTAGGGCCTAGTAATTATGTGTACCATTGCATGTTGAAAGTCTATGACATTTTTTGTAGGTGAAAATTAGCCCATTTTTGGAGGGATTGTGCTTAATATCTAATTTAAAGATATTGCTTTTATTTGCTGCAGAATAGCGCAAATGTTAGTAAGATATTATTATTCTGATATTGACCGTGTATTGTGAAGATGTGGTTGAAGGGTGAGGGACATGATTTGAAGTTGTCATCCATCAACCAAATAGGTGACTAGCTGAATGTTAAAAAGTTGTTTTTGTTTAAAAAAATAAAATTACTTTTGTTGTTGCTTAAATTGTCAAATAAAATATAGGGCCTGATTAACAAAGGTAAACTTAGACTTTTGTGTAAGTTTACCATTGTTTGCTATTCACAAACTTATAAATGTAGTACCTTTATGACTGCGGAGTCTCTGCCCATTTAAAGATAGGCTTGCCCTATCTTTTTATGCGCTGAGACTCTACAGTCAAAAAGGTACCACTAGTAAATTACCTTTGTGAATAGCAAACATTCGTAAACACACACAAAAGTGTAGGTTTACTTATGTGAAGCAGGCCCACAATCTTCTATGGAGGTCAGAGTAATGTAGGTGATTTCTTTTCTGTAGATGTTCTTATGACTGAGTTTGACTGCCTTTCAGTTTTTCTTTTTTGAGATATAATGCCCCTAGTGCGAGCATATAAAAGATGTCCATGACATTGGTATAAATTCTGAATGTTTCCACTAGGAACTGTGGGATGAGTGAAAGCCTCTTTTAAATGCTGTATAATGTTCCAAACTTCAATAAGTGCCATTTTGGATGGATGATGGTGTTCTATAACATTTTCAACTTCATTGTTCACTGTTTTTGTCATTCCAGATCATTTACTAGAATAGCACTTGGTCGATTTCCAGTGACTTCGTTGGCTAGTGGTGTTCTCTTTACTGTATGACTGTAGGTGTTGCCTAAGTAAGGTAAAAGGGGTTTACCTTTTTGTAGTACTGTGAGGGTGAGTTTGGTTGAGATTTTGGGCTCACTCATCCTTTTGGGCTCTGTATGTAATTTAACAAACATAGAATCTGTTGAATTGGGATGGATGTATTAAGTTTGGTTAACTGGTAAATAAATTATTTAATGCATTTTAATACAGTTACCTTTTTCTACTTACTTTTTGCACCCTCAAATGTTGCTTCTGGAAATTGTCAGGTACTGCTGAAATAAATGTTCATCTTAGGCAAAACATTTCAGGGGTTTAGGTCTTGATGTAGTAAAAGACAGGTCACAAAAAATGTTTCAAACTATGCACTAACCTTTTGCAACTTCCCTCTGATTCTGCAATGTGATCTACTAACCAGTTGCAAAATCTCTAGTCCCAGGGAGGTGCACAACAACCTGCCTAATGAGTATTAATTAGATAGGTCACTATTTGCAACTCCTGTGATTTGCTACAAGCACGGGGATGGTGGAATGCAAGGAACAGCACAACACCATTCTTGTATTTGCATTTCCAAATGTGAATTTTTTAAATCAGTCTGTATTTCTTAAAAGAAATGGTTCTGTTTCCAAAAAAGAAAAGTTTTCTGGTTATGAATATATAATGGGAATAGAAGACAGTGGTCCCCCGGCCCACTGCCTTCACCTCTAAGGTCACCACAAAGGATTTACAAAGAGACCATGTCCCTTCAGGATACCTTCCGCATTGCAAATCATTTACTACCTCCTTTGAGGTAGCAGTAGCTGATCAAAGGCTATCAATAACCACTGATACTCACCATTGTGTCTCCCCATTAGAAAGGGACTCCCTTTTCTTGCCTCCATCTTAATTGCTATTCAAAACCCATTTTGCAAGTTGGAATGGCTAATTTGACTTTCAAATCAGTTCACTACAAAGTAAACAGCCTCGTTTTTGCTGTGATAAATAGTTTTGCAAATTGTAAGGTTTGCAATGGCAATATAGCTTTGTTAATCTGGCCCATAATTTGGAGAGGTTTCTATGAAGGAAACATAAGATATGCAAATATATTTTTACAGTAATGTATTTGTAATGCTGCTAACATTGAGTGTTTTTATCTCAAGCAAAGTGACAGGCTTTTGTCTTTGTACATATAAATGAACTATTGACTGATGGGTGTTTCAGCAATTTATAGAAGATTTTACTTGATACTGCATCCTTTCATGTTTTACCTTTGATTTTAATTATTATTTTAATCTGGTTAACATTTTTGGTGGGTTTCTCCTTATGGTGTTTTTTGTAAATAGTATTATATTTGGTTTCATTTTTTGTTCTTTTAAAAAGCAATCTAACTTTGTTGAAGTTTGAATGTTTTTCTCTAGAGCAGAGTCACCAAATCAAACAGGACTTGTAAAGGCTCTACGAACCCTGCTGCAAAAGAGAGTTCAGTTGAACAGCCAGGTCTTGAGTCCTTCCTAAATTCCAAAAGAGAGGATGCGGTCCGGAGGGGAAGGGGGAAGTCATTCCAGGATTTCGCAATGAGGTAGGCAAAGGAGAGTACTCCACTGCTTTGGCAGATGAGGGTGGTATGGGGGGAGTGAGCGAGGGAAAGGAAGGCGGAGCAGTGGTGGGTTGGTGAAAATGCAGGCGGTGGTTGATGTATGCTGGTCCTTGTTTGTGCATAGCTTTGTAGGTGTGGATCAGCATCTTGAATTGACATCTCTTCTAAATGGGGAGTCAGTGGAGCTTCTTGAGGTGGGAGGGGATGTGGGTTAACTTTTGGATTTCGAGGATGAGTCTGGCCACAGAATTCTGTATGGTCTGCTGTCTTTTAAGGAGGTGTGAGGGCATTCCTACGTAGAGTGCATTGCCATAGTCCAGCCAGCTGGTGACTTGGGTTTGAGTGACGATTTATCTAGTGTGGAAGGGCAGATATTTGAAGATCTTGCGGAGCATGCAAAGACTGAGGATGCAGGTGGAGGTGACTGCATTGATCTGGCTTCTCATGGAGAAGTTGCTGTCCAGGATGATGCCACGGCTGTGGGCATGGTCTTTCCCAGTGGGTGAGGGTCCAATTTCGAAAGGCCACCAGGTGTCGCTCCACAGGAAGGTGTTGTTCCCGAAGATCAGTACTTCCATTTTGCCGATGTTGATTTTCAGGCAGTTGTCTTTCATCCAGTGAGCAATGCTCGTCATGCACCTGAGGAAGTTGTCCATCGTGGTGGAAGGGTCTTCTAATAACGAGAGGATAAGCTGGGTGTCATTGGCGTAGGAGAAGATGTTAAGTCTGTGGGCTCTAAAAATGTTGGCCAAGGTGATCATGTAGGTGTTGAACAGTGTAGGGTTGAGGGACAGTCCAGGAGGGTTCTGATGTCATCAGTGGCAGCGATCAGGGCAGTTTCGGTGCTGTAGTTGGTGCAGAATCCGGATTAGGAGGTGTCCGGAAGATTGTTGTTCTCCAGATGTTCCGTGAGTTGGCGGCTGATGGCCTTTTTTTAGGACTTTGGTGGAAAAGGGGAGCAGAGAGATGGGACAGTAATTCTTAAGTTTGCTGGGGTTGGCGGATGGTTTCTTGAGAAGTGGTTTGACTTCTGCGTGTTTCCATTCTCCGGGGAAGGTGGTGGATGCATTGAAAATGGCGATGAGGTCATTGCTGATAATCTTGCTCCAAAGGTTGAAGATGTGGTGGGGACAAGGGCCTGTGGGTGCCCCTGAGTGGACAGAGTTCATGATGGCAGTGGTGTCATGTGTGATGAGCTGTTCCCAGGTGTTGAGTAGGTAGTCAGGGTTAGCCTCTGATGGAGCGAGGCACCTGAGGAAGTTGGCGGCAGTGGGTTGGGGTTCAAAATGTTTGTACATGGTGGAGATCTTGTCATAGAAATAGTCTGCCAGGGTGTCGCAGAGTTGCCGGGAGGGAGTGATGGTGTTTTCGGTGGCTATGGGGTTGTAGAACTCTCCACCGATGTTGAAGAGTTCTTTGCTGTGGTTAGAGGAGGCTTTGATGCAGTCAGCAAGGGCAGTCTTTTTTTGTCTCCTTTAAGAGCCAGTGGTATTTGTTGAGGGATGTCTTGAATGTTGCTCGGTCGGTGGGCTCCTTGCTGGTGCGCCATTTCCTTTGCAGTTATTTGCAATTGCGTTTGGTAGTTCTGAGTTCTGTGGTGTACCAATTGGCCTGTTTGGAGGATCTATTGAGGTTGATGGGCTTGACAGAGGCGACTCTGTCGGTGCAGTCCTTGATCCAGGCGGAGAGGTTCTTGACAGCCTGATCTAGGTTGGTTGTGGCATCAGGGTACGAGGTGCTAAGGGCTTAGGATTACTAGCTCTCTGACACTTTGTTCCAGCTGCGATGTGAGGTGCTGTGTGGCTTGGCGGTGGTGCCAGGGGATCTTGTGATGGTAAAGTGGACGATGGCGTGGATTGTCCAGGTGAGCTTGGTGACATGGTGTACTTGACTCTGTTGCTGGCTGTGAAGATGGGGTCGAGTGTGTGTCCTCCGATGTGAGTGGGGTTGGTGACAAGTTGGGTGAGCACAATGTTGTTTCAAGAAGGTTGGTGGTGCTGGTGCCATTAGGGTCATTGAGGTGAAAATAGAAGTCTTTGAGGAGCATATAGTGTTTGGAGTCAATGGCGTGCAGGGCGATGAATTCGGGGATGGTGTCGCAGAAGTTGAGGTGAGGTCCTGGAGGTCTGTAGCCAAGAGTGCCTCTGATGGTGGTTTTGCTGTTGATTTGGAGTTGGAATTTGAGATGTTCCATGATAAGACTGGTGTCATAGGCAGTGGTTGTGCAGTGGATGGTTTGTTTGTGGGTAATACTGATTCCCCTCAGTGTATGTTGATACAGCCTCCGTGAGTTATCTTGTAGCCAATGGGCGTTGCTGAGGCGATGTCAGGTGTGGAGGAGTGGCTGAGCCAGGTCTCAGTCAGGAAGCTGATGTCAGGGTGAGGGGGATGATGGGGTCCCAGATCTTGGTGGCATGCTTACAGAGTGAAGTTACATTGAGAAGGAGGCAGTGGAGTTGTTCTTGAGCAGTTGTGGTCAGCTCGGTGGGGGTTCTGAGTGTGGGTGCTCTGGTGTTGCAGGAGAAGAGACAGTGCTGTCATGAAAATGGTCCAATCATGGATCAAGGAGAGGTGCGGCAGCAGTTGTCTCTGAATTTGGGGTCCAGGGCATGGGGTTTGGCAGCAGTGTATCTGTGGGTAGCAGGAGAGCCAGGGTTCCTGGTGATGAGTGATGGGTGCAGTCCAGGGGCAGACGGTCTTGCCTTTGAGACACTTCACACACTGCAGCCTCCATTCAGTATGTCCTGGTAGGAGGGCGGGGTGCTGTGAGGTCGCTGGCATGAGGCAGGAAGTAGGAGGGCGATACAGCAAAAATATTAAGAAAAGTGATTGGGCTGCAGGGACAGCTGGGGAGCAAAACCGTGGTAAACCCAGGGAAAAACAGTGCCAAAAAACAAATAATGTAATGTACAGCAATACAGAAGGATAAAGTGGATGCCAAACTAAGGGCCTCATTATGATGTTGGTCAGACCAACCATCTGACCGCTGCGATCTGATTCTGACCACTGAGGCCAGGAAAGTCATATTACAATGCTACCACAGCGGACTAATCTACGGCAGTGCACACACCCCGATTATGTCACTGTAAGTGTGAACAAACTGACAGGAAGTACACACATGTGTAGGTATATGCTTTGTGCTGCATGTACCCTATTGCTGGAGTGTGGTGATCTGTGCACAGTCCAGTCAATGGATAGAATACAGTGAAAACACCTACATACACTAGGGTACACTATGGGTTGGGGTACCCCTGTGATTGGCATGACCTCCCCTGTAAGGCCCTAGTACATAATAGGGCAGGGGGATTAAAACTACCTCTAAGTCAGAGGTGCAGAAATAGGAAAGAGAAGTACAGAAAGAAGCAACAGAGGTGCCGAAAGAGGCAAGAGAGGTACACAAAGAAGCAAGTGAAGTGCAGAAAGAGGCAACAGAGGTGCAGAAAGACGCAAGAGAGGTGCATAAACAAGCAAGAGAAGTGCAAAAAGAGGCAAGAGAATTGCTGAAAGAAGCAACAAAGGTGTAGAAAGAAGCAAGAGAAGTGCAGAAAGAGGCAAGTGGGGTGCAGAAAGAAGCAAGAGCAGTGCAGAAAGAACCAACAGAGGTGCAAGAAGAGGCAAGAGGGGTGCAGAAAGAGGTAGGAGAGGTGCACAAAGAGGCAAGAGAGGTACAGAAAGAGGCAGGCGGGGTGCAGAAAGAAGGAAGTGAAGAGAAGAAAGAGGCAAGAGAATTTCTGAAAAAAGCAACAGAGGTGTAGAAAGAAGCAAGAGCAGTGCAGAAAGAGGCAAGTGAGGTGCAAAAAGAGGCAAGAGGGGTGCAGAAAAAGGTAGGAGGGGTACACAAAGAGGCAAGAGAGGTACAGAAAGAGGCAGGAGGGGTGCAGAAAGAAGGAAGAGAAGTGCAGAAAGAAGTAACAGAGGTGCTGAAAGAGGCGCACAGGGTGCAGAAAGAGCAAGAGAAGAGCAGAAAGTGGCAAGTGAGGTGCAGAAAGAAGCAAGAGAGATATAGAAAGAGGCAAGATAACTGTAGAAAGAGGCAAGAGAAGTGCAGAAAGAGGCACTTGAGGTGCAGAAAGAGGCAAGAGAGATACAGAAAGAGGCTTGAGAACTGCAGAAAGAGGCAAGAGAAGTGCAGAAAGAGGCAAGAGAGGTGCAGAAGGAAGAGAGTGAGGTGCAGAAAGAGGCAAGTGAGGTGCAGAAAGAGGCAAGAGAGGTACAGAAAGAGGCAAGGGAACTGCAGAAACAGACAAGAGAAATGCACAAAGAGGCAAGAGAGGAGCAGAAAGAGTCACGAGAGGTGTAAAAAGAAGCAAGAGAAGTGCAGAAAGAGGCAAGAGAAGTGCAGAAAGAGGCACTTGAGGTGCAGAAAGAGGCAAGAGAAGTACAGAAAGAGGCTTGAGAACTATAGAAAGAGGCAAGAGAAGTGCAGAGAGAGGCAAGAGAGGTGCAGAAGGAAGAGAGTGAGGTACAGAAAGAGGCAAGTGAGGTGCAGAAAGAGGCAAGAGAGGTACAGAAAGAGGCAAGGGGACTGCAGAAACAGGCAAGTGAGGTGCAGAAAGAGGCAAGTGAGATGCATAAAGAGGCAAGAGAGGTGCAGAAAGAGGCAAGAGAGGTGCAGAAAGAGACAAGAGATCTGCAGGAAAAAGCAACAGAGGTGCTGAAAGAGGCAACTGTGGTACAGAAAGGGGCAAGAGAAGTGCAGAAAGAGGCAAGTGAAGTGCAGAAAGAAGGCAGTGAGGTGCAGAAAGAGGAAGAATGGTGCAGAAAGAAGCAAGAGAAATGTATAAAGAGGCAAGAGAGGCACAGAAAGAAGAGAGGTTTGTGCACCATTAGTACCAGTTTAACACTCACATTATGCAATAAGTAACACATGACCATTCCTGCTTTGCAAAGGGCCTTCCACCACGCTGTAACACATGTCGCTGCATTTTTGGGAACATTTGAGCCATTTGAGCTAGAAACAAGGCTTTTTTTGTTCAAATCTGCAGATTAGACAGCAGATGATGGAATATTTGGCAAATGCAGAAAATGTTTAATTATGTGACTGCCAGTAGGTAATATATATATATATATATATATATATATATATATATATATATATATTCCCCAAAGGTGACCTCCACTCCACGGTCACAAATCGAGGCGCACACTGGAAAAGTAAGTTTCAAAATTTATTTGCCACACGATTACTATTTGGACAGACGCGTTTCGGCTCCACGCCTTCCTCAATGTCAGTGGGTTAAAAAAAACAAGCCATATTTAAAATACAATTCTTTGTAAACATAAAGAGAGGAAAGCTCAATTCATTCAAGTCATAGAAAGAGAAAACAGCAATATTTGTTGTAGACTTAGTATCTCAGTGTGACTGACCATCTTAGGATGGTTGGAATTCATTCATTCCCCTCCACAATATGCATCTATTATTTCATAGATATCACAGATACTTGTTCAGTATATACGTTTGTTACATTGTTCTTAAAATATATACAATTCCCTTTCATTGTTATTGTTTGTAATTATCAAAAATGAATTGCATACTATGTTGTGCATTTCATACCTCCATTCACAATTGAGCCCTGAATGGGCTTTTCTATTCTCCTGGTTAAAATAAATGCAAAACATTATTCTCCAATCAGGCAACATTAACTCATTATCAGGTTTAAATCATTCCAATATTCTCTTCATTATTTAGCCCTGAATGGGCATTGCCCGTAATTCATATCATAAATAATTCATCATTAACAAGGGATTAAGATACTTTTTTCATCTTTTTTTACCACATTTCAATATCACCTGCCCCTTCTCTGTATATGATCTTCTGTCATGAATCAAACCACAAAAACTCTTTCCTCTATTGAGCAACAAGTTTTTACCATCTCTTGTGTTGTTTCCTATCTATTTCTTAGATATGAACCCAAAGCTCCTCTTCATTATTCAGGCCTCGTGGGATCTTTCTCTGCAACTCAACAATATATCGAGATTCCAACTTCCTTAATTTCATGGTTCTGTCCCCTCCTCTCTCTGCTTTTGGGACCTGATCCAAGCAGAAAAACTTTAAAAGGTTCTGGTTTGAATTATGCTTCTCTTCGAAATGGCGTGCCACTGGATATGTTAAATCATGATTTGTTATGGCACGCATGTGTTCAAGAATCCTTTTCTTTGTTGGGTGGATCGTACTCCGAACATAGTTCAAGTCACAGGGACAGGTTAAACAGTACACGGTGTAGTCGGAATTACAATTCATTAATTTTCTGATTCTACATTTGGTTTGTCTACCCGGTACCTGAAACTCTTTTACTTTCTGGCTATTTCTGCAGGCTTTACAGCTAATGCAGGGATAAAAAAAATATATATATATATATATATTATCTACTGGCGGTCGCCAGTAGATAGTTATAGTTACAACCTATTATCCATAGGAAATCCGCGACATTCTATTTGAAATAACTCTCTTGCCGGTTGACGTATCTTCGCGAAATTTTCAAACTTTGTGGCCCGCTCCGGTCCGCTCCTACCCTGAAAGTCTCGGGGGATTCGTCAGCGGGAGCCGAAAAAGGGGGTCCCAAAACGCGTTTTCCCCATGCACTTTTCCATAGGAAACTTTAGACACGGCTACAGCCCGAACTGCTGAACGGAATTACACCAAATTTGGCAAAGAGGTAGTTCTTGGTTCAGAAAGAACCCTTTTGTTAAATGGTGTAAATCCGTTCAGTAGTTGCTGAGAAAATGAAAAGTAAAAAGTTAGTGATATCTATGGCCGAGTAGGGTCCGCGTACCCTCAGCGCACCCTGCGCGCACCGTCCCGATCACGAGCTGCATGTTAATTGGCTGTCAGCTGGCTGTCAACATTCCGATTCAGGAAATGTTGGCAGCCATTTTATCCTCGGTAGAACCGAGGGACAGAAGCTAAGTGCGCAAAGCGCACAAAGGGGCAGGGTAGAAACACCCTGACCCCCTAGGTTTGCTCAGGGGTCCCACAAGGCCGGCTCCTGCAGTGTCCCGGGTGCCTACCCGGGACACTGTAGTTGCTATGGCAGGACGGGAGCCTCGCGGCTCCCGTCCTGCCAAAGAAAACTGCTTTGGATATTGGAAGAGAGAGCAGGGAAACCTGCTCTCTCTTCCAATATCCAAAGCGATGCTTTTCCACATGGGGAGCAGCATGTCAGCTGCTCCCCATGTGGAACAGCAATGCCGGCTCCCAAGGGACGTGGGGAGCCGGCGGGACTGTGGGGGATTGGGGACCCCCACAGTCCCCAACGGAGAGGGCCAGCCCGGGGGATGGGGTCCCCGGGGCAAATAGTGGCCCGGGAGGGGGCCACGCGGCCCCCCTCCCCAAAAGAAGAGTTTTTTTTTTTTTTAAATGGAAAGGCTGGCCCCGGGGGATGGGGTCCCCGCGGCCTTAAAATGGACAGAGGAGGGGGCCATGCTGCCCCCTCAAAATAATAAATATAGAGGCCATGCCCCGGGGATGGGGTCCCCGGGGCCAATACAGGCCCAGGGAAGGGGGCCACGCGGCCCCCTTCCAGTTTTTTTTTTTTGAAAAATTAAAAAAAGGGGTAAGGCCCTGGGGATGGGGTCCCCAGGGCCCAAAAGAGAAAAAAAGGAAGGGGGCCACACAGCCCCCTTCAGAGACAAAAAAAAAAAAAAAAAAACAGTGTGGGGGCTCCAGCCCCCACACGCCCGGGGACCGCCACCTCCCGGGGCACTAAACATTTTAATATGGGGGTCCGTTACGGACCCAGAGCCCGAGGACCACCACCTCCCGGGGCTGTGTACTGAATGGGAGGGGGCCGCGCGGCCCCCTCCTGGAGCCCTTGATGGCCCTGGGGACCACCACCCCCCAGGGCCGGCTCCTGCAGTGTCCCGGGTGCCTACCCCGGGACACTGTAATTTGCTATGGCAGGACGGGAGCCTCGCGGCTCCCGTCCTGCCATAGCAAGCTGCTTGGATATTGGAAGAGAGCAGGGAAACCTGCTCTCTCTTCCAATATCCAAAGCGATGCTTTCCACATGGGGAGCAGCATGTCAGCTGCTCCCCATGTGGAAGCTAGCAATGCCGGCTCCCAAGGGACGTGGGAGCCGGCGGGACTGTGGGGGATTGGGGACCCCCACAGTCCCCAACGGAGAGGGCCAGCCCGGGGGATGGGGTCCCCGGGGCAAATAGTGGCCCGGGAGGGGGCCACGCGGCCCCCCTCCCCAAAAAAGAGATATTTTTTTTTTTTTAAATGGAAAGGCCGGCCCCGGGGGATGGGGTCCCCGCGGCCTTAAAATGGACAGAGGAGGGGCCACGCTGCCCCCTCAAAATAATAAATATAGAGGCCATGCCCCGGGGATGGGGTCCCCGGGGCCAATACAGGCCCAGGGAAGGGGGCCACGCGGCCCCCTTCCCGTTTTTTTTTTTTTTAAATTAAAAGGGGTAAGGCCCTGGGGATGGGGTCCCCAGGGCCCAAAAGAGAAAAAAGGAAGGGGGCCACACAGCCCCCTTCAGAGACAAAAAAAAAAAAACGATTGGGCCCGCAGGCCTTGCCCCTTCCTTCACCACTCTGCAAACGCGCCCCTGGCGCGTTTGCAGAAGGAACAAATTCCCCTTGAATACTGGGGGTCCCTGAGGCCAACTAGCCCACCAGGAACCTCCAGTATGCGCCAGAGGGCTGCCTTGCAGAGACGTGTAGAGAGGCCACACCCCTTTTTACACCTCTCTGCAACGCAGCTCTGTGGCGCTTTTGGAGGTATATGGTGGGCTAGTTGGACTCCGGGGACCCTCAGGATTCAAGGGGACTTAATCCCCCAACTTAAAACGTGCCACGGGCGCGTTTGCACAGTGGTGAAGGGAGGGGCGGGGCTTCAGGTGACATGTGTGCAAACAGGCCCCGTGGCGCGTTTTAAGATGGGGAATTAAATCCCTTCAATCCTGAGGGTCCCTGAGGGCCAACTAGCCCAACAGGTACATCCAGAAAGCGCCACAGAGCTGCGTTGCAGAGAGGTGTAAAAGGGGTGTGGCCTCTCTACACGTCTCTGCAACGCAGCCCCTGGCGCATATTGGAGGTTCCTGGTGGGCTAGTTGGCCCTAGGGACCCTCAGGATTCAAGGGGACTTAATCCCCCAACTTAAAACGCGCCACGGGCGCGTTTGCACAGATGTCACCTCAGGCCCCGCCCCTCCCTTCACCATTGTGCAAATATTCCTCTAAAATCAGCCGAAATACGAATTCCGATTTACTCACCTGTTATAAGGAGAGACCTCAGTGCTGTATCTTTCAGCCCAGTACTGGTCCTGAAAAGTAATTTTAACCGTACTTACCAGTAACTTGAATTTCCTTCCATAGGCTAACATTGACTGGTTTCAATTGGAAATTCTTCTAAGTGTGGAGTTTTGGAACTTTAAAATATTCCTCTAAAATCAGCCGAAACACGAATTCCGATTTACTCACCTGTTATCAGGAGAGACCTCAGTGCTGCATCTTTCAGCCCAGTACTGATCCTGAAAAGTAATTTTAACCGTACTTACCGGTAACTTGAATTTCCTTCATAGGCTAACATTGACTGGTTTCACTTGGAAATTCTTCTAAGTGTGGAGTTTTGGAACTTTAAAATATTCCTCTAAAATCAGCCGAAATACGAATTCCGATTTACTCACCTGTTATCAGGAGAGACCTCAGTGCTGCATCTTTCAGCCCAGTACTGATCCTGAAAAGTAATTTTAACCGTACTTACCGGTAACTTGAATTTCCTTCATAGGCTAACATTGACTGGTTTCACTTGGAAATTCTTCTAAGTTTTGATTTTGAAACATACAAATATTCCTCTAAAATCAGCCGAAATCCGAATTCTGATTTACTCACCTGTTATCAGGAGAGACCTCAGTGCTGCATCTTTCAGCCCAGTACTGGTCCTGAAAAGTAATTTTAACCGTACTTACCAGTAACTTGAATTTCCTTCCATAGGCTAACATTGACTGGTTTCACTTGGAAATTCTTCTAAGTGTGGAGTTTTGGAACTTTAAAATATTCCTCTAAAATGAGCCGAAATACGAATTCCGATTTACTCACCTGTTATCAGGAGAGACCTCAGTGCTGCATGTTTCAGCCCAGTACTGATCCTCAAAAGTAATTTTAACCGTACTTACCGGTAACTTGAATTTCCTTCATAGGCTAACATTGATTGGTTTCACTTGGAAATTCTTCTAAGTGTGGAGTTTTGGAACTTTATAATATTCCTCTAAAATCAACCAAAGTACGAATTCCAATTTACTCACCTGTTATCAGGAGAGAACCCAGTGCTGCATCTTTTAGCCCAGCACTGACCCTGAAAAGTAATTTTAACCGTACTTACCAGTAACTTATATTTTCTTCCATAGGAATCCATTGTCTGGTTTTCAGCTGAAAAGTTTCAAAGTGTCGATTTTCACAAACTACAAATATTCCTTAAAAATCGCCTGTATGACTTAAACGCATTCTTTCAACTGTTTACAGGAGATGCACCAGTGCTGGATCCAGGATCCAACACTGAGTAACAAAAAGTAACGATAACAGTTTTTACCTCCTAAGTGAATTTCCTTCCATAGGATAACATTGGTCATTCTATGAGAAAAAGTTTCTAAGTGTCAACTTTTAAAGTACAATAATTTTCCTTAAAAATCACGACTGTAACCAAAACGCTTTTACTCAACTGTTTACAGGAGATGTCCCAGGACTGAATCTAGGATCCAGTCCTGTGGTTAGAAAAGTAATCCATAAAGTAACTAATTGCATTTAACTAGAAATTCACATTGAGCTGAATGTTGCATTGTGTTTGAAAATGTGTTGCCCATTGCAACAACTGTAACTACTGTACTTAAAAATCTATTGCCTATGTGCAAAGTATTTAAACTAAAGTAATTAATTCTGAGAAAGTATTTTTGTAATGTATAATATAATTACAATGTAATTTAAAAAATAAAATATGTAAAAAAAATGTTTTCTAAAAAATTTCGAAATCAGTATGAAAAATATTTATATAACAATTAATACATTTAAAAATTGTCATTTACAAAACCTTTGAAATTCACTGAAAAAACCGTAGGTTTCAGACATGTTATAGTTACAAATTAGCATTTAAAAAACCTTTGAAATTCACTGAAAAAACCATAGGTTTTAGGGACGTTATAGTTACAAATTAGCATTTAAAAAACCTTTGAAATTCACTGAAAAAACCATAGGTTTTAGGGACAGTTATAGTTAGTTGGACATTGCACTCGTACAAAACCCGTGAAATTCCCCCGTTATAGTTAGTTCAGCTAACTATAACTCGCGCCCCATAATGCACTGCTGATGACGTCACATATTACATCACTCATGACATGGTCAGTGACATCACTGATGACATCACTGATGACATCTCAAATGACATCACTGATGACATCATCCACGTGATAATCTGATGCAGCTCTTCACACCCTAATATAACCTTTAATACACCCAATCTAAATTACAGACTGCCATTCGCAAAACCATAGACACTCCAACACCAATAACTACATACCCACTCACTGATTCTTAGGTCTACACACACACATCCACTCACTCACCCGTACAGTCACTCATACTTATGGTCACTCAATACAGGACTATCATATGCACTCTTACTCCTATATAGACACTCAAACACCGCCACTCATCCATAGAGGTACTCACACACCTAGTCAGTCATGCAAATAATTAAACACACTGCCATTTACTCACCTATACAGTTATACACACACCAGCTCACTTAATCATACAAATACTAGCACATTGTTACGCTCTTATACAATCACTGATACAAGCACACACTCATCCATACAGCCACTATCACAATCACTCACTCTTGCTTATAGCTATTTATATACTCCAACACACATATATACTGCCTTTCACATATGTAGTTACTCACACATGTACCACTGGGACATACATTCACTCACTAACACACTCTTACACACACTTACCCACCCATACAGTCTATCACAGATGCACTCTTGAAACCATCCACCCAGTGAATCACCCACTCACACATCTATGCACAGTCGCACACACCCCATCCACACAAACACTCAGGCACCCATACAGATACTCAGACAACAAATCAATAACTCTTATAGACACTCATGTAGCTATTCACAAACCCATGCAGCCACTTACACAGCAACAGACAGATACAGACATTCACCCAGTTTAGTCACTAACCCATGCATTCAGTAAGATACGTTTAATCACTCACTTATAGAATTAGTCACGCACCTACTAAATCATCCATACAGACACTTATACACCCACTCATTCTTCAATACGCCTTTCCCTATATATATAAAAAATATTTAAACTTTACAGAAACACACAGTCACTGGATGATGTCATCAGTGATGTCATTTGAGATGTCATCAGTGATGTCATCAGTGATGTCACTGACCATGTCATGAGTGATGTAATATGTGACGTCATCAGCAGTGCATTGCGGGCGCGAGTTATAGTTAGCTGAACTAACTATAACGGGGGAATTTCACGGGTTTTGTACGAGTGCAATGTCCAACTAACTATAACTGTCCCTAAAACCTATGGTTTTTTCAGTGAATTTCAAAGGTTTTTTAAATGCTAATTTGTAACTATAACGTCCCTAAAACCTATGGTTTTTTCAGTGAATATTATCTACTGGCGGTCGCCAGTAGATAGTTATAGTTACAACCTATTATCCATAGGAAATCCGCGACATTCTATTTGAAATAACTCTCTTGCCGGTTGACGTATCTTCGCAAAATTTTCAAACTTTGTGGCCCGCTCCGGTCCGCTCCTACCCTGAAAGTCTCGGGGGATTCGTCAAGCGGGGGCCGAGAAAAAGGGGGTCCCAAAACGCGTTTTCCCATGCAATTTTCCATAGGAAACTTTAGACACGGCTACAGCCGAACTGCTGAACGGAATTACACCAAATTTGGCAAAGAGGTAGTTCTTGGTTCAGAAAGAACCCTTTTTGTTAAATGGTGTAAATCCGTTCAGTAGTTGCTGAGAAAATCAAAAGTAAAAAGATAGGTATATCTAGGGCCGCGGATCCTCCCGAGCACGAGCTTTATGTTAATTGGCTGTCAACACTCCAAATCAGGAAGTGTTGGCAGCCATTTTGTCCCTCGGTAGAACCGAGGGACAGAAACTAAGTGCGCAAAGCGCACAAAGGGGCAGGGTAGAAACACCCTGACCCCTAGGTCTGCTCAGGGGTCCCACAAGGACCCCTGGGCAAAAAAAATTTTTAAAAAATCGGCAGGATGCGCTCAGGGAGCGCGAACCCTGCCAAGAAAAAATCGAGCGCGGTCTCCCGCGCTCGATGTTAATTGGCCCCGGGTGGGCCAAGTCCCGGGGGCATGCTGGGGGGTTAATTTTATGTGTGGGGGCCTCTAAGGGCCCCCAAGCCCGAGGACCACCACCCCCGGGGCTTTATGGATAATGGTGCGGGAGGGCTCTGAGCCCTCCCGCAGCCCCGAGGACCACCACCTCCCGGGGCTTCTTTTTATATTTGAAAAACCTGTGTGGGGGCTCCAGCCCCACACGCCCGGAGACCACCACCTCCCGGGGCACTAAGAAAAATGAAAATGGGGGTCCGTTTTGGACCCCCAAGCCCGAGGACCACCACCTCCCGGGGCTTTCTCGATGTGGGGAGGGGGCCGCGCGGCCCCACTCCTGGAGCCCTTGATGGCCCTGGGACCGCCACCCCCAGGGCCGGCTCCTGCAGTGTCCCGGGGTGCCTACCCCGGGACACTGCTGTTTGCAATGACAGGACGGGAGCCTCGCGGCTCCCGTCCTGTCATTGCAAACTTGCTTTGGATATTGGAAGAGAGGCAGGAAACCTGCTCTCTCTTCCAATATCCAAAGCACATTGCTTTCCACATGGGGAGCAGCATGTTAGCTGCTCCCCATGTGTAAAGCAATGCCAGCTCCCGTAGGACACGGGGAGCCGGCGGGACTGTGGGGGGTTTGGGGACCCCCACAGTCCCCAGCGAGAGGCCAGGCTCCGGGGATGGGGTCCCCGGGGCCATAAGAGGCCACGGAGGGGCCACGCAGCCCCCTCCCAAAGTAACAAAATGAAAAAAAAAAAAAAAAGTGCAAGGCCGGCCCGGGGATGGGGTCCCCGGGGCCTTAAATGGCCTGAGGAGGAGGGCCACGCAGCCCCCTCCAAATAAAAACAAAAAGAGGCCATGCCCGGGGGATGGGGTCCCGGGGCCAATACAGGCCCAGGGAAGGGGGCCACACGGCCCCCTTCCCGTTTTTTTAATTTTAATTAAAAAAAAGGGGTAAGGCCCTGGGGGATGGGGTCCCCAGGGCCTAAAAATAGAGAAAAAGGAAGGGGGCCACACGGCCCCCTTCAGAGAGAGAAACGATCGGGCCCGCAGGCCCGCCCCCTTCCTTCACCACTCTGCAAACGCGCCCCTGGCGCGTTTGCAGAGAAGGCAATTCCCCTTGAATACTGGGGGTCCCTGGGGGCCAACTAGCCCACCAGGAACCTCCAGTATGCGCCAGGGAGCTGCCTTGCAGAGAGGTGTACAGAGGCCATGCCCCTTTTACACCTCTCTGCAACGCAGCTCTGTGGCGCTTTGGAGGAACATGGTGGGCTAGTTGGACTCCAGGGACCCTCAGGATTCAAGGGAGTTAATCCCCCGACTTAAAACGCGCCACGGGCGCGTTTGCACAGTGGTGAAGGGAGGGGGCGGGGCTTCAGGTGACATGTGTGCAAACAGACCCCGTGGCGCGTTTTAAGATGGGGAATTAAATCCTCTTCAATCCTGAGGGTCCCTGGGGCCAACTAGCCCAACAGGTACGTCCAGAAAGCGCCACAGAGCTGCGTTGCAGAGAGGTGTAAAAGGGGTGTAGCCTCTGTACATGTCTCTGCAACGCAGCCCCTGGCGCATACTGGAGGTTCCTGGTGGGCTAGTTGGCCCGTAGGGACCCTCATGATTCAAGGGGACTTAATCCCCTAACTTAAAACGCGCCACGGGCGCGTTTGCACAGATGTCACCTCAGGCCCCGCCCCCTCCCTTCACCATTGTGCAAATATTCCTCTAAAATCAGCCGAAATACGAATTCTGATTTACTCACCTGTTATCAGAAGAGACCTCAGTGCTGCATCTTTCAGCCCAGTACTGGTCCTGAAAAGTAATTTTAACCGTACTTACCAGTAACTTGAATTTCCTTCCATAGGCTAACATTGACTGGTTTCACTTGGAAATTCTTCTAAGTGTGGAGTTTTGGAACTTTAAAATATTCCTCTAAAATCAGCCGAAATACGAATTCCGATGTACTCACCTGTTATCAGGAGAGACCTCAGTGCTGCATCTTTCAGCCCAGTACTGATCCTCAAAAGTAATTTTAACCGTACTTACCAGTAACTTGAATTTCCTTCCATAGGATATCATTGCCTGCTTTTTGCTGAAAAAGTTTCTAAGTGTTAATTTTTGAAACATACAAATATTCCTCTAAAATCAGCCGAAATCCGAATTCCGATTTACTCACCTGTTATCAGGAGAGACCTCAGTGCTGCATCTTTCAGCCCAGTACTGATCCTCAAAAGTAATTTTAACCGTACTTACCGGTAACTTGAATTTCCTTCATAGGCTAACATTGACTGGTTTCACTTGGAAATTCTTCTAAGTGTGGAGTTTTGGAACTTTAAAATATTCCTCTAAAATCAGCCGAAATACGAATTCCGATTTACTCACCTGTTATCAGGAGAGACCTCAGTGCTGCATCTTTCAGCCCAGTACTGATCCTCAAAAGTAATTTTAACCGTACTCACCGGTAACTTGAATTTCCTTCATAGGCTAACATTGACTGGTTTCACTTGGAAATTCTTCTAAGTGTGGAGTTTTGGAACTTTAAAATATTCCTCTAAAATCAGCCAAAATACGAATTCCGATTTACTCACCTGTTATCAGGAGAGACCTCAGTGCTGCATCTTTCAGCCCAGTACTGATCCTCAAAAGTAATTTTAACCGTACTTACCGGTAACTTGAATTTCCTTCATAGGCTAACATTGACTGGTTTCACTTGGAAATTCTTCTAAGTGTGGAGTTTTGGAACTTTAAAATATTCCTCTAAAATCAGCCGAAATACGAATTCCGATTTACTCACCTGTTATCAGGAGAGACCTCAGTGCTGCATCTTTCAGCCCAGTACTGATCCTCAAAAGTAATTTTAACCGTACTTACCAGTAACTTGAATTTCCTTCCATAGGATATCATTGCCTGCTTTTTGCTGAAAAAGTTTCTAAGTGTTGATTTTTGAAACATACAAATATTCCTCTAAAATCAGCCGAAATCCGAATTCTGATTTACTCACCTGTTATCAGGAGAGACCTCAGTGCTGCATCTTTCAGCCCAGTACTGGTCCTGAAAAGTAATTTTAACCGTACTTACCGGTAACTTGAATTTCCTTCATAGGCTAACATTGACTGGTTTCACTTGGAAATTCTTCTAAGTGTGGAGTTTTGGAACTTTAAAATATTCCTCTAAAATCAGCCGAAATACGAATTCCGATTTACTCACCTGTTATCAGGAGAGACCTCAGTGCTGCATCTTTCAGCCCAGTACTGATCCTCAAAAGTAATTTTAACCGTACTTACCGGTAATTTGAATTTCCTTCCATAGGATATCATTGCCTGCTTTTTGCTGAAAAAGTTTCTAAGTGTTGATTTTTGAAACATACAAATATTCCTCTAAAATCAGCCGAAATCCGAATTCTGATTTACTCACCTGTTATCAGGAGAGACCTCAGTGATGCATCTTTCAGCCCAGTACTGGTCCTGAAAAGTAATTTTAACCGTACTTACCAGTAACTTGAATTTCCTTCCATAGGAATCCATTGTCTGGTTTTCAGCAGAAAAGTTTCAAAGTGTCGATTTTCACAAACTACAAATATTCCTAAAAAATCGCCTGTATGACTTAAACGCATTCTTTCAACTGTTTACAGGAGATGCACCAGTGCTGGATCCAGGATCCAACACTGAATAAGAAAAAGTAACGATAACAGTTTTTACCTCCTAAGTGAATTTCCTTCCATAGGATAACATTGGTCATTCTATGAGAAAAAGTTTCTAAGTGTCAACTTTTAAAGTACAATAATTTTCCTTAAAAATCACGACTGTAACCAAAACGCTTTTACTCAACTGTTTACAGGAGATGTCCCAGGACTGAATCTAGGATCCAGTCCTGTGGTTAGAAAAGTAATCCATAAAGTAACTAATTGCATTTAACTAGAAATTCACATTGAGCTGAATGTTGCATTGTGTTTGAAAATGTGTTGCCCATTGCAACAACTGTAACTACTGTACTTAAAAATCTATTGCCTATGTGCAAAGTATTTAAACTAAAGTAATTAATTCTGAGAAAGTATTTTTGTAATGTATAATATAATTACAATGTAATTTAAAAAATAAAATATGTAAAAAAAAATGTTTTCTAAAAAATTTCGAAATCAGTATGAAAAATATTTATATAACAATTAATACATTTAAAAATTGTCATTTACAAAACCTTTGAAATTCACTGAAAAAACCGTAGGTTTCAGACATGTTATAGTTACAAATTAGCATTTAAAAAACCTTTGAAATTCACTGAAAAAACCATAGGTTTTAGGGACGTTATAGTTACAAATTAGCATTTAAAAACCTTTGAAATTCACTGAAAAAACCATAGGTTTTAGGGACAGTTATAGTTAGTTGGACATTGCACTCGTACAAAACCCGTGAAATTCCCCCGTTATAGTTAGTTCAGCTAACTATAACTCGCGCTCCACAATGCACTGCTGATGACGTCACATATTACATCACTCATGACATGGTCAGTGACATCACTGATGACATCACTGATGACATCTCAAATGACATCACTGATGACATCATCCACGTGATAATCTGATGCAGCTCTTCACACCCTAATATTACCTTTGATACACCCAATCTAAATTACAGACTGCCATTCGCAAAACCATAGACACTCCAACACCAATAACTACATACCCACTCACTGATTCTTAGGTCTACACACACACATCCACTCACTCACCCGTACAGTCACTCATACTTATGGTCACTCAATACAGGACTATCATATGCACTCTTACTCCTATATAGACACTCAAACACCGCCACTCATCCATAGAGGTACTCACACACCTAGTCAGTCATGCAAATAATTAAACACACTGCCATTTACTCACCTATACAGTTATACACACACCAGCTCACTTAATCATACAAATACTAGCACATTGTTACGCTCTTATACAATCACTGATACAAGCACACACTCATCCATACAGCCACTATCACAATCACTCACTCTTGCTTATAGCTATTTATATACTCCAACACACATATATACTGCCTTTCACATATGTAGTTACTCACACATGTACCACTGGGACATACATTCACTCACTAACACACTCTTACACACACTTACCCACCCATACAGTCTATCACAGATGCACTCTTGAAACCATCCACCCAGTGAATCACCCACTCACACATCTATGCACAGTCGCACACACCCCATCCACACAAACACTCAGGCACCCATACAGATACTCAGACAACAAATCAATAACTCTTATAGACACTCATGTAGCTATTCACAAACCCATGCAGCCACTTACACAGCAACAGACAGATACAGACATTCACCCAGTTTAGTCACTAACCCATGCATTCAGTAAGATACGTTTAATCACTCACTTATAGAATTAGTCACGCACCTACTAAATCATCCATACAGACACTTATACACCCACTCATTCTTCAATACGCCTTTCCCTATATATATAAAAATATTTAAACTTTACAGAAACACACAGTCACTGGATGATGTCATCAGTGATGTCATTTGAGATGTCATCAGTGATGTCATCAGTGATGTCACTGACCATGTCATGAGTGATGTAATATGTGACGTCATCAGCAGTGCATTGCGGGGCGCGAGTTATAGTTAGCTGAACTAACTATAACGGGGAATTTCACGGGTTTTGTACGAGTGCAATGTCCAACTAACTATAACTGTCCCTAAAACCTATGGTTTTTTCAGTGAATTTCAAAGGTTTTTTAAATGCTAATTTGTAACTATAACGTCCCTAAAACCTATGGTTTTTTCAGTGAATATTATCTACTGGCGGTCGCCAGTAGATAGTTATAGTTACAACCTATTATCCATAGGAAATCCGCGACATTCTATTTGAAATAACTCTCTTGCCGGTTGACGTATCTTCGCAAAATTTTCAAACTTTGTGGCCCGCTCCGGTCCGCTCCTACCCTGAAAGTCTCGGGGGATTCGTCAAGCGGGGGCCGAGAAAAAGGGGGTCCCAAAACGCGTTTTCCCATGCAATTTTCCATAGGAAACTTTAGACACGGCTACAGCCCGAACTGCTGAACGGAATTACACCAAATTTGGCAAAGAGGTAGTTCTTGGTTCAGAAAGAACCCTTTTGTTAAATGGTGTAAATCCGTTCAGTAGTTGCTGAGAAAATCAAAAGTAAAAAGATAGGTATATCTAGGGCCGCGGATCCTCCCGAGCACGAGCTTTATGTTAATTGGCTGTCAACACTCCAAATCAGGAAGTGTTGGCAGCCATTTTGTCCCTCGGTAGAACCGAGGGACAGAAACAAGTGCGCAAAGCGCACAAAGGGGGCAGGGTAGAAACACCCTGACCCCTAGGTCTGCTCAGGGGTCCCACAAGGACCCCCTGGGCAAAAAAATTTTTAAAAAATCGGCAGGATGCGCTCAGGGAGCGCGAACCCTGCCGAAAAAAAAAATCGAGCGCGGTCTCCGCGCTCGATGTTAATTGGCCCCCGGGTGGGCCAAGTCCCGGGGGCATGCTGGGGGGGTTAATTTTATGTGTGGGGGCCTCTAAGGGCCCCCAAGCCCGGGGACCACCACCCCCGGGGCTTTATGGATAATGGTGCGGGAGGGCTCTGAGCCCTCCCGCAGCCCCGGGACCACCACCTCCCGGGGCTTCTTTTTTATATTTGAAAAACCTGTGTGGGGGCTCCAGCCCCACACACGCCCGAGACCACCACCTCCCGGGGCACTAAGAAAAATGAAAATGGGGGTCCGTTTTGGACCCCAAGCCCGGGGACCACCACCTCCCGGGGCTTTCTCGATGTGGGGAGGGGGCCGCGCGGCCCCCTCCTGGAGCCCTTGATGGCCCTGGGACCGCCACCCCCAGGGCCGGCTCCTGCAGTGTCCCGGGTGCCTACCCCCGGGACACTGCTGTTTGCAATGACAGGACGGGAGCCTCGCGGCTCCGTCCTGTCATTGCAAACTTGCTTTGGATATTGGAAGAGAGAGCAGGAAACCTGCTCTCTCTTCCAATATCCAAAACACATTGCTTTTCCACATGGGGAGCAGCATGTTAGCTGCTCCCCATGTGTAAAGCAATGCCAGCTCCCGTAGGACACGGGGAGCCGGCGGGACTGTGGGGGTTTGGGGACCCCCACAGTCCCCAACGAGAGTCCAGGCTCCGGGGGATGGGGTCCCCGGGGCCATAAGAGGCCACGGAGGGGCCACGCAGCCCCCTCCCCAAAGTAACAAAATGAAAAAAAAAAAAAAAAAAGTGCAAGGCCGGCCCCGGGGATGGGGTCCCCGGGGCCTTAAATGGCCTGAGGAGGGGGCCACGCAGCCCCCTCCAAATAAAAACAAAGAGGCCATGCCCCGGGGGATGGGGTCCCGGGGCCAATACAGGCCCAGGGAAGGGGGCCACACGGCCCCTTCCCGTTTTTTTTTAATTTTAATTAAAAAGGGGTAAGGCCCTGGGGGATGGGGTCCCCAGGGCCTAAAAATAGGAAAAAGGAAGGGGGCCACACGGCCCCCTTCAGGGGAAACGATCGGGCCCGCAGGCCCCGCCCCCTTCCTTCACCACTCTGCAAACGCGCCCCTGGCGCGTTTGCAGAGAGGAACAATTCCCCTTGAATACTGGGGGTCCCTGGGGGCCAACTAGCCCACCAGGAACCTCCAGTATGCGCCAGGGAGCTGCCTTGCAGAGAGGTGTACAGAGGCCATGCCCCTTTTACACCTCTCTGCAACGCAGCTCTGTGGCGCTTTGGAGGAACATGGTGGGCTAGTTGGACTCCAGGGACCCTCAGGATTCAAGGGAGTTAATCCCCCGACTTAAAACGCGCCACGGGCGCGTTTGCACAGTGGTGAAGGGAGGGGCGGGGCTTCAGGTGACATGTGTGCAAACAGGCCCCGTGGCGCGTTTTAAGATGGGGAATTAAATCCTCTTCAATCCTGAGGGTCCCTGGAGGCCAACTAGCCCAACAGGTACGTCCAGAAAGCGCCACAGAGCTGCGTTGCAGAGAGGTGTAAAAGGGGTGTAGCCTCTGTACATGTCTCTGCAACGCAGCCCCTGGCGCATACTGGAGGTTCCTGGTGGGCTAGTTGGCCCGTAGGGACCCTCATGATTCAAGGGGACTTAATCCCCTAACTTAAAACGCGCCACGGGGCGCGTTTGCACAGATGTCACCTCAGGCCCCGCCCCCGCCCTTCACCATTGTGCAAATATTCCTCTAAAATCAGCCGAAATACGAATTCCGATTTACTCACCTGTTATCAGAAGAGACCTCAGTGCTGCATCTTTCAGCCCAGTACTGGTCCTGAAAAGTAATTTTAACCGTACTTACCAGTAACTTGAATTTCCTTCCATAGGCTAACATTGACTGGTTTCACTTGGAAATTCTTCTAAGTGTGGAGTTTTGGAACTTTAAAATATTCCTCTAAAATCAGCCGAAATACGAATTCCGATGTACTCACCTGTTATCAGGAGAGACCTCAGTGCTGCATCTTTCAGCCCAGTACTGATCCTCAAAAGTAATTTTAACCGTACTTACCAGTAACTTGAATTTCCTTCCATAGGATATCATTGCCTGCTTTTTGCTGAAAAAGTTTCTAAGTGTTGATTTTTGAAACATACAAATATTCCTCTAAAATCAGCCGAAATCCGAATTCCGATTTACTCACCTGTTATCAGGAGAGACCTCAGTGCTGCATCTTTCAGCCCAGTACTGATCCTCAAAAGTAATTTTAACCGTACTTACCGGTAACTTGAATTTCCTTCATAGGCTAACATTGACTGGTTTCACTTGGAAATTCTTCTAAGTGTGGAGTTTTGGAACTTTAAAATATTCCTCTAAAATCAGCCGAAATACGAATTCCGATTTACTCACCTGTTATCAGGAGAGACCTCAGTGCTGCATCTTTCAGCCCAGTACTGATCCTCAAAAGTAATTTTAACCGTACTCACCGGTAACTTGAATTTCCTTCATAGGCTAACATTGACTGGTTTCACTTGGAAATTCTTCTAAGTGTGGAGTTTTGGAACTTTAAAATATTCCTCTAAAATCAGCCAAAATACGAATTCCGATTTACTCACCTGTTATCAAGAGAGACCTCAGTGCTGCATCTTTCAGCCCAGTACTGATCCTCAAAAGTAATTTTAACCGTACTTACCGGTAACTTGAATTTCCTTCATAGGCTAACATTGACTGGTTTCACTTGGAAATTCTTCTAAGTGTGGAGTTTTGGAACTTTAAAATATTCCTCTAAAATCAGCCGAAATACGAATTCCGATTTACTCACCTGTTATCAGGAGAGACCTCAGTGCTGCATCTTTCAGCCCAGTACTGATCCTCAAAAGTAATTTTAACCGTACTTACCAGTAACTTGAATTTCCTTCCATAGGATATCATTGCCTGCTTTTTGCTGAAAAAGTTTCTAAGTGTTGATTTTTGAAACATACAAATATTCCTCTAAAATCAGCCGAAATCCGAATTCTGATTTACTCACCTGTTATCAGGAGAGACCTCAGTGCTGCATCTTTCAGCCCAGTACTGGTCCTGAAAAGTAATTTTAACCGTACTTACCGGTAACTTGAATTTCCTTCATAGGCTAACATTGACTGGTTTCACTTGGAAATTCTTCTAAGTGTGGAGTTTTGGAACTTTAAAATATTCCTCTAAAATCAGCCGAAATACGAATTCCGATTTACTCACCTGTTATCAGGAGAGACCTCAGTGCTGCATCTTTCAGCCCAGTACTGATCCTCAAAAGTAATTTTAACCGTACTTACCGGTAATTTGAATTTCCTTCCATAGGATATCATTGCCTGCTTTTTGCTGAAAAAGTTTCTAAGTGTTGATTTTTGAAACATACAAATATTCCTCTAAAATCAGCCGAAATCCGAATTCTGATTTACTCACCTGTTATCAGGAGAGACCTCAGTGATGCATCTTTCAGCCCAGTACTGGTCCTGAAAAGTAATTTTAACCGTACTTACCAGTAACTTGAATTTCCTTCCATAGGAATCCATTGTCTGGTTTTCAGCAGAAAAGTTTCAAAGTGTCGATTTTCACAAACTACAAATATTCCTAAAAAATCGCCTGTATGACTTAAACGCATTCTTTCAACTGTTTACAGGAGATGCACCAGTGCTGGATCCAGGATCCAACACTGAATAAGAAAAAGTAACGATAACAGTTTTTAACTTCTAAGTGAATTTCCTTCCATAGGATAACATTGGTGAT
The DNA here is from genome assembly GCA_963921515.1 of Calotriton arnoldi. Classification (NCBI taxonomy): domain Eukaryota; kingdom Metazoa; phylum Chordata; class Amphibia; order Caudata; family Salamandridae; genus Calotriton; species Calotriton arnoldi. The sequence continues at coordinate 235,156 of CAWUFW010014854.1, forward strand.
TCTATGAGAAAAAGTTTCTAAGTGTGAACTTTTAAAGTACAATAATATTCCTTAAAAATCACGACTGTAACCAAAACGCTTTTACTCAACTGTTTACAGGAGATGTCCCAGGACTGAATCTAGGATCCAGTAATGTGGTTAGAAAAGTAATCCATAAAGTAACTAATTGCATTTAACTAGAAATTCACATTGAGCTGAATGTTGCATTGTGTTTGAAAATGTGTTGCCCATTGCAACAACTGTAACTACTGGACTTAAAAGTCTATTGCCTATGTGCAAAGTAATTAAACTAAAGTAATTCATTCTGAGAAAGTATTTTTTGTAATGTAATGTATAATGTAATTACAATGTAATTTAAAAAATAAAATATGTAAAAAAAAATTGTTTCTAAAAAATTTGGAAATCAGTATGAAAAAAATTTATATAACAATTAATACATTTAAAAATTGTCATTTACAAAACCTTTGAAATTCACTGAAAAAACTGTAGGTTTCAGACATGTTATAGTTACAAATTAGCATTTAAAAAACCTTTGAAATTCACTGAAAAAACCATAGGTTTCAGGGACGTTATAGTTACAAATTAGCATTTAAAAAACCTTTGAAATTCACTGAAAAAACCATAGGTTTTAGGGACAGTTATAGTTAGTTGGACATTGCACTCGTACAAAACCCGAGAAATTCCCCGTTATAGTTAGTCCAGCTAACTATAACTCGCGCCCGCAATGCACTGCTGATGACGTCACATATTACATCACTCATGACATGGTCAGTGACATCACTGATGACATCACTGATGACATCTCAAATGACATCACTGATGACATCATCCACGTGATAATCTGATGCACCTCCTCACACTCTAATATAACCTTTGATACACCCACTCTAAATTACAGACTGCCATTCGCAAAACCATAGACACTCCAACACCAATAACTACATACCCACTCACTGATTCTTAGGTCTACGCACACATCCACTCACTCACCCGTACAGTCACTCATACTTACGGTCACTCAGTACAGGACTATCATATGCACTCATACTCCTATATAGACACTCAAACACCGCCACTCATCCATAGAGGTACTCACACACCTAGTCAGTCATGCAAATAATTAAACACACTACCATTTACTCACCTATACAGTTATACACACACCAGCTCACTTACTCATACAAATAGTAGCACATTCTTACGCTCTTATACAATCACTGATACAAGCACACACTCATCCATACAGCCACTATCACAATCACTCACTCTCGCTTATAGCTATTTATATACTCCAACACACATATATACTGCCTTTCACATATGTAGTTACTCACACATGTACCACTGGGACATACATTCACTCACTAACACACTCTTACACACACTTACCCACCCATACAGTCTATCACAGTTGCACTCTTGAAACCATCCACCCAGTGAATCACCCACTCACACATCTATGCACAGAGTTGCACACACCCTCCCACACAAACACTCAGGCACCCATACAGATACTCAGACAAGCATTCAATAACTCATATAGACACTCATGTAGCTATTCACAAACACATGCAGCCACTTACACAGCAACAGACAGACGGATACAGACATTCACCCAGTTTAGTCACTAACCATGCATTCAGTAAGATACGTTAAATCACTCACTTATAGAGTCAGTCACGCACCTACTAAATCATCCATACAGACACTTACACACCCACTCATTCTTCAATACGTCTTTTCCTATATATATTAAAAATATTTAAACTTTACAGAAACACACAGTCACTGGATGATGTCATCAGTGATGTCATCAGTGATGTCATTTGAGATGTCATCAGTGATGTCATCAGTGATGTCACTGACCATGTCATGAGTGATGTAATATGTGACGTCATCAGCAGTGCATTGCGGGGCGCGAGTTATAGTTAGCTGGACTAACTATAACGGGGAATTTCACGGGTTTTGTACGAGTGCAATGTCCAACTAACTATAACTGTCCCTAAAACCTATGGTTTTTTCAGTGAATATATATATATATATTTTTTTTTTTAACATGAAACAGAAAAAATATTAGCGATTCAAGATTGTTTATTGTTTCAGTTAGTTAAAACCACTACAATACAATTTATATAATAAAACTACAGTAAAAGTTTTTTTCTATAAAACCTAAAAAATCGTAAAAGAATCTTTTGTTTGACAATTATTAACACTCAGTTTTGTATGGAGATGTCGTAATTCAATTAGTTAGTCTCTTAATAAAATACAGATATTTTCCAGGTGCATTATTAATAAGTCTTTACAAGAGTGAATATTTCTCCAAATGTTCTTGCCTTATTCACCATTGTATCCCAGAAGCGAGTGCAATCTCAGGGCCGGTCAGTCTTGTTTGGTATTAACGAGCGATGCTCCCCAATCATTTCCTTTTTTATTTTTTTTATTATTTTAATGCTTGCGTATGTACGGAAAGGAACTTTATTAGTTTACAGTTCAGTGTAACGTCTGTTGGGTCCAAAGCAGCTATAATTGCAGATCTGCAAGTCCTTATACCTCTGGTATTCATGGCTTGTTTTCATAAAGAGATTCGCGCTTGTGATAATTTGGGGCATATGCAGACTAGGTGGACAAAATCCTCTTTACTACTTCCACATAGTCTACAATCTTTCGGCCCTTTGTGAACCCATGTTGGCTGATCGGCAGTAGACGGCAGATTGCCTAAACGCAAAGCCATTAGTTGCAACTTTTTGTAGACCGAGAACTAGATGTTTAGGTATGGTGCTGGGGTAAGTGTTTTATAATTAGTAATTATCATCCAGGCGTGTTTTCTCTTACTGAGGATGTTTTTGTTGACCAACAAGGAATGAAATTTAGCTGATTTATTTATGGCTTGCTTAAAGGATGAGTAGGGCAAAATGGTTTCCCAGAGCCCACCTGTACAGGTTTCTAGTAGTGCTTTTTTTAGATATTGGTTATATGGGGATTTTTCATCCTTCTCTAATTCGTCCCACAAAGCCTTGTTCAATTCCAATTCTGCCGCATTTTGCTTGAGGGTGTACCATTGCTTAATTGTTGCGTACATTCTCCCCAGTGTTTCATTAATTACCCCAAGCTCTAGTCTTTCCTGTGCTGGGGAGGCGGACTGATGAATTTGAAAGACTCGTTTATAAATTGAAACTTGAGACTTGTTTAGGAGGTCAGCGTCTTTCCCGTGTAGTGCTGTACGCCATATGTTAATGTTGGTAACATCTTGACTTTTATTACTGCTAATAGGGGTTTAAATGATGGCCCCTTCAGTTTTTTTGCTAAAGACCTGAAGGCAAATGAAAAGGCGTTTGTCCTCTGTGTCATATATGCTTTTTGGTCCCGATGATTGTGCCTGATGTCAATATAGAAGCCCAAATACTTATATTTAGATACTGCTTCTAGTTTTTTGCCCTCTAATTGGAATTGCTGTTTTGCCTTCTGATGTCTACTAATCAGCATTGTTTTGCTTTTTGCGATGTTTATCTCTAGTTTATTGTCGGCAATATATTCCAGCATTCCTGTAAGTGCTCTTCGTAAGCCGATCTTAGTTAGGCTCATCAACACAACATCATCTGCATATGATAAGTGAGATAGTGATAAAGTTCCTAGTTTGGGTGGATGAGATATGATCTTATTGAGTTTTGGGGCCAGGTCAGCCATGAAGAGGTTAAAAGATGCGGGGCCAGGACACAGCCTTGTTTCAGTCCTTTGGTGGTTACAACCTTTCTTGACAGCCTTGCACCATCTCCCAATTTAACTCTCATCCATGTGTTGGAATATAGCAGCAAAATTCCTCTGAGTATTTTTTCAGGGATGTTCCATGCACGCAGTTTGCCCCATCAAAGATGACGGTCCACGCTATCAAAAGCTGCCTTTAGGTCAATAAAACTGAGGTATAGCTGCTGTTTCCGTCGTATATATTTGTCGGCAAGCAACGAGAGCGATAGGATGTTTGTTATAGTGCCACACCCTTTTCTGAACCCCGTTTGGATGAGTGGTATCCGTTTTGTTTTATCAGACCAAATGATCAGATCTTTCAATAGTAGAGAGGCATAGTACTTTGCATCTACGTTCAAAAGTGCTATCAACCTGTAATTGGACGGGGAGGTTCGATCGCCTCCTTTAAAAATCGGAGTAATTACTGATCCTTGCCAGCTTGTCGGAATTTGCCTGTCTCTCTCCACTTCCTCATACAGGTTTTTTAGTCTACCACTCCAGAAGTCTGGGGCTGATTTAAAGATTATTGGAGGGATGCCATTTGGGCCAGGGGCCCCATTTCCACGACCCTTCAGGATTATTCTTTTAACGTCTTCATTACAGAAGCCCGAGTTTCCAATGGTAGATCTTGAGCCACCAGCTTCTTTCCGTTGTGCGTCGTCTATGTTTTGCAATTCGGGATGTTGGCAAGTTGGGGTGCTGTTTGGTTTTGTACGACGTTTCTGTCAAGGCATAATTGTTCCTCTTGCTCCACAATAGTTGTTTGAAACCTCTCTCTCCATACAGGGTGGTTCGATGGTTCAATGTCTGTGAATCTCTTTATTAGTAATGTTACCCACTCATTTTCTTGTACACTTGAGGTAATTGAGTTAGCAGGCCGCTTTAGACCATTTATTATTCCCCAAAAGGCACTTGAGTTGATTTTCTTCGCAGTATGTAATAATTTGGCCCAAAAGTTATCCTCACGTCTTCTTTTGTCTTCCCTCGGCATCTTTTTGTACTTTTTCTTGAGGTTACGTATTTATTCCCAGTCTAGGGAAGACGTCTCGATTCTTTTTAGTCTCCTTACATTTTTCCTTATTTCTTGCTTAAGTTTGACAAGTTCAATTGATGTTGACCTAGTGTGTTTCAGTTCCGAGGGTTGTTTAGGTTTGGCCGACATAATTGTTAGTAGTTTATTCGTGAAAGCTACCCACTCTTGTATCTTGTTGCGTTCGCTTATTTCGCTTTCCATTTAAATTCTCTGTACTGTAACTTGAAGTTCTTCAATGTTCTCTGTTGACCATTTCAGTCGTTTCAAGTCAGTAGAGAGCGTGCTTTCAACAATTATCGCGCTGTTTTGATGCTTGGGAGGCTTTAAATGGAAGTAAATATGTTGATATGAGTGGTCACTTTTAGTAGTGAACTCAATCGAGAACCGTGTGAGAAAGGGGAATAATGGTAGAGATAGAGCAGTATAATAGAGCCTTGATTGCACTTTCCCTCCAAGGTAGGTATTCATTGGAGGGTAATCCTCTGGAGTTCTCCCATTTATTATTCTCAGGCCCAGGTATTCCAAAGTTGTCACCAGCTGTTGTCCTACTGGATCTGGACGTTCCGATTTAAGCTGGTATTGGGGTTGTACCTCCCAGAACTCATTATCTGCTGCTAATTTCTCGTCGTCTTCCGGTGTATAGATTAAATTTGAGTTAAAATCACCTGTGATTATAATTTCCCAGGTGGGGTTGCTGTTTCGTATGTCAATGATTGTGGTTGTTAGCAGCTGAATGTGGGCTTTCTTCTCTTTCGCAGATGGATGAACGTAGATGTTAACCAGTAGTACAGGTGCCGCTCTGTCTGGTAGAGACAGTTTTATTAGTTGCATATTTGGTCTGTAGGGGTCTATTTGCTCGGATTTAATATAGATTTCAGTCGAGACATAGACTGCTAGCCCGCCTTTTGGACGACCATGCTTCCTGTTTTTTTCTGCCGGTGTACTGAAGTGAGTGTATCCGACAAGCGGCAGCTCCTCTAGCGCCCAAGTCTCCTGTAGGACGATTAAGTCACAAGACGCCCAGTTTTGAAGGGGCAGGCTGTCTTCTAGCCATTTAGCGATTCAATTCCAAAACATTAAATAATTTACCATCAAAGAAAATAAAAAAGAAAGAAAACATTTACAAAAATTGTTACAACATTTTAAATGCAAATAAAAATACTATAAAATTAAAATGATAAACAACTATTCATAAAATAAAATGTCAACCAAAATTAGGAAATGTATTGGAGACTGGGAATAATAGATATACTATTCCCACTCCAGTTTATGCAACTGTAGAGAAAATGTAAGACTTCGGAGAGGTTAAACATATTATTCCCACTCCAAACAGCGCAACAGTAGAGAAAGCAGTGGACTTCGGAAGGGTTACATTTACTTTCCCACTCCAGTCTGTGCAACAGTAGGGAAAGAGTTGTACTTCAGAGGGGTAAGATTTACTATTTCCACTCCAGTCTGTGCAACAGTAGGGAAAGCATTGGACATCTGATGGGTTAAATTTACTATTCTGACTCCAGTTTAAGCAGCAGTAGGGAAAGAGTAGTACTTCAGAGGGGTAAGATTTACTATTCCCACTGCAGTCTCTGCAGCAGTAGGGAAAGCATTGGAATTCAGAGGGGTTAAATTTACTATTCCCACTGCAGTCTTTGGAACAGTAACGAAAGCGGTGGACTTCGGAAAGGTTACATTTACTATTCCCACTCCAGTCTGTGTGACAGTAGGGAAAGCGTTGGACTTCGGAGAGGTAAGATTTACTATTCCGATTCTGACTCCCATCTGTGCAAGAGTAGGGAAAGCATTGGACTTCAGAAGGGTTACATTTATTATTCCCACTCCAGTTTAAGCAACAGTAGGGAAAGCGCTGGACTTCGGAGGGGTTGGATTTGCTATTCCCACTCCAGTCTGTGCAAGAGTAGGGAAAGCGTTGAACTATGGAGGCATTAAATTTCCTATTCTCACTGCAGTCTGAGCAACAGTAGGTAAAGTGCTTCACTTCAAACACATTACATATTTGAATAACCCTATTAATTTAGAAAAAATATAAAACTCTAAATATAAATATTATTACTTAACTATGTGTATATATATATATATATATATATATATATATAAATATATATATATATATATATATCCACATGAAAGCGCCCAAAGATTGAGGTGCCGCACACAAGCGTGTTAAACCTTCTTTATTGGTGAGTAGCAGGGAAACCAGCATCGCCTCCACAGCAGAAATGACACCAAACATGTTTCGGGCTTCTGGGCCCTTGATCACTGGCATACACGGGAGGCACAGCTGCAAAGATTCTTGCGCCGCACTCGCAGCGATTAAATATAGTTCCGCCCAGTGGGCGTGCCTCACAACTGCATTCTGGTCTCAGTAGTGAACTTCAATTAGTCCATAGTGGAATGCAGCGATGTCTCCCCATCTATTTACATCCCTATAGTAGGTTGCATGCAGAGAGCAAGACTGGGTCCCTGCTCATGACTCTCAGCAATACGGTCACGCTGTTCCATGAACGCTGCCAATTTCTCAGCGTGCTGGATCTGCTATTCCGCAGCGGGGCTCCTCGCGACCCAGGCAGGGCCGCTACAAAATCCACATGAAAGCGCCCAAAGATTGAGGTGCCGCACACATCGCTGCATTCCACTATGGACTTATTGAAGTTCACTACTGAGACCAGAATGCAGTTGTGAGGCACGCCCACTGGGCGGAACTATATTTAATCGCTGCGAGTGCGGCGCAAGAATCTTTGCAGCTGTGCCTCCCGTGTATGCCAGTAATCAAGGGCCCAGAAGCCCGAAACATGTTTGGTGTCATTTCTGCTGTGGAGGTGATGCTGGTTTCCCTGCTACTCACCAATAAAGAAGGTTTAACACGCTTGTGTGCGGCACCTCAATCTTTGGGCGCTTTCATGTGGATTTTGTAGCGGCCCTACCTGGGTCGCGAGGAGCCCCGCTGCGGAAGAGCAGATCCAGCACGCTGAGAAATTGGCAGCGTTCATGGAACAGCGTGACCGTATTGCTGAGAGTCATGAGCAGGGACCCAGTCTTGCTCTCTGCATGCAACCTACTATAGGGATGTAAATAGATGGGGAGACATCGCTGCATTCCACTATGGACTTATTGAAGTTCACTACTGAGACCAGAATGCAGTTGTGAGGCACGCCCACTGGGCGGAACTATATTTAATCGCTGCGAGTGCGGCGCAAGAATCTTTGCAGCTGTGCCTCCCGTGTATGCCAGTGATCAAGGGCCCAGAAGCCCGAAACATGTTTGGTGTCATTTCTGCTGTGGAGGCGATGCTGGTTTCCCTGCTACTCACCAATAAAGAAGGTTTAACACGCTTGTGTGCGGCACCTCAATCTTTGGGCGCTTTCATGTGGATTTTGTAGCGGCCCTGCCTGGGTCGCGAGGAGCCCCGCTGCGGAAGAGCAGATCCAGCACGCTGAGAAATTGGCAGCGTTCATGGAACAGCGTGACCGTATTGCTGAGAGTCATGAGCAGGGACCCAGTCTTGCTCTCTGCATGCAACCTACTATAGGGATGTAAATAGATGGGGAGACATCGCTGCATTCCACTATGGACTTATTGAAGTTCACTACTGAGACCAGAATGCAGTTGTGAGGCACGCCCACTGGGCGGAACTATATTTAATTGCTGCGAGTGCGGCGCAAGAATCTTTGCAGCTGTGCCTCCCGTGTATGCCAGTGATCAAGGGCCCAGAAGCCCGAAACATGTTTGGTGTCATTTCTGCTGTGGAGGCGATGCTGGTTTCCTGCTACTCACCAATAAAGAAGGTTTAACACGCTTGTGTGCGGCACCTCAATCTTTGGGCGCTTTCATGTGGATTTTGTAGCGGCCCTGCCTGGGTCGCGAGGAGCCCCGCTGCGGAAGAGCAGATCCAGCACGCTGAGAAATTGGCAGCGTTCATGGAACAGCGTGACCGTATTGCTGAGAGTCATGAGCAGGGACCCAGTCTTGCTCTCTGCATGCAACCTACTATAGGGATGTAAATAGATGGGGAGACATCGCTGCATTCCACTATGGACTTATTAAAGTTCACTACTGAGACCAGAATGCAGTTGTGAGGCACGCCCACTGGGCGGAACTATATTTAATCGCTGCGAGTGCGGCGCAAGAATCTTTGCAGCTGTGCCTCCCGTGTATGCCAGTGATCAAGGGCCCAGAAGCCCGAAACATGTTTGGTGTCATTTCTGCTGTGGAGGCGATGCTGGTTTCCCTGCTACTCACCAATAAAGAAGGTTTAACACGCTTGTGTGCGGCACCTCAATCTTTGGGCGCTTTCATGTGGATTTTGTAGTGGCCCTGCCTGGGTCGCGAGGAGCCCCGCTGCGGAAGAGCAGATCCAGCACGCTGAGAAATTGGCAGCGTTCATGGAACAGCGTGACCGTATTGCTGAGAGTCATGAGCAGGGACCCAGTCTTGCTCTCTGCATGCAACCTACTATAGGGATGTAAATAGATGGGGAGACATCGCTGCATTCCACTATGGACTTATTGAAGTTCACTACTGAGACCAGAATGCAGTTGTGAGGTACGCCCACTGGGCGGAACTATATTTAATCGCTGCGAGTGCGGCGCAAGAATCTTTGCAGCTGTGCCTCCCGTGTATGCCAGTGATCAAGGGCCCAGAAGCCCGAAACATGTTTGGTGTCATTTCTGCTGTGGAGGCGATGCTGGTTTCCCTGCTACTCACCAATAAAGAAGGTTTAACACGCTTGTGTGCGGCACCTCAATCTTTGGGCGCTTTCATGTGGATATATATATATATATATAAATATATATAAATATATATATAAATAAATATAAATATATATATAAATAAAATGAGACAACAATTAATTAACCAATTTACAAAATGTATATACAATGTAATAATTGATTTTCAATTAACAAATAATGGTTACTTAATTATTACTTAACTAATTTGCAACCCTATACCCCTACAAAACTAGCAACCCAAAACCAGAATATATCTAAAAGAAATGAGTGTAACATGATTTACATCATTGATAATCAATTACTGAAATTACTTGTTAATTAATAATTATTTCTTTATTAATTATTACTTAATTACATTTCCACCCTCCTACAACTTTATAAACGCTGCCGGCCACACCTAGATTATAAGTAAAAAATATTATCATTACACAATTTACATAATTATTATTCAATTAAATATTTAATTATATATTAATAATAATGACTTTTTAATTATTTCTTATTTAACTTCCCACCCTATATCCCTCAGAACCTAGCAACCTGCAACTAAATTATAACTAAAATAAATCATTATTACATAATGCACATAATATTCTATTAAATAACTAATAATCATGACTAATTAATTATTAATTAATTATTACTTATTTAACTTCCCACCCTATACCCCTATGAACCCAGCATCCCACACCTAAAATATAACTAAAATATATGATTATTACCCAATTTACATAATTAATGATCAATTCCATAGTTAATAATTAATTTTTAATTCATTATTACCTAATTAAGTTCCCACCCTATACCCTTACAAACGTAACAACCTGCACCTAAAATATAAGTGAAATAATTTGCTATTACATATCAAACACATACATAAAAATTATTAATAAATTATTACTTAATTAACTTACCACCCTATCCCCCTACAAACCCAACGGCCCGCTATGACACTATAAATTACAATTAGCCAATAATTTAACAATTCGAACTCACTTAAAATTAAAAACTATACTTTTAAAAATAAATAACAATTATATCAGCAATAGTTGCACATAAAATTATCATATGAACTAAAACACATTAAAATAATCAAAAATAAATATTCTTGATATCTATATTATTGAAAATGATATTAACAACAATGATATTCTTAACAACAAAATTACTTACCTGACTTCTTTTTCACAGAAGAGAGTGAGAGAAGCAGCAAAGTTGCAATCTCCCAAGTACTAAATTACACAAAAGGCAACTGCTGTTATCTGTTTTCCAACTGGATATACAGACTATTAAACTGGTAAACTAAAGACCGGGAGATCCCGGCAAAGTTTGTCCTAATATATAACCACTCTAGGTGTTGGGATATCCACAGATATTGGAGAAGATGCCTCACTCACTAATAGTGACATGCTTCATCATTGGCGTCTTTCCACACCCAGGCGTTAACCCCCACTAAAACATCATGAATGGTTGGAATGCTAAATGCAAATCTGGTCTTCACATATGTGAACACGATACAGATGCGAATGAGTGAATGAGAAACATACCACATCTTTCTGTCTGCTTCATCAATGCTAATGAGGGATAATTATAATGATGGGAAGGGTCGGCGTGATAATAACAAAAAAATAAAACAAACGTGAAACTTCACGAGATAGAGAGATTGGGAAATTAAGGGATTAGAATACATAAGTAATAATTACCATCCAACCTTACCACATGGGATGGGTTATTTCTTCTCTCTTTTTCAGTCTGTGACTACAAGACGGCACCTTAGTCCACCAACCCGCATGGTACAAGTTAGTACCATCTAGTAGGTGAGAAATATTCTTGATAACAGTAGGATGTAGGATTTTGCATGAAATAACACCTAAACTTAGATGATCTGGATATATATCATACGAGCCATAATTTGGTCCACCATTGAGTATGTATCTTTGAAAGTAACACGCATTACGGGTAGACAAACAGATTTAGAGGTCATGTGTTCAATTGTCTTGGTATAAAAAACACACAATGGCCCGGACCTGTTGAATTACTTTAGCACGAATACAGAGAGCACCTTGGGACACAGAGAATTGCGAGGTAGTTGCACTTGTAGATCAAGAGCTCGTAGATAATATTCACCCAAAACACTTTGACTAAGTGTATTGAAGAAGTCACGGTGATAATATAAATTTAAAAATTTGTAAATACGAGAACTCCATTTAAACCACTTGTCCACTATTTTGTTTCCTTTTCCTCTAGAAAAACTACTGGACCAATATGAAATATAGGTGAGTGCAATAGGCCTCACTCTTCTGCATTAGTAAATTGCGTAACATCGAGCAGGGACACCTAGGAGTAGACATTCTAGCCCTGATGAAGGCCCCAGACCCGTAAAGGCTCACGTTGCGGGCCGAAACATGTTGGCACTTTAAAGAGGGTATATTTGAACGAATTGAATTCAAAGAACCCCAATGAGTTTACAATTTTATCTTATACCCCAGGTACCCCAAGAATAAAACATAGAGTGTGGGCATACCTGTAGGTAGTTTTAATATCACCCATCTGGTTCCCTGCATAACCAGTCAATTTTATATAAGAACTCCCATAACATCTCTGGTTGAGTCCGCCCAGGTAGTACCATCTTACCTGGGTGTGGAAAGACGCCAATGATGAAGCATGTCACTATTAGTGAGTGAGGCGTCTTCTCCAATATCTGTGGCTATCCCAACACCTACAGTGGTTATATATTAGGACAAACTTTGCCGGGATCTCCCGGTCTTTAGTTTACCAGTTTAATAGTCTGTATATCCAGTTGGAAAACAGATAACAGCAGTTGCCTTTTGTGATAATATAGTACTTGGGAGATTGCAACTTTTCTGCTTCTCGCACTCTCTTCTGTGAAAAAGAGTCTAGACGGGCCTCCATAGCCCCGAGAGTTTAAATCAGTGATTTATAAGAAACCAAATAGGTTCCCACTTCCTCAGATAAAAAATTCAGATCTGATCACAGACTGGTGTGTTTCCCACCCCCTTTCCTGTTTTTTAAACAAAGATGGCAGAGGGTCTGACATATGATGAGGACGTAATATCGTCCATTTTAGCACTACCTCCACTAATCTCTGACACAACCCTGACACAAACTACCCAGAACAATGGTGATTGGGACTCCCTCACCGAATTGAAAAGGACTCAACTAAAAACAGCGTTACATGGGGCAATAATGACCGAATATCTCCGGGGAAACATAGCCCCCAACGGTTTGATTGTATCAAATGCACCCCGAATTTTCCTTAATGATCCTGAATTTCGACGCAGCTGGTCTCTCATAGCATGGAAATGCACGAGAGACTGGCTGGTCCTGATCATACAAACAGCCAAGAGACTCTCCGATGCCCTGTTAATAGAAATCAAAACAATGGAAAACGGTTTAAAGACCCAAATCACCATCGGATCTTTTAAAAAGAAATTAGAGGAAAATAATAAGATCATAAATGAATATAAAGAATATCTCACACAAGTGAAGATTGTGAAATTCCAAAAAGATTTGAAACGTTTCAAATACGAGAACATCTTTCCATACTCAAAAGAGGACTATAACCCAACCGAAAGGGACAAGTCAGATTTCTCTGACACGGACAGCACAGGGTCCGGTAGAAATTCAAGTGACTCCTCATCTGATGGGCAAAACCAGAGATGGAGTAATAAGAAAAGGGGAGGTCGTTCCCGCAGGAACAGGGGCAATTACCAACCTATGGGCCCGTACAACCAACAATCTTTTGGATGGGGACCCTATATGCAACCCCCATTCCAACCTCCACAATACGGGTATCAATGGCAACCCTACCAGCCTCCTTTTTTAGGGAGGGGCCATACCAGAGGAGGAGGAAATCAGAGAGGCCCGAGAGTACAATGGCAATCGAACCAAGAAGACTTAATGATACAGGACGCAAGGCCGAGCACCAGCAGAAGTCTACGGGAATAATAAACCTGAGTACGAGGATTTTGTCCCCGGCCCAACAGGCTGTTCTAAACAGAGGACTAGGTTTTATACCAACTACAATATCAAATCTTTTTGACCTGAGAATTGAACTAGCGGAATTTTTCCACAGGTTACGACTATCAGTCTTCTTTGCGGAGGCAGATGGGCCGCCAGAACTTGAGGAAGATAAGAACACAGGCCTCAAAAGGAAGTCAAACTTAACCCCACCTAATCACACGATGCCACCGGCACTATTGGCATTTGAAAAAGCAGTGACATTAGAGGTCGACAAACTCAAAGATAATGAAAACAGAGTTTTCAACAATTTGTCAACCAGTGAACGCCATGCCATTACTGAAATCGATAATATGAGTGACATCATAATAAAACCGGCCGATAAGGGGGGTGCAACAGTGGTGATGCCTTTGGATATGTATAATAAAGAATGCAGGAGACTATTGGACGACTCCCGTAATTATATGCGGCTGCAGAAAGATCCAACTGAGGAACTGAAAAAATAACATACATGACATGGTGAACACAGCAGCAGAAGAAGGGTGGATTACAACAGCAGAAGCAGGCTTTCTGAAGAAGTAAATCCGAAAATACCTTACTTCTACATCCTGCCTAAAGTGCATAAGAACACAAATCCACCACCAGGAAGGCCAATTGTATCTGGGATCGGATCGGTCCTGGAGCCATTATCAAAATTTACAGACCATTTTTTTAGACCGATGGTCCAAAGGATGCCCTCATATCTCAAAGACACTCGAGATATTCTGATAAAATTCCAAACATTGTCGTTCGATCCTACAACAGACTTTTTCATCACTCTAGACGTGGAGGCGCTGTATACCAGCATCCCGCAAGAATCATCTCTAGAAGTGATAGAAATGTTGCTAAACAATGAAATATGGACATCTATTACCCCAATCAAATTCATAATTGATTGTGCGAGATTGGCCTTAACCAAAAATTATTTTGAATTTGACGGTGATTATTTTTTACAAACTCATGGAACATCTATGGGCATGACCTGTGCTCCAAGTATAGCCTGCCTCTATATGCATGATTTTGAGACCAAATTCATCTACAACAACCCTTACAACACCAAAATGGTGGTCTGGAAGAGGTTTATAGACGATATCTTCCTGATCTGGAAGGGGAATGAAATTGAAGCACATGAATTCCTTAGTTGGCTCAACTCAAGGGACCAATACCTGAAATTCACTATGACAGTGAGAAAAGATTCCATCACTTTTCTAGACTTGAGAATCTGGCCAGAAAACAAAACACTAAAAACTGAGGTTTTTATAAACCAACGGATGTGAATAATCTATTGAGATATGATAGTTTCCACCCGAAGACCCTGAAACACAACTTACCAGTGGGACAATTCCTAAGACTTCGTAGGAATTGTTCAGATAAGGAAACATATGAAGAACATGCGAAGAAGCTCACACATAAACTACAAGCCAAATCCTACCCCAACAGACTTGTTAAACAAGCATACAAAAGGGCTAAGATCAATCCCAGAGAAGCATTATTGGAGACACACCCAAAACCTGAAAACAAAAGACTGGTATGTGTGACCACGTATGGTACAGAATCCAATAGGATTAAAAGAATTATTCTACGACATTGGAAAACTTTAAACTCTGGACCCCTCAAAATGGAAAAACCGATGTTTGCTTTTAAGCGAGGCAAGTCACTTCGGGACTCGGTGGTCCACACCCGCCCTAAGAAAAAAGCAGGAATAAGACAACAAACGAACACACTTTGGAATCTCCCCGAAGTGGTGGGACATTTCCCGTGTGGAACATGCAACGTATGTGGTCTAACAAAGGCGAGTAAAGACATCGAGTTGGGTTTGAAAACACCCTGGGAACAGAGGAAGTTTTCTAATTGCAACAGCAACAACGTTGTTTACATTATGATCTGTAAATGCCAACTTAAATACATCGGAATGACAACCCGCAAAGTCAAGGTACGACTAAATGAACATTGCAGTACATTCCGGTGTGGAAAAACAGTTACAAAAATGATGCGACATTTCCAAACAACAGGGCATAACGAGAATGACTTTACATGGTCAGTAATTGAAAGACTACCCAATACATGTACTGAGAAACAGCTTTTAAAACTCGAACAAAGATGGATATACCGCTTGTCAAGTACAGTACATGGGTTAAATGAGGAAATCCCGTGGACAACACTAACGTAATACAGGAAAAACTAGGATACTGGCACAAAATCCTGATCAGAAAAATGGGGCTGGGTAGATAAAAATTGGAGGTTACATTTTTGAATCCCAATTAATACCATTATTCCCACGACTACATAACCATTCTGATATCTAAGGAGGTAAATAACGAAATTAAACCCAGGGTCAATAACTACATACCCTCACATTTTGTGAAAACAAGTGTGCAATATGACTGTACACCCGTATTAGAAGAATACATCAAATGCCACAGATTGGGAAAACTCTTTTTCAGAATAAACTTTATTGTTCCCTAGATGCACGTAATGCAACATAATGCGTAGATAATTTTGTAGACAACACATAGAAAAAGTAAGCATCACATAAGAATGGGTGAATTATAACAACAAAAAAACCCTAAGTGAAAAGATAATCTAGAAATGAGCATATTTGTCCATGTTACAAAAAAAAACGGAACGCGAGTATATAATCAATGACTACATTGCCCAGCAGTCAATGTTCAATCGAGATGCCGCCGCGGGAAACAGCCGTCACAGACATCAACCTCCAATCATATGATGTTTACGTGAGACATCCGTCTGAACCAATGACGCTAGACGACAAAACGAATAAGATACTTAAGACGCTGCGCCGCCATTCACGATACTCGGCGGCGGGCGGTGTGAGTGTTACAGGTACACATGCGGTGACCGATCTTTGATGAAGTAAGTTGTGCGCATTAACTTTACGAATGTTTCGGCACATAAACCAAGGGGAATGCACCCCTTGGAAGGTGAAGGGCATAACTTAAATACCAAACGGGACCACAGGGGCAATATAAAATTCGGCATATCAAGGGTACGCACTCTAAAGATATTTGATTAGTTGTCAAAAAGAACCCGATACTCAGGTCTCAAAGAATGCAAAAGTCATGAAGGAATATACAAACAACTCAAGGTCTTTCCAACAAGCATGAGTTGAGTATGTGTGGTGATACAGTACGTTAAAATGTGGATGAATGACAACATCTCTTTGATGCAGCCACCCGAGATGCAGCCTTCAAAGTATGACAGCATAATGATATTGATGAATACAACCAGGCGTTAACCCCCACTAAAACATCATGAATGGTTGGAATGCTAAATGCAAATCTGGTCTTCACATACGTGAACACGATACAGATGCGAATGAGTGAATGAGAAACATACCACATCTTTCTGTCTGCTTCATCAATGCTAATGAGGGATGATTATAATGATGGGAAGGGTCGGCGTGATAATAACAAAAAAATAAAACAAACGTGAAACCTCACAAGATAGAGAGATTGGGAAATCAAGGGATTAGAATACATAAGTAATAATTACCATCCAACCTTACCACATGGGATGGGTTATTTCTTCTCTCTTTTTCAGTGTGTGACTACAAGACGGCACCTTAGTCCACCAACCCGCATGGTACAAGTTAGTACCATCTAGTAGGTGAGAAATATCCTTGATAACAGTAGGATGTAGGATTTTGCATGAAATAATACCTAAACTTAGATGATCTGGATATATATGATACGAGCCATAATTTGGTCCACCATTGAGTATGTATCTTTGAAAGTAACACGCATTACGGGTAGACAAACAGATTTAGAGGTCATGTGTTCAATTGTCTTGGTATAAAAAATACACACAATGGCCCGGACCTGTTGAATTACTTTAGCACGAATACAGAGAGCACCTTGGGGCACAGAGAATTGCGAGGTAGTTGCACTTGTAGATCAAGAGCTCGTAGATAATATTCACCCAAAACACTTTGACTAAGTGTATTGAAGAAGTCACGGTGATAATATAAATTAAAAAATTTGTAAATGCGAGAACTCCATATAAACCACTTGTCCACTATTTTGTTTCCTTTTCCTCTAGAAAAACTACTGGACCAATATGAAATATAGGTGAGTGCAATAGGCCTCACTCTTCTGCATTAGTAAATTGCATAACATCGAGCAGGGACACCTAGGAGTAGACATTCTAGCCCTGATGAAGGCCCCAGACCCGTAAGGGCTCACGTTGCAGGCCGAAACATGTTGGCACTTTAAAGAGGGTATATTTGAACGAATTGAATTCAAAGAACCCCAATGAGTTTACGATTTTATCTTATACCCCAGGTACCCCAAGAATAAAACATAGAGTGTGGGCATACCTGTAGGTAGTTTTAATATCACCCATTTGGTTCCCTGCATAACCAGTCAATTTTATATAAGAACTCCCATAACATCTCTGGTTGAGTCCGCCCAGGTAGTACCATCTTACCTGGGTGTGGAAAGACGCCAATGATGAAGCATGTCACTATTAGTGAGTGAGGCGTCTTCTCCAATATCTGTGGATATCCCAACACCTAGAGTGGTTATATAATACGACAAACTTTGCCGGGATCTCCCGGTCTTTAGTTTACCAGTTTAATAGTCTGTATATCCAGTTGGAAAACAGATAACAGCAGTTGCCTTTTGTGATAATATAAATTATATTCTTGACAGCAATAATTCTGCATCACAATATTTTTTTCTGATGTTTCTGTCTCCCGATATTTACAACTTGATATTTTGTCCAAATACCTTTCCCAGGCTTCACCTTAGATAAGGGCCTAATTTATATCTGGGCGGATGGGTTACTCCATCACAAGGGTGATGAATATCCCGCCTGCCGAAATATAAATCCCATTATGTCCTATGGGATTTACATTTCAGCGCATAGGATATCCCTCGCCGTTGTGACGGAGCAACCCGTTCACCGAGATCTGAATCAGGCCCTTAGTCTGACAGTCAGGCCCTGCCATTTTCTCTAAGTTTTATCCCTGCTTGCCTGGTAGGAGACCAGTTTTCCTTCTGTAAAATGACTCTTCTTTTTGTGTTGAAGTGGTATGCTGAGATTCACGTTTATCCTACCTATTTTGCTTGACTAGCCCTCTCCACCCTCTTGTCTATAGAGTAAAATGTAGCATTAGTCAATAGACACAAAAAGGGAAAAAGAAATATGTTGTGCCCATATTTTATCAGTCTGCAACAGTTCTCATTCAGAAGCAGTACAGTGGCAGCATACAGTCTAAATTAAGGCTCACTCCAGCCTTTGACACACAGAATGCAAATAAAGGACAGGAGCTCCTTCTTCCTCCATGCCCTGGCAAATATATTACAACATGTTCTGACTGTGTGTAAGGCATTGGCTTATAATCATTGCCAAACAATATTGAAGCCTCTTCCACTTGATATGTTTTTCTAGTCATTTTGTTTAGCAGAGAAACTATCCTATTCCAAAACATCTGCATCTCCAATCATATAACAAACATTTAACCACTCTCTGGAGCTGTAGCCCCATCTTTAAGATATATCTTTGATCTCATAGTTCACATTTTGCTATACCGGCAGGAGTAACATACAAATCAAAAATAATTTGATATTATAGGGCTCTTATTTGGACTTGGTGAGAATATTGCATAAATCTTCCAAGGCTTTTCCTATGACAGCTGTGAGAAAGTGGATTATTATTTGGGTTGGAGGGTACTCCACTACAATTAATTTTTTCACTATCCTTGTTAGGTCCAGTAAAGGTTTCTGTAATTTAAAATTGAGCTCAACCCATAGTAACTATGGCACACAGCAAACAAGCCTATTACCTTAAAAGAAAAGTGTATACAATCTAGAAGTCCAAAAATTGTTAAAAGTTGAAAACACAACACAATAAAAATTCCACTCCAATTTATAAGAATAGAGAATATGTTAAATGGTAAATGACACCCAAATGGCAAATGTCCAATAAGGAGAATGAAAAATATGAATTTTTAAATTTGTAGATACAAATAGTGCCACAAAGCTCAAAGCACCAACTGTGGGAAACTGGGGTACTAGACCGGTACAATAGTATAGTTTAAGACCTACCGCGATGGTGTGCAGGTAGAAATCAGAGGGCTTATTTATAAGTCCCTTGCACCATGCGTGCGTCACTTTTAAACGGGAAAAAGTGATGCACTGGTGGTGCAAGGGGCTTGTAAATAAGCCCCCATGTTTGTCCTGGTCGGAAATAGTACCTTCTGGCTTAGTCTCTGAAATGAAAGTAAAAAATCCTAAGCAGGGCAAGGCAGCAGGCTGTGGTTGAGATGGGTTCCATGAGACTGGATAGCTGTCAGACAAAATCCCTGGGGAGCTATTGACTTTTGGCTGGAAAGCTCTGAGTGGGAGAAATTCAAAATACGCACCCAAGGAATGCTCCTTGTCGGGCGCATACTTTTGGTGTCTTTGCCCAGTGAAGATTTCTACCTTTGAATTTAGTCACTTGTTTGGAGCTCCGATTCCTCTAGCAGGGTAAGGCTGCAAATTGTAGCTCAACAGGGCTCCATGAGTCTGGATACCTTTTCCACCATGTTCTATTGAAAAGTTTAGAGTAAGAGCAACCTTAATCAGTGGCCCAGAGGCAACATTTGAAAGATTGACTTGGCAGGTTTGTCCTGGTCTTTTAACAGATACAAAGTCTTGAAAAAGTTTCTAAGTCATAGCATTTAGGGTAAGGCAGGAGGAGTGCATTCTGACACTTATCTAAAGGCCCCATGATCTTTGGGACACCACATAGGGGCCAAGACTCAATCCAATAAAAGCCTAGGGTTCTCCTCACAGATCACAAAAGCAGGTGCAGTCCTTCTTTTGCCCTCCACAGGTCCAGCAGTGCTCTGAAGAGGGTACGTCGGGATGCAAAAGTTCCTGGGGGACCCATGCCAAATGTTTCAGCACTTCCGGTGTATTTTACTGTAAACTATCCCACAGTGCCACTCTCAACCTAAAAACAACATGGCAGAACATGTCTTGCCCTGTACAGAGCTCCCTGTGCACACATAGAGGTATGACGGCTATGCTAATAGGCAAACCCTCCTTTGTGGTCACTCTAAACCAAATCTGGGGTAGCTCCCCCTCCTACTGGATTTGTAGACATGCTGGCTAGGAAGACTACATTGGGGCAACCCTAGCTGGTAGCCACATCTGCCTGTGACAGGATAGGCTTCCTTTAAAGTTAATTATGTTCCTGGGCACAGACTAGGAGGTCTTCCTCTCAGGGAAGGGAGGTCAACCTCTATTCCTTTTTTACAGCTCTGGGAGCCACTTCTTATCTAATCAAGGAGCCATTCAGCTTCTGGGACATAGTGAACACTGGCAGAATGGCACAGTTGTCTCAGGTAGAAAAATGGAAACTTTGAACAAGTGTCATTTTCAAAATAATACCATAAATTTTGACTTGGCCATTAAGTTAGATTTTAAATTACTATTAAAATGAACCCTTGAATCACTTTTCTAGCTACTCCCAAACTAAAGTTAAGCATTATAAGGTATTATAAGGCGTAACCCAGTGCTTTCCTGTGGGAGAGCCAGCCTTACCACAGTGCAAAAATGACTTGGGTGGGGGGCTTGGTTCACTGCCAGAAATTTAAAACATAACAGATAGAAGACCTGCTTTGTAAATTCTATGCACCCTGACCTATGAGTATTTAGAGCCTACCTTAGGGGTAATTTATAAGCATTAAGAAAGAAGGTTTAGGCCTGGCATAAGGTGCATTTTCCCAAAGTCTGGGGGCGTCCCTAATTCGCACTCAAAGTATTCTTTAAATAAGTTCTTCAAAAAGAGCTACGTTTCTCACGGAAATTCTTTTTATTTATTTTGTTTATTCTTCATGATTTTTAAACTTTCTTCACTGACCTTGGGGACAGCGCATTTAGTGCATGTTTCATCCTCATACTCAGGAGGATTTACCAATCAGCACCACAGAAATCAGCTTAACTCGATTCATCGACCCACCTGTGAGTGTGTGAGTCTAATTAACAGTTGGATTAAATACAAGATGCATTTTGCCAGGTTATTTTAGCAGTGTTAAAACTGCATTCCCAGGCTGTAGAGGCAGGACTGGAGACATGCTTTGCATTGTCTCTTCAGCAGTGGCACAATATGTGCTGCAGCCCACTAATGATATTTAACTTACCGGTCCTAGGTGCACTTTGTGCCATATACAGGGGACTCATAGTTGAGTTAAATATGCCAATTAGGTGTATGCCAAGTTGGCGTGTTTTTAGGGGTCAGAGCACATACACTGGAGACTGAACAGCAATGTTCCAGTCTGCAAAACCAAAAAGCTGGCCAAAAAATCTAGCACAAAGTGGGGTTGACCAGACAAAAAGTGAGCATTGTCCTACAACAGCCATATAGTATGTTGAGCTAATACATTTTAACCAATTCTGCCCCCACAAAGGCAGGACATTTCACTTCACTTTCATCACTGCAGTTTAAAAAACAGTGAGAGGTGGTAATGCTTGTAAGTAAAAAATGTAATTGTTGGTGACTGGCAGAAGGTTTACTTAAGTAGTGTCTTATTTGCAAATGATAAAAGAAAATGTGTCTGAAATTTGCTCTCAATAGGATTAAATTACTTAATGTGAGGTCTCAATCTCCTTTAGTTCAACAGGCATATTCTTATAGTTCCAGAATATGGTAGCAGCTTATAGTGGGGATATTTAAAGATTTTTATGTAATTTCACACCCTATAAAATGTGGCTAAAGCTCGTGGACAGACTTTTGGCCTGTGGAATCCAAGATACAGCCTTAAAATGGCTGCAACAGTTCTTATCTGACAGATATCAAACCATCACTTTGGGTTCCTACCGGTCAGTAAAAACGCATTTGGATAAGGGGGTTCCGCAGGGGTCTTGTTTGAGTCCCACACTGTTCAACGTTTATATGGCCCCATTGGCAAAAATAGTTGAACAGTTTGGGTTCGAGATAATATCATATGCTGATGATACTCAGCTTATGTTTAAAATTGGTCCTAACCTAGAGACAGAGAAAACCCGCTTTGCTACAGGAATGCTTGCAATATCTAGTTGGATGACGGATAATTGCCTCCAATTGAACCCCGGTAAGACTGAGATTATGTTAATGGGGAAAGCCTCATCCATCTGGGTGGGTGACTGGTGGCCCCCCAATTGGGAGAGGTCCCTGTACCCAGAAAAATTGTGAAAAACCTAGGGATAAAATTGGACCAATCATTAACAATGAAGGATCACATAAATGCCACTACTAGCTCCTGCTACCATGCCCTGCGCCTTTTACGTAGGATCTTCCCTTATTTGCCCATAAATTCACGTAGAACCCTTGTTCAAGCTATGGTGATTAGCAAAATGGATTACGGAAATGCCCTACTGGCAGAGGCGGATGAGACCTCGCTTGCCAAACTACAAGTGATCCAGAACACGGCCACAAGGCTAATTCTAAACCGCCCTACAGGCTCCTCGTCCGGCCCTCTGCTGAGAGAACTACACTGGTTACCGGTAAAGAAACAATCCTTTTTTAAAATCTGTTGCCTCACGTACAACGCTCTCAGAGGCAAAGGGCCCCGGTACTTGCAGAGGAAACTTTTAAAATACGTTCCATGCCGAAATCTTAGATCTAGCTCACTTGGCCTCTTACAGGTGCCCCGAATACGCCTTAAGCGTACTGGGGGGGAAAGCCTTTTCCCACCTTGCTCCTAAATATTGGAACAAGTTGCCCCTGGCTCTCCGTGAGACCCCTTCTTACAGCACCTTCAGAAAAAAACTGAAAGCCTTTCTGTTCTAGGACATTAGGCAGTCCCTCAGGTATGTCTCAACACAAGCGCCGAGATGCCCCCGGGTGAGTCGTGCGCTATAGAAGTGGTTTTAACATAACATAACATTTGATGTGTCTGAAGAGTTGCGGATTTAAAATTTTTAAATAAAGTAAATTGATGCCCAAAAAAACCAAAACATTAACAAAGTAGATACTGAAATGAAGTTTTCTCCAGCCTTGTGCAGTAATAGAAATTCCAGTTAGATTGAGAAAATGTTACTCTTCCTAAGGTAGCTGCTTCAGCTGAAAGGAGTTTCTTGACCTTTTGTTAAGCCAGACAGCGGAAGACTAGTGTATCTAGTTTACAGAACAATCTTTTAGGCACCCTGATCAGTACAAATCATAAAAACCATCATTTTGGTGATTGAGACTCTCAACTAATGAAGTTGGAAAATAATTATAATTCCTTATTTTCTGTGGACTTTCACTTTACAGCAGTTAATATTTTTGCAATAAACGATTCTTTAAACTTACTAGTGAACATTACTCAAAAATATTTGACCTGCTGCAACATCCATGGTATACTGCCTATGACAAGGAATAACAGTATCCGCGACTTAGCCTCATTAAGTTAATAAATTAACACTATTTGAAATTTAATGGCAGTTTTTCAGTACCATGTATGTGTTTTTCTATGTTAGTGACACATTCTTTGGATACTGTGTGATGTAAACTTGAGATTGTGCACTACTAATTGGTTGAATTTCAGCAGCTAACATTCTGTCAAAATGGAGAAACAATCCTGGGCCATGCATGTTAGGGACATATAAAAGGAGATACTAAAATATACCCTTTCTTTTCTAGCTTGTGCTATAATCCATGTGAAACTGTATAATACTGAGTTGAAGACCAATGTTTTAGGTTTGCGATAATATCCATTGATTTAAATTATTTTTTCACTTCTCCCGGAGGCATTTAGGGGCATAGTTATGAGCCTCTTTGCGTCGTTCTTGCACCATGCAACATGGTGCAAGACTGACGCAAATTAAAAATGAGGAGGCAGATTTACAAGCCCCTTGCGCCACCAGTACGTCACTTTTTGTGATGAACTGGTGGCGTATTTCTCTGCCCCATATTTACAAGGACAGGAAAAGCCACCCTGCGTCGCTTTTCCTGTCCTTGTAAATATGGCCCCTTTACACGCAGCACTTTGCGTGAAAGGGGCGTTCCATGGGTGTTGCTGTGGGTGTTCCCACGCAACACCCATGGAACAAGACACATTTCCAGATTTACAAGGAATCGTAAATCTGCAAATGCGTTAGAATGTTATGCCTCCCCAGGGGAGGCGTAGCGAGGTGCAGTGAGGAGAAATGTTTTCATTTCTCCTCGTTTTTTCCTCTTTCAATGCGTGCTGCATTCTACAGCACGCATTGAAAGAGAAAAATGCCTGTAGTGATTGTTTTTGTGCAGGAAGGTGCCCCTTCCTGCACAAAAACAATCTCCCCATGACGCAGGCATCCTTGCACCATGGTGCAAGGGTGCTGGCACCGGCGCATGGCAGCTGTTTGCGCGCCAGCGCAGGGAAGAGCAGAGGAATGCGACATATTATTGTAAATATGTTGCATTCCTGTGCTTTGGAAGTGCCGCAGCATGGCGCAGCCAAAGGACTTGCATTGCCGCGCTGTGGCACTTCCTTGTAAATCTGCCCCGAGATTTATGAAGCCACACAAGACAGCCAGTGGCTTCATAAATCTTGAGTAATGCAATGCAACACATATTGCTCCAGGGAGGCGTTTCCATGGCCATTGTGTAAGTGTTCTCATGCAACATCCATGGATTTTGACGCATTCCCAGATTTACCCGCAGTGGCAGACCTGGGAATGCACCAAAAACCTACGCCTCCCTAGTTGAGGTGTAATGAGGAGAAATATATTTTTTTCTACTCGTTTTTTCCTCTTTCTGTGTGTGCTGCTTCTGCAGCATATATAGAAAGAGAAAAAAGCCTCAGTGAATTGTTGTTGTGCAGAACAGTGCCCCTTCCTGTACAAAAACAATTTTCCTTACAACTCAGGCACCCTTGCACCATGATACAAGTGTGTCTGTGTTTTCACTAGGCAGCCAAAAGGGGGCCAGCACAAGGGAAAAGGCAGGAAAGCTCAGTTTCTTCTTAAATACAGCGCTTTCCTGCCCTTTCCCTGTCAAGCCGTGCAGAGCAGCAAGGTGACTTCCTGAGCTGCACTGTGTGACCATGAATATGGCCCTTAGTTTATAGGAAGATCCTTAATTTCCTGAGCCACTCTTAGTCGCTAAGCTCATATGGTCCGACTTCAGTCTAACATAGAATCACTTAACATTCCAAATGATCAGCTTTTGTAATATCTGTCCTAGCTCTGAGCTTTGCAATATCTTTTTGCACTAGTTTCCACATTTATTTTAAGTGAATTAATATATTTCCCCCTTTTTTCAGTTGAACACCCTCCACACACCTTTATGTCCCCGCCTCTGCCATTGCTCTTTCCAACCCTTCTTCATGCCCTTGGCTACGACCCCATGTCAAGATATCACTTTAGAAAGGGAAAACATGGACCCAGAAATATAGTTATCAGACAGGTCCACTATTTCATCCTATGCAAATGCTATTTCCCAAAGGCAGGGTATCTGCCCTGGGATAAGACCCCCCCACCCTACCCTCCTTTAGATGCTTGATGCCATCACACATTTTTCATAAATTTCTCACTCACTGATTTGAACTTTTATACTGTGAACTCATTTTGTGAGGTGGGACTGGGCCTTTTAGCAATCATAAGCTGCCACATCGCATCTTGCTCAATAAAAAACGAAAGGTACATATATGGCTAGTCTCAACATCTGGTGCTACCAGCTAAATTTACAAAACAGAGGTGAGGGGGGAATAGGAACACTCACGGTCAGTACTGATCTAGCAAAGGCTATCTGTCAAACATAAGAGTCTTTTCTAATTCTACCTACATATCCATTTCAGACGTGGCCTAGTTGGTTCTCATTCTGTTGTTTTTATTCCTTCCTAATATAGCACCAGTTATTTCTCCTGCAGAGCAAAAACAACTTGCCAATTATAAGCCACCTTCAGCTTTAATTGTTCTTAAAGTACTATGTCTAGCTAGAAGGACTTAAATTTAGTAGAGATCCCCCTAAGGCACCAGTGCGTATCCATGGCATGAGAAAAATCATATATAAAGAAAATGAAACTTGAGTAACAGCGTCACAGTTTTTAGCGTCTGCTTTTTTCTTGACTGGGATATCCCACAGATCAAAATAGCGAACACTAATGATGAAAATGCCTTTTGGGGCATTTTAATATCTGTATTGGGAGCTAATATGCTCTCAGTATTTCTTCAGTGAAATTGTAATTCATCAAACCAAGAAAAGCCTTCCTCAAGAGAATGGCTATATATCCTTAAGGATCACTGTACTCCCGCCTTTCCTTTGTTCAAATCACCCATAGACTATTCACCCATAAGGATTCCGCTTCTCTGGCTGTCAGAGAAGTGATTTTTTTGGATTCATTTAGCTGTCATTACATGTTCATACCCGTAGAAGTTGTTACAGATAGACAGTGCTGGATTTTGGAGGACTCTGCTTAAAATTACATGTTCAACATTGTGTTGAGACTCTTCGGGGCATAATTATGACTTTTGTGTCTCACAGGGAAAGGGCAGGAATGTGCCGTATTTATCCAATATGGTGCATTCCTGTCCTTTTCCCTTGCCCTGTCACAATTTTGGCAGCCTAGCGCCTATGCAGGCATCCTGCACCATGGTGCAAGGGTGTCTGTGTTGTAGGCAGGATTGTTTTTGTGCAGGAAGGGACACCTTCCTACACAAAAACAATCCTGAGAGGCTTTTTTCTCTTTCTGTGTGTGCTGCAAAATGCAGCACACATAGAAAGTGGGAAAAACGAGGAGAAATAAAGATATTTCTCCTTGTTACGCCTCTCCTGGGAAGGCGTGAGATTTTGGCGTATACCCAGGTTTACAAGTCCGTGGAAATCTGGGAATGAGTCAAAATCCATGGGAATTGCGTGGGAACTCCCACCAGAACGCCCATGGAACACCTACCCAGGGCAGAGTAGAGCAACTCAGCGATTTGCACTGCGTTGCACTACTCCAGATTTTTGAAGCCACTCAAAGCCATGCAAAGTGGCTTTTTGTGGCTTCAAAAATCTGACTTGAGGTTTGCGTCGCTCTTGCACCACGTTGTGTTGTGCAAGAGTAACACAAAGCGGGTCATAAAAATGGGCCTTCATGCTTTTGATGTATCAAAACCAAAACGGATTTTAGCTGCACCCCTATTGCCAAACTGGTTTGAGCTCTTTCATTTTTTGTATTGATTTGATGCCAATTATTGACCAATCCATCCTAAAATGGGCCCCACTTAGTAAAGGAGCAAATGTAATCATAGCTGGTATTATTATCTGTTTGGCAGATACATCATCATCTTCACCTGAATTCTTCTTTTCTGACAGTGGGTTGCTGCCAGTAGCTATAGACAGCCCTGTAATGGCTGTATCTGTTCTTTAACTCTAAAATGGGCATGCCTAATTCTGGTCGCTACTACTTGCAAGATATGAGCCAGAACACACTTACCACATCTGGGGCTGCACTCAGAAAAGGTGATTGTGGTGAGGAGGAAGATGTTTTTTAAGGAAAAGCAGAACAGAAGTCTTCAACACGTACTCCTGTTCCATCCAGTGCCCCTTGGACAGTAGGTTTCAATTCAGCAGAGGCAGTGCAATGGTTTGATGTTTCCTCTTAGGAATAACCTAGGTATTGGGTGTTGAGTTCCCAGGAGACTTCCTTCTAGCCTTCATATGCAGGCAGCTTTTCCATACATGGCTGACAGTCTTTAATATTTAGAAGGATGGGCTCAGGATCCCTTCTGTTTCTCATCATTAACCTGCAGAATGAAGGGGGGAGGGGGGTACTTGTTCTGGTGGCAAGATTGTGACAGAGAAGGCTGATGCTGGTTAGGCTCCGAGCACCTGCTTCATTCTGTTCATATAACTGCAAACCTGAAAGATAAATTCTGTCTCTGATATGTCCCCCAGATTAGGTGATCTTGGGGAGCTTTAGGAAGGTCTCCAACAGAGCTTGAAAGCACCAGCACAGAGTTCACCTGGGTGTTCACAGGGCACTCAGCTGCAAAACGAAATTCAAAGAAGGCAAACGATAGAAGAGACAGACCTGATGAGAGCAGAGCCTTGTGCTGACAGTAAACTATTCTGCATCCATCTGTGGAGCAATGTGAAGCAGCTGAAAGGATCTTGCAGTCGCCACAAACAATCTATGTCCTGCTGCCCCTCACACGCATTATGTGAATGGAACCCCCTAGTCAGAGAAGCAGCATGCTTCTTGAGCTGAATACCACCCTCCACCCCCCACAGCATGGACATCCCATGGACTTTCATTAAACCAAAGTTCACATACCCACTGCCTTTATCACTTTGATTCACAAGAGCCAAGAATAAACGTGAAGTTGGACTTCAGTAGCAAAAACTGTAATATTAAAACAGTAGCAGAAGTAAAGATTTTACAGTAACTCTTCAGATGGACTGGCTTCAGGTGCATTTCTGGCTATGTAAATCCACTGCCTGCTGTTCGTGGTGAACCTGCTTAAATAAACAGCACCCATCAGAGGACTTTGCATACTGGTGTGGGCCAGGAAGGCAGAACAGAAAGGCTACCAAAACCATTTATATTTGGAACATTGGGGCATATTTACAAGCCCCTATCGCTAGAGGAACGTCACTTTTAAAGACGTTCCTGTGGCAATAGGGAATTCGCCTTATTCACAAGGTGGTGTTAAGCCACTTAACGTGGCTTAACACCGCCTTGTGAATAAGGCACCCTTTCACGCTACACTTAGCGTGAAAGGGGTGGGCAATGGGTGTTGTGGTGGCCGTTCTGCCACAACACCCACTGATTTTGAAGCTGCCCCATATTTACAAGGGTGGGGTAAATATGGGACAGCGTCCAAAATAAGGCCAGGGAAAACCTGGTCTTAAACAGGCAAAATGAGGAGAAATGCTTTATTTCTCCTCAATTTTGCTGTTTCTATGTGTGCTGCATTATGCACATAGACATAGACATAGAAACAGCAGAACGCCATGTATGATTGTTTATGTGCAGGAAGGGCTTCCTGCACATAAACAATCATTTTAAAAATGACGAGTTGCAACTTCTATGTGTGCTGTACAAGCAGCACATATAGAAGTTACAAATCACCATTATGGATTGTTTATATGCAGGAAAGGACCCCTTCCTGCACATAAGCAATCATTCCTCCCTACGTTGGTGCTAGGCGGCTGTAATTAGCGCCAGCGCAGGGGTAAATGCAGGGCTGCACCGTATTGTTGTAAATACGGTGCAGCCCTGCATTTCAGAAGTGGTGGAGCGCGGCGTTAAGCCAAGCAGACTAACGCTGTGCTCCGTCACTTCTTTGTAAATGTGCCCCATTATCTATTAAACAGGAATCTGAGACGATGAGGGGCCACTAGGTAAATATTGACAGTACAGTGGGCTCAGTTAGCCAAAAGCATTCGGCCAGGAGCAACTCTGGCAATGCTGGCATGCTACAACCACTTGGATCACTTCAATAAACAACATCGAACAACAGAGAAGCTACAACAACTAGTAGGGAAATCAGCAGAAAAAAATGGTGAAAGGACTGCTGCACCAAAGAGGTCTGTGGGGCCATGAAAGTGGGTGAGAGCAGTACAGGAGCAACTGCCTATGATAAAAAAAAAGTACCACAGACTTGTATGGGCTCCTCTCTCCTCTCTCTCATTATGCAGTTTGGTAATGATAATGCATACTTTCTGACATTCTGAAATGTTTATATAGTGGGACTGGTTCCTCGAGCTGTTCCACTCTACGATATATCTAGTAGTTACTTTGCTACTCTGTCTTCTTTTTCTGGTATTAGCATAGTAGAATGTATTCTTTCAACTATGTTATAGCAAATGGAGTGGTGTACTTCAAAAATGTTAACGCTGCCTGATGGGCCTGACATTTGTAGAGTGTTAACAATTAAAAGTAATTGTTGCACAACCCTATAAGGGTATGACCTACTCCGCAGTGTAAAAAATAAACTACTCATCTCAATCAGAATCCCCCAGGTATTTTGGTGATACCGCCCATTCCAGACTACCAAAGTTAAGGGTGATTCAGACATTAAACAAATATATTCACCAACAGTAAATGCCTCAGCAATAATAAAGAAAGATCATTAAGTAAAAGTGAAAAGGCAATTGTATTGCAAGACACTAAGGGGCATATATATTTACAAATAAACCAGCGCAGAGCTGCAAGCAATTTAGCAGTGCAGCCCTGCATCAATTAAAAAATGCAGGGATGCGATGCGCTTTCCCTTGCGCTGGAGCAAAAAAAATCTGCCAACGCTGACACCCTTGCACTATGGTGCAAGGGTGGCTGCTTTGCAGGGATGATTGTTTATGTGCAAGAAGGGACACCTTCCTGCAGATAAAATATAATTAAAGGCAATTTGCAGAATGCAGCACACATAGAAAGAGCAAAAAACAAGGGGAAATAAAAGTATTTCTTCTAGTGCACCACTCTAATGCCTACTTTTCAATGTCATTAGTTTTTGGCGCTGTCTCGGATTTACAGATCCTTGTAAATCTGGGGCAGCATCAAAAAGCAATCGGTGTTGCAGTGGAACGCCCATAACCACACCCATTGCACCCCCTTTCATGCAAAGTGATGCATAAAAGGGGCCGTATTTCCAAGGCCATGAAAAGCCATGCAGGGTGTAAATATAGGCCAGCACACAGGCCAGGAAAAAGTGATGCTCTGGTGGTGCTAGGGGCTTTTAATATATATGCTAATTCTGAGCAAGTGCCGTCGTTTATTGTTGCGTTTGTTAGGTTGTATTATGTTTGTAAATAGTTGAGAAAACTGTGTAACATTTGCCTTTTTTTAAATAGGTGTTAAATACAGGATTGGATTAATCGTTCTGTCACTCTGACAATTTCTTGGTGGCCTGCAGGTTTAGGGCTTCTTTCAGAGCTAGGTTGACTGCAAAGACCCAAACTGAATGCCTCACAGCCATTTTTCCTTGCGGCTCCTGCAGTTGGGACTGGTTTCACATTTTTGCCAGGGCCAATTTGGGTTTCCAGTCAATGCACATTTAAATATATTTAATCTCTTTTGTGTTAATGAAAACATAAAAAGTCAAAGCAAAGTTTATACACTTTAATCTATAACTTTTGACCTGTAACAGCTACAGACTCCATTTAGAGACGCATTTTATTTTTAATCCAAAATCCAACCCAATGGTGAAGTTGGATTTTTATTAAATATATTTGAAATGTCAGTTTCAGAAAGTTACCTTCGCCCTGCCTGAATCTGAAACAGGCTATTTTGCATTAGCTCACCAACCACTGTCCAGCCTGCATGTGACATTAGTAAGGTATGAAAACTGCTCCCAGAACAGGACCAATGGCTTGGAAGTGGAGAGGTGTTTTCTTCCCTTGGCAGGAAGACTAGTTGAGGTTTGTCCATGTACATAATTAAGTTATTCCTGAAGCACTCTACCTAAACTACCTCCAAACTATTTCACCAACATATCCTACTATTTATTGTAATTCTCCTTCTTATATTGTTACCATGTATTTTGTATCCTGGTCCACGTATCCTACTGTCTTCTGTACTCTTCTGTTATGTACTGTCACTACGCATTTTGTATTTTTCTATGTACGCCACATGCACCTTATGTAATCGACTTTGTACTAACTTTGTAAAGCGCTCTGCTACCCTCGGGTCAAGTTTGCACTATACAAAAATTGATAAATAAGTAAATAAAATAAATACACTTCACAGGAGCTTGACCTGTCACAAGTAAATGCTAGGTGACATCCAGGAAGGCCACAGACTTTGTCCCCATAATCAGGCAGGCACGAAACCCAGTAAGAAGAAAGCTAACCCCAGAACCAGTTTTGAGTGACCACAAGGAGGAGATTTCTCATTACCCTGTCTACAATAGCAAATTTACACTGTTGTGTAAGTTTACAATTGTTTTCTATGCACAAAGGTATTTTACTAGTGATATCTTTAGGACTGCGGAGTCTCCGCACATAAAAAGATAGGAGAGTTCTGTCTTTTTATGTACGGCGACTCTTTAGTCATAAAGATACTACAAGTAAAACCCTTTGTGAATAGCAAACAATTGCAAACGTACACAAAAGATTAAGGGGCATATTCACAAGGAGCCATCGCCGAATTAACGGCACTTTATCGCAGCCAAAGTCGTGATAAATTTACCTCCCCATTCACAAGTCGGTGTTAACAGCCCACAGCACCAGTTTACCCGCGATAGCAGCCGCAAAAAAAATTGCCACAGAGGACCCCTGCAAATATCGCTAATGAGATGCAGAGTAGGCATTCCCGTGACAAAAACCGAGACAACAGCACACCTCAACATTCACAACGACCAGCCACATCCGCGATAAAAACACAAAACAGGCGATAAGGCGCGTTAGCACCAGGAAATCTACACCTGCTCTGACCTGGTGTAAAGTCGGACGGCAGCCAGCACCACAAAAGGGAGCACAGCCCAGGGCCACATCCGAAGGGCAACAGATGCCATGGAGCCACTCATCATGCGGCCCGGACACCCAAGAGGGCCACAACACCCACCTCCACCACCCCAGGACCCCAACCCATACCCGGAACACCCCCCCCGGACCACCACAGACGCAGCGCAGAAAAAGATAGCTGAACCCCAGGAAACGTACCAGCCGCACAGACCCAACATCTGACAATGTCACCGTCCACTACAGGCTGAAAGGGACAACCAACCTACGCATCCTGACCATCATCGCCTAACAGGCCTACGGCACCAACACAGCGGACAACCAACATCCCATCCCACACAAAGCTGATGGCGTGGCTGCACCTGTTGGCCCCTGGGACCCCCAACCAACACCCGCCAGAGTCAGAGGAGTCTCACAGCCAGCCACATCCAAGTCCCCCACACCTGTCCTTGACATCACCATCACCCTGGTACCCCAGTCCCCATACGTACAACACAATGCGCAGGATCCGCTGGAGACCAAGCAAGGACCATATGCCCAAGCAGGATGCACGCACGTGTTGGGGTCAATACACAGGACACATGTACTACCTGTGCCCCCTGGTGACACAGCACACAATCACCGCAACAGGAAGCACACGTCTCACACCAATGTGCAGGCAACAACAGAACACCGTGGAACACCCAACAATGTTGCCTTCAAATACGCAGCCAGTGTGCATGATACCTTCATCCTCCGACAGTCCATCATCAACCAGCGTTCCCAGGATGGCAACAAGGGAAATGCACAGCCCCTTGGCAATATACAAATGAACACCCCACACACCTCAACTCCACAACCATGCAACTCACAACGCTGGCAATGCACACGTCAGAAAATCACATACAACAGGCACAACAATATGCCCACCCACCAGACACAACAGAAAAACTTACAATGTCCACATGGGCAAGCCCTGAACATGAGCCAGCAACGGCATGGCACCTCAGCCACATAATAGCCGAATGTGGGGAGAGGTGGCAACCAGGCATGTGTGAAGGATGCAGTAGAACCATGATTTGGAAAGTACACAATGCCAAGAGTGCCGGAGATGTACTGGACACCTCGCAGTATGCAGAACACACCCATATCCATGGCGACATACACCACTTGTGTATGGAGTGTAGTGGACAGTGGACGCCACCATGTCACCCCAGCCAGTGGGGGACCTCGTGGAAATGTTCCCTGTTACACCCCCCCAAGCGTCAGCGGAGTGGGATGGCCCGGCATACGCCACACCAGCGTAGGGGTATGAATAAAAAGCACATAGGCCTGGGCGTGGTCCTCTTCCGGAAAGACACACATCTATGCCAGGGCGGCGCCTCCCAACTCGCCACGAGGCTGACGCCATCCTCGTGAGCGGAGTTGCCTGCGATGCTGTGCGCCTGCCGAACCCCGGCACGCTGGACCACGAACC
Source organism: Calotriton arnoldi (assembly GCA_963921515.1). Classification (NCBI taxonomy): domain Eukaryota; kingdom Metazoa; phylum Chordata; class Amphibia; order Caudata; family Salamandridae; genus Calotriton; species Calotriton arnoldi. The sequence continues at coordinate 269,492 of CAWUFW010014854.1, forward strand.
CGTCAGGCCCGCCCCTGCGCAGCGAGGCCACACTGATCACCTGCCGACACCGGCGTGTGTCAAGGAGGGCCCACCACGTGTCGGCGCAAGCTCCAAGCCAGAGGCCCGCGACCTTGGCAGCTACCTCAGACCACCACGGCCTCCACAACACAGGCCCGCTTTATTCCTTTCTCGTTGACGTACTCCACTGCCGCCTTCGGCCTACTCTTCCGACCAGTAGATCCCATATGTGTGAAACTGTGTCCTGAGTCATGAATGGCAGTGACCCCAAATCCGGGACAGCGGCCACAGCACCAGACCCCCCCGATCAGTGAGGCATAGTTCCATATGGGCTTCTTGTGACACGTGGTGCCACTAACCCTGTTCAACACCAGCCGGCTACACGTGGTGCCACTAACCCTGTTCAACGCCAGCCGGCTACACGTGGTGCCACTGAACCTGAACTACGCAGGACGGTGGGGCCTTAAAACCTATGCCGGCGACACTTGGCGAATGGGCCGTGCTGACCGCTGCCTCAGGCCTACACCACGGTCAGGTAGGTCACACATTTGGAACTGAGTCTTGATTACACCATGGCAGTGACCGGATGTCTACTGCAGGGGTGATATCACTGAACTCTCTGCTTTCAGAGAAGCAAACGAATGCATCACAGGCACACGACACGTGTCTGTGGGCCCATGCTGACCGCTGCCTCCAGCCTTCACTGCGGTCCAGTAGGTCACAGAGTCTTGATTTGGCAATGTTGGAGTTCACATCTGTGTACCGGCATCATCGCAGACTGCATCCCCTCTCAGCACCTGTGCCACTTAGTGTGTTCCCCGACATTCATGGACACTCACTGGTCACACATTGGTGGCGTTTGAGTCTATGAACTAGGGGCTAGTTTTCATCCTCATGTAGCTGATACCGGATTTTGGTGGAAACAAGGGTTGCGCTTTCCAGTCCTCCATTTGCTGCTTCCAGATAACATCAGACCTTCCGCATCATGCCCTGGAGGACACCTTCCACTGTCCCCCAAAACCCTCCGCAACATACACCTCGGACATTGATGGGGACCCGCTCAGGTCGCATGGCCATCTGACTGCACCGCAAGTCACCATCCCGTGGCTGGGTGCCTGGGCCGGCCGCAGTGCCTCCAGGGCCACTAACTCTGTGCTGCTCAGGCCTGGGACCCCTCCTTCTGGGACATTGAATGGCCTCTGTAGCGATGGTCTTGGGGTCATCAACGCCATGTGTCTGTGGCCCTGCGCTGTCCGCATCCTCCGGCCTCAACTGCGGGCCACCAGGTCCCACACAAAGCATCAAGTCTTGACCGGCCCGGACGTCGCATTACCGCAGGAGGCACACACCACCACCGCAAGGACCACCTCCAACCACCATCTGCCAGAGTCGAAACGGTGGTCCTGACAGACCAACGGAGTTGCTCAGACCTGTCGTGGATGCCATCATCGGCCTGATACCCTGCTCAGCACTCCATGTGCCAGTGACTCAGTGCACCGCAATCCATTGTCCGTTACTGATTGAGTTTTGTGCTGTTGTGAGGTTGCGCAGCAATGTCACCTCATGCAGTGGGGAAGACCTGGGACCATGATGAGGAGGATGTGTCAAGTGTGCGGACGGGAGAAGGCACAGACAATTGGAGGGCAGGTGGCAACAGCCCCAAGGCAGGAATGCAGACTGGTGGTGGGAGTCAAGCTACACACCCGGATCTAATACTGGGTATTGCGCTGTGGACTGCGGATGCAACTGTCACCTCAGGCAGTGTGGGAGACCTGGGACGTTGATGAGGAAGTTGATGCAGGTGTAACACACCCCACTGCATCTGCATCAGGACTAACCCGAAGGGACACAATCCTAGCAAATTCTTCACATGAGCGCGCTCTTCTCTAGTGCCCCTACCTCAGTGCACTGCACCTCACGGAACCTCCTGACTGAATATTGGGTGACCTCTGTCCTTACTCCGGATCCCTCCATGTTGCTCTGCATTTGACTCTGTTATGCTGGTGTTTTCTGTTTCCATTACACTGGTGTCCACTGTTCAGGTTGTTGGCAGCACCAAGAACTCTGTGTGGGCTGGCTTATACTCACCCCACACACATCCAGCACAGGCATCACTGTACATGTGGCGCTGCCAATAAAGGGGCCGGGCGCACGTGCCCGTAGCCAGTTCAACATGATATGTGCATGTGTCTCTGTGGAGGTGTGGGTCTCCTTTGTGGGGTGTAGGTGGTCCCTGAAGGGTATTGGACACCCACGTATGCGTTCTAGTTTGCATTCCATGGGTTCGGCAACACCCTCACCTGTTGGGCCACCTCCTTTTGGCCTTCTGCCACCTGGCATTGGGGTGCCATGTGTGGGTGGGTGAAGTGTTGTGAGGCAGCCGTGATTGCGGGTGCTTCATGCTGTGTGGTCTGTTGGAGGGGCTGGGTTCTCCTCTCAGTAGCTTGTCTGCCCTGGTCCTGGTGGTGGGTTGTGTGGGATGTCCATGGGCTGTTGTAGGGCGTCGGTTTCGAGGGTGTGGTGTTCGTCTCGGGCATCACTGATGAGTTGTCTGTTCTGACCTGCTGGAGGTGTTGTTTGTCCCTCTGCATTGTGAAGGGGAGGTGCATGTTGGCATTGTGTTGGCGCCTTGTTCTTGTCGACATGCAGACTGTGTGACAATGTACATTGTGACTGTTTGGGCGGTGGTGGCTATTTGAGTTGGGACAGTGTCCATTTGGCCTACATGGCTGATATGGGGTTGTAGGGGTAGATGTGCATCTCACAGTTCCCTGCTCTGTCCAATGTGATTGTTCTGTTTCTGCGCCTGGGTGGACCCAGTTGTGTCCCCTGTTCTGCAGTGTGGGTGTTGCACTTTGTGCCACATTGTCATGGTATGTGCTGTGATTGCTACGTATGTGTGTTGCAGTGTGCCACGGGGATGGGGGACACGTCCCTGGGTAATTGTGGGTGTGCAGTGTGTTACACCTCATTGTGCATGAGTGGCATTGTGCCCATCACCCCCATACCCCCAGTCACTGTTGGATCCTCACCCTGTTGTTGTTGTGTCAGGTCCTCTTGAGCTTGCACCCTCTCCACACTGATGACTGTGGCCTGGGTTTCCTCCAGCTCCTTCTGTGGCGCTGGACTGCCACCTCCTGTCACCGTTGCTGCCTTCCTGTTGGCAGCGGGTTTGTACCTGGTTTAGGTTGCCATGTCCTGCCGGCGCCTCTTGGCCTCCTGGATTGGCCTCCTGGGCACTCCGACTGCATCCCAGGTGGTCTGCTTGTGGGTCAGTTGCTGGTAGTGTTCTGTCGCCTCCGTGGCCTTGGTCTTGTTTTCCTGCGGTCTGCACCCCGTCTTCCTCTCCCTTTTCTCCTTGGCCTTCCCCGACCCAGTTGTTCCTTGCTGGTGGTCTGTGGGGGTTGTGGGGTTCGTGTTGCCCTCTGCGCTGGGTCAGGGTGCATCCATGTTGCTACGTGCTTTGGCTTGTTTCTGGTGTGTTGTGTCTGTGGTTATTATGGTGCAATTTCCCGCCAGACGCGTGGGATTTGCAGGCCTGAGGCTGCTTTTCGCTACTTTTTGTACCGCGATTGGCCTCATCGCATGATTTCTCGTGTTTCGCATTTTTTGGGCGTGGCGTTGATTTTCACGCTGACATTTGACGCGTTATCTGGTGACTATCGCATGGTACCGCCTTGTTGTGAATTCCACGTTGACACGGGGTTATTTTCCCGTGATAGGCTGCGATATTGAAAGTTACGTTACGCTACTCTTGCGGTAGTTATCACACGTTCTTGTGAATATACCCCTAAGTTTACGTGTGTGAATCAGGTCCTCAGATGCATGTTGGACTGGCTTATCGTTTTATGTGCAGAGTTTTCTGCCTGACTGCAGAATCTTCGCAGTCATAAACTTACTATTAACTCATACTTTTTGAATAGCAGAAAAAGTAGTAAGCTTACACAAAAGTATAAGTTTACCTTTATGAATCAGGACCTGCCTTTGCAGTGTAACCATAAAAATCCACATTAAAACCACCCCTTCATAAATTTGGACATAGGGAAGGAAATGTAGCCCTCTTACCAGAGTCACCACATTGTAAGTACATTATTTGAGTGTAAAATTGTATTCCGAATCTGAAATTGAATTCAGAAACTGTCTTTTTGGACCATCTCTATTTAATATAGGTGCTGAAAATGCTTTGCATATTTGGCCCATTCTAAAATACAATGTAGTGACAATTTAATATTACAATGATCAATTTCTTTATTATATGTTTGTTTTAATTTTACAGTATTGTTTATTTACTTATCATGCATGGCATTCTGCAATCCTTGAATAAATCTATGTCTCTAAATTCTTTGTAATCGGCGATTTATATCGTATCCAGTTGCCCATTATAAAGAAAAGACATCAGAACTCAACTGCAATAAGTTATTACAGTTCTGATGTCACAATGCCTCCTGCCAGCAGTCAAGGTGAAAGACAGGTCAGGACACAGCATAATTGAAGCAGCTGTTTAAAGCAAGGAAAATGAAGAGCTGCTTTTCTTTCTTCTGCTCTATTTTTCTAGCTTACAATGACAAGCAGAAAGAACATGTTTATTTTTCGTACTCCTTATATAATTAGAGAAAAGTTAGAATTTTTCTGAATGTTTCTATACATTCTGAGCTAGGGCAGTTTCAAGAAAAAAAAAAAGACCTGACTTGTATTGTACTGTTTCGGATATCTTTTTGCAACAAATCTCTAACAGTTTTTTTATGCGTTTAATTTTAACAGTCTCTCTCTTTCATATTAAAGAGCTACACATTAAAGTTTAAGGGGCAGATTTACAAGAAAGTGACGCATCTGTATAGATGCGTCACTTTCCCTGCGCCACCCTTAGAAACCCTTGCGCCACCATAGATGCGCCGTATTTACAATACGGCGCACAATGGCGCAAGGATTGACAGATGCGTCAGAAATTCTGACACATCTGTTGGCGGAAAGTCACGCATTGCTGGAGTCGTGTCGCAAGCACGACGCAACTCCAGCAATGCGTGTTGAGGCCTATTCACACTACACTGCGTCACTACTTACGCCTGCTTCAAGCAGGCATAAGGTTTTGACGCAGTGACGTCCTAAAAGTGGCGCAGTGAAATCTTGTAGATTTCACTGCGTCACTTTTACGAGGCCTTCCTGCATGGGAACGCCCACCCTGCATACATTATACCTGACGCAGGTATAATGTGACGCAGGGCTTTACAACGTGACGCATCTCCCTAGATGCGTCACGTTGTAAATAGGCCGCATTTTTTGCGCCGCCATTGCGTCAAAAAAAGCGACGCATTGGTGGTGCAAGAAGGCGCAAGGGGCTTGTAAATCTGCCCCTAAGTGGTTTGTGGAAAAGGTGATGGTGTGACCATGTATTATATGGGATAAAAATGCCCCCTGGAGAACATGATAAGGATATTAGAAGTCGCCTCGGAGTTTCATAACCTTATAAAGGAACTCGGCCTTCGGCCTCGTTCCTCTATATGGTTATGGAACTCCTCTGTCACTTGCAATAGCATTCCAATGTACGGCAGGGGGTACATAAGCCCTTGTATAGCCCCAAACTGAGCACTGAAAAAGAGCAGGGTGTTTAATAGTTGAATTAAAGAAGTGTCATGAAAGTATACTTTTTTATTTCCACCGCAAACGTTTTTAGATCAAATACTTGGGGGCAGATTTACAATCCCCATGCGCCACATTTACGCCGCCGTTGCGTCACTTCTGTGATGCAGCGGCGGCGTAAACCATGCGCCACGTTGCGCCTTATTTACAACGTGACGCATCTAGGGAGATGCGTCACGTTGTAAAGCCCTGCGCCACATGAAACCTGCGTTAGGTTTCATGTGGGTGGTCCGGCGCAGGGTGGGCGTTCAGTCGCAGGAACGCCTCGTAAAAGTGACGCAGTGAAATCTACAAGATTTCACTGAGTCACTTTAACGTCCATGCTACGTCAAAACCCTGCGCCTGCTTGAAGCAGGCGTAAGGAGTGACGCAGCATGTTAGGCATAGGGCGCCCCTGAGCATTGCTGGAGCCGCGTTGCGCTTGCGACACGACTCCAGCAATGCGCTGCCCTTACGCCACAGGATGCGACACGCATCACCCTATCCTTGCCCCACGGTGCGCTGCATTGTAAATGCGACGCATTCGTGGTGGCGCAGGGAGGGAATTGCGTGTCGCATCTTTTCTGGCGCATCCCTGCTGATTTGCAGAGATGCGCCAGAACTCGTAATTCTGCCCCTCGGTTTTGACTTCTCTTGGCTCATTACATTCGCAGGTGAGTGATCGGTCACTTTTTAAATATTACATGACATGCAAATTATATCCCTAAAATACTGGAAAATTACAACATAAGCTTAGAGTGTAGTTTTCAGAAAACATGCACAGGCATGAATGCTCAACTGGTTTTCATTCAACTATGCATATCTTTCAAAAACGTGTACAGGCTCCCTTAAACTGCTAGTTCAGTGAGCAATGCACAAACAAGATTGTAATTACTTGCAGTTCAACGTGCTTTGCGCGATGCGGAGCTCACCGCAAAATCAATTATGTTTTCTGAGGCACTGCTTTGTTTATCTGCCCTAACTCTCTTCGTCTGACCATCTGCACAGATGACAATAGATAGGGAAAAATGGCGGCCTCAGGCAATACTGAGCTAATGAAGTTTGACATTTTGGGAAAGAACAGGTGGGCACCCCTTCCTGCTTGCCTGCTGTTTAGTACAGTACAAAAAAAAAAAAAAGAGGCAGAAGAACAGGGACATTTTGCACATGGTACGTGCCACGTGACGCAGTGATGGTGGCATACTAATTTACCCTGGGAAATTATTGCACAGGCAGTATCCATTCCCAATACATGGTTATGCATTGCAAACGAAAAAACAAAATGTCCTCTTTAATTTGCTGTCAAAGCGTGTTTTATATCAAATGAGAACGATAAGCGAAACACCATTTCATCAATGTGGTGAAGTGCAGTTATCTTATAATAAAACATGCATATTAGCAGAGAGGAGACAGGTGAAACTGCCACTTAATCAACTGAAGTGCGGGGAAATATGAAGGTAAATAAATCATTTTAGTGATTAATATCATACCAACAACTATTTCTGCTATCTCAAGACACAGGCCGAGCAGAACTCAAAGGGGATTTCACAGCCTAATTAAACATTCCATGCCTTGGCAAACAATTCAGCATCTGGTTACATATGACTGGTGAGATAGGGCTGGCATGGGCAGTCCCTCGGGCAGCCGGGTGAGTAAAATAAACAATTATGAAACTGGCGTTTACTTACAAATGTAGAACGAGTTGTGAAGTGCATAACGTACTTGAAAGTTCCTGTTGTGTCCCTGCGCAGTTTACTGCCGGATTGTTGCAATGTCATAGTAAAAAGAATTGTCCAATGAATGAGTGAAAGGGTAACAGGGAAAATAATGCGAGAATTTAGTGCTTTCTAAGCTGTGAGCCCGCCATGAAAAGTGCGGTAGGGCCCCCTGTTGCCTCTGAACCAACCATGTGCCTTCCTGTCTGCTTGCACCCCCAGTTCCTGCAGGGCATGGACTTGACAGTCCATGCCCTGCAGGAACATGCAATGGCATTCCCATTGCGGTATCTTGCTAAGGCTCATGTATGAGCCTTAGTACTGCACCGCTGTGGGCCAGCTGCTGCAGGACCGCCTGACCTGGATTCCAGTCGGAAACCGACGAGCAGTCTTACTATGGCTTTGGTGGTGTGGCAACAGGGTGCTGTTGTGCCCTAAAGATATCCATACATCAAAACATACATATCTACATGTTAACTGGGCACTAGAACTACATGGACCCATGCATATAGTCCATTAGACATAGAGCCACCACATCACAGTGACCAGCATATCTTTGGGTTGCTTTACAACAAGAACATCTATATTAAAATATCAACCTGCCGTGAAGGTAAGTATATGTAGGCACATATAATTGCATAAAACTTCTCATATTCTTTGATTTTTATTTACATCTTGAAGGTATGTAGATGTGGAGTAAAGATAGTAAAGCTAAATTTAACTATAAATGGAGCAATATATATTTACCTTTATAATAGTCTGATATCCAATGATTTTTGGTCATATGGTAAAAATGTTTGTCATCAATTTTCTGACTTGCAATCATATAAATAACAATGAACACAGTACAAAGAAGTAATGCTCTTTCTCTCTCTTTCTTTGTCTCTGACTCACACACACCCATCCAAACCCACATACAGTCACATAAAAAAGATACAAATTCAGACAGCACAGATGGGTGGATGAATGCATTCTTAATTGGTACCTGAGAGCTTCACATTTCATATTCACTTGATATTTAGGGCCTGATTTAGATATAGGTGGATGGCCTATTGGTCTGCCTTGATGACAGAGTAAACTACTCCATCCCCGTGGTGGAGAATATTCCCAACTAATTTAGAAATGACTGCCTAGCAGGCGGTCATTTATAAAGGCATTGAGAGGAACCGCTGTCACTGCGGTTCCTGTCAATGCATTTTACTGTTTGCTGCAGGTATGCATCAGGAGGACGCAGCCCTACAGCAAACAGTATTAATTTTCTTTTCAAAAAGAAAATCCCAAAACTCAATTTTCTTTTTGAACATAAAACAAAGTAGGCTTTTTCCATTGCGGGCCAGCATTAGAATGGTTTTATTGTTCCTTACTGCCAGGTTTTACCTGGTGGCAAGGAACAGTGAAAAAGGACTCCACGTCCATGCATCTAGACAGAGCTGTCTCTGCCATGGCCAAACTTAAGGTCCACCTGCAATAAAATTTGGTGGGCAGACCACTATATTGGTGGAGAGGGAACCGCATCACCATTGTGATGGAGTACCCTCTTCACCAATATATAAATCAGGCCGTTAGTTCGTCTGGGGAGGTACTCATATTTTAGGTGTGTGAAGTAGTGGTACGTTGTTGCCTATTCAATCCGTGGTCTCTCCTTGTAAAAATCAATTCCACGCTTTTAATTCTCTGACAATTCAGTCCTTGCCTTCTTGGCAACAAACATCTGTCTGTACCAACAAAATGCACTTTCTATGCTCATCTCACTGTTGGTCACTTGTGTATAATCAAACGTAGGCATCAATCTCCTGAAGTACTTCAGTCTCTCTAGCAATACAATATGTCACATTTATGGATGACTGCTCACTCCAAGTACACTACACAACATGTATTCCACCATGGACTTTTCATTTGCATATCATTTTTCATCAGGGTTCAGCTAGGTCAAAAGAAACTTCTCCTTAAATGCACTGATTTCGTTTTTTCATTAAAGCCCGGGACTAGAAACATGAGGCCAAATGTTCCTTTTGTTTCAACACAACATAGCAAGGGAATTGCTGTGCTGTATTGCATGAAAATGAAAGACCAGAAATGTGCCCAATCAATATATGTCACACTCTGCTCTCTCCCAGCGCCGGTGCATTGCGTACTGTCTACCACCAACGCAGGCCCCCTTGCATCATAGTACATGGATGCCTGCATCAGAAGCAGGATTGTTTGTGTTTTTGCAGGAATCCATTCTATCCTCCAGAAAAACAATCAGAGGCATATAAACATATTCCTCCTCATTAAGCCTCTGTTGGTGCAAACTCAGATTTACAAGTCTATGTAAATATGTGTTTGAGACAAAATACATGAGTGGATGTATGGGAACACTCATGATAAACCCATGTAATGCCTACCAATGCAAAGAAAGCTCAAGGCAATGCTATTACCGGCCTAGTGTTACTTTGTACTTACTTAACCACGCAAAGCCATGCAAATTGACTGCATTGTTTGGCAAATGCCTGAAAGGATTTGGCTTCAGGGCTGTGCCACAAGAGTGATGCAACCTGCACACAAAATCTTAGTAAATCCAGGAGATGGTATATAATGTATGAGAAGAGATATCGCAAACCTACTTGCATACAGCAATTTGAAAGCATTACATTTTTCAAACTGAATTATTATGAACTGTAGATATATTTTGGCATTACAAATTTAAATAAACAGGTTTTGCTTAGGTGTTTTATTTTTGCTTGCTATTTTGTAGCTGGTTCCAGACAGTACACATTTTCATTTTTCATTTAGTCATCCTGCTTTTGAAATTACGTTTACGTTCCAATAGACACTTTCAAGGACACTTACTATACATCTGCCTAAAGGGAAATTAATGCCTGCTGAACACTGAAAGGGGTGACTAGATAGATGAATTGGTTGACTAATAAAGAAACGCAGGTCACACTGTGTTACATTTTGTTGGCTGTAATGCATTCTTGTCTTATTGTGATTATATCTGTCAGTGCCACAAATGAAAACTGCAGTTGTAAGATTAGAATATGCACTTCCTAAACTACAATCCTGAAGCAGGATACTTGCATTTCTCTGTGTGTCAATTAATTGCAAAGGCCAGAGTGCAAGAGTCCTTCCACTTATTACATTTGAAAAAGGATTTGGCATGTGAATATAATACCTGGGAGTCTGCAATCCTTGTATAAAAGCCTGTCTCTAATTTCCTTATTGCAGGCACCATGTGATGTCAATACTCGCCTATAATAAAGAAATTACGTAGCCTCTAAAATGTAATAACAATTTACAGTTAAGTTATAATGCCACAATGCCTAATGACAGAGCCAGTAGCTAGAGTGAAAGGCTGATCACAGAGCAGAATTAAAGCTAAAGGTAACCAGACTTTTCCTTCTTCTGATTTGTCTTTCTAGATAAACAGTGACAAGCAGAAATGAGATGCAACATGTTTATTGTGTGCATGCATAAGGTAATTATAAGTAAGATGGAATCTCTTTGCCAGTTTACACACATTCTGAACAACAGCATTTTTAAACAAAATTGGCTTGTATTAAACTGATTCTAATATATTTTTGTAAAAAATATATACACTTCATTTTGGTGTGTTTAAATAATCATTACAAAATCTACTTAGATTTTTTATGTCTGCAGACTTTCTTTCTCTTTCATATGAAAGAGCAACATACCAAGGATTTACTCGCTTTTAATTGTGCAGGGTGATTGTATGATCAAGTATTATAAGGAGTAAAGCACCCGACGTACATTATAAGGATATTGTCAATCACCTCAAAGTTCTGTGACCTTATGAAGGAACTTGGGGGCATATTAGCAAGACCCACGTTAAAATTATCGCCGTTTTAGCGGCAGGAAACTGCCGCTAAAACGGCGATAATGGGCTTGCTAATATGCGTTATGGAATTCCAATAGAAGCCCAGGTTAGATGTGCAGGACATCTAACCTGGGCTTCTATTGGAATTCCATAACGCATATTAGCAAGCCCATTATCGCCGTTTTGGCGGCAGTTTCCTGCCGCTAAAACGGCGATAATTTTAACGTGGGTCTTGCTAATATGCCCCTCAGTCTTTGGCATTATTTCTATGTATGGGCATGGAGCTCCTCAATGGCGTGCAATATCCTTAAAAGGTACAACAAGGAATAAACTGACTCAGGTATGAAAACTAACCATTAGATGAATTTTGAGAACTGGAGCACAGTAAATTGTCACTGAGAGAGAAAGCTATGTTTAGAGGTTGTTATGGTGAAGAATATTTGCACTTCCAGAATTCAGATCAGCTCACTTCCTGCTGCACATGCACAACATAGACATTTTAAATTAATGTATTGTTTTTATATTTTGTGGATCAAGAAAAATTTATTTTAAAAGTATACAGAAAATAGAGAAACAAACAAGATATCTCCTTAATTGCAGATATGTTCTTTATCAGCTATGTGCAAATGTTGTCCCTTTTGCATCCTGTCATTGTGTCACAAACCTTCTTCAACTCTAGCTTGTATCTTGGTAACCACATCAGTAAATAAGCTGATCTGTGCCTCCACTCATTACTTCACTGTCCCCAGTTATGGTGTGGTCTATACACTTTAGAAATATATGCAGCTAGAGATCAGAACACAGTGATATGTGTGAAATTTAGTTTATTAGTTAATAAAAACCATAAACATTAAAAGAAAGTGAATACATCAAGCAATTTAGCGCCACCATTCAGTCAGAATATAAAAACATTATACAAGATGCCAAGTTAAAAGTATAAAAAAGGAACACTAAGCCTGTACGTAGAGAAACTTCTACTGGGGTCACCCGCCTGCCTCACCCCTGTAGTGGCAGCAACACCTAAAAGATGAAAAAAACCTAGAACATGGCCATTTATCCTATAAGTACACACGCATAGGAGTGTGTGCCTCTAAGGGTGCCTCTCCCTTGCCACCCCAAAATAACAGCAACGTTTAGAAAAATTCCCGTAGTGCCAGTGAACGTTGAGAATCCTAGGTAATAGACACTTATCTCTCGTTTTGCGAGGTGCATAGTGCATGGTAAAATGTGTGATGCATACTAAAGTGCAAAGAGCTGTCTCATCCCGTTCAGGACCCAAGCTCTAAAGTCAGCATATACGTTAAGAATGGGTACTAACAACAGTTTTAAACAGATTGGGCTAACGATTTGCTTCAAATATAAGAAGATAATAAAGTTTAGCTAAAACAGGATCAACTGACTGGCATCAGATAGCTACCAGAGTACTTATTCATTGACATGTTAGAAACACCATCATAAACCCTCTCCCCAATATAAGGAGGAACACAAAATCACAAAGCGATAAGTTGTAAGGTGAATAGTGCATAACAAGTGTAGAAAACAAGCAAAACCCTCCTGCAAGACTCCGGCAAAGCCTGGTGGGATAGGGGTACAAAAATTGTTCTTCTTGCTTCATACTTATGTATCCCCTAGCAGTCCACTTTCCAGGTGCTACCCATGCATAACCACAGATTACCCTTGGTACCTTCCTGGGGCAGGAGGTCTGGAACCTTACTTGGGAGAGTCTTTGGCCTTGACCAGGCTTCTAAAAATGTCAAGAAAGTGCAACAGCCAAATGTTCAACTTGGTGTTTCGAGGATTTAAGAATTCCATTGCTGCTGACATACAGGTTCTTATTCCTAGGGCTATAAATTAATTTTGTAGCAAGGCCCTCCGATTTATAATTAGGCATGGACAGAGTCAGATGACATGCAACATTGTATCCTTTGTCCGAAGGCATAAACTGCACCTCATGTCCTCAAATAGTTCTTCCTCCTGCCACTTGGGCTTGAAATCTAGGATGGACACACCCCTCAGTCTCATCGTCATCAGTTTCCTCCTAATGTTCACAGAGTAAGTAGCTTGAAGTAGGTCTGTTCATGTTGGCCATCGTATGAATTTAACACCAGCCACCCATGTGCTCACTTGGCTAGTGTTATTTTGTCTTCTCACTGACTTTTCAGCCTGATGCATTTGTTCACAACTTTCTTAAAGTCTTGCTCACTTGTGTCCAGGTGCCAAAATTTACTGAAACCAAGGGTCTTGATGCTGTCCTGTAGATACTTTTTAAAGCCACCTTTCCCCCTTCGTAAGTTGATTTCAGACCATACATAATGCACCAGGGAATCCTTAGTAGCGTTCCTCATTTTGTGACAGCATTTTGCGAAGGCCCCTGACCTGGTTAGAGCTTACCTTACCAGTGAGAATTCAGGTCTTGTCTTCGTGGGTGAGGCCGGCCTCGACAGCTGAAAAATCTGCTTGTATATCTGTGTTGTGAGCTTATCCAAGAGTTTTGCATAGAGACTAAGCATTATCTCACCTCTATACGATTATTTTGGGATCAGTTTTGACTTAATTGCTGTGACTAGGGGCTTAAAGTTGTGTCCCCAGAGAGTTTTCACCAATGGTTGAAAAGGCAACAATTATGGCCATTGCTTTCCCTCTGATAGCTTCCTTTTGTGGTACATAAGAGGCCCTTGGGTCGAGCTTAACCCCTAAATAGACATATGTGGCTGTTTCTTTTATTTGTGATCCTTTAAGTAGCCATTTGCCTTGCTTGGAAATATGCCAATTTAGTGAGATAAGATTGATCTCTAACTGGTTTTCATCGGAGTATCCTGCAATGCATTTGATTAATCTTTGTAGCCCTGCTTGGGTGTGGATTAGAAGGAGCAGATCATCTGCATAAAGGATGTTGGATTAAAGGCAGACCACCAAGGCTCAGAGTATGGGACACCAGCTCATCCAGGCCAGGAGAGAGGACTGAAACATACCGGTTAAACAAGAGGGGTGTTAGCACACACCCGTGTTTCAGGTCGATTGCTCCCTGGACAAGTGGCTGCTATCCCCGACCTTGATCCTGAGCAAGGTTTTTTGTGTAAAGTAGCCTAATTGCCCCCAGTAGATTTTTTGGGATCCTCCAGCACTGTAACTTCTCTCACAGCTTATCAAGCAGAATGTGGTCAAATACCACTTTAAAGTCTACAACGCACATAAACAATGGTGTGCGGGTGTCGCTCACTCTTTTCATAACCAGCCCCACAGCTATCAGATTAGATAAGGTCTCTTGAATATTTGTAAACCCCATCTGGTTCAGCGGCATTCCACCTGTTTCAAGTGCCCACACAGAGAGGTCTTGTAACAAAAGGGTTGAGAAATATTTAAGGTCCGCATCTAATAGGGCTATCAAGCGTTAGTTGCTTGGGGACGAGGCTCTCCCTCCTTTAAAAACTGGGATGAATGATTGAGCCTTGCCAACCTTTGGTACATTCCGAGGCTAATATGGCATTGAACATCACAGCCAGGAAATTTGCCCAGGCTTGTATATTTTGTTTACGGAGGGCTTGAGGGATACCATTTGGACCAGGGGCACAGTTGGGGCATGAGTTTTCAGTGATCTTGATTATCAAGGATGAAGAATATTCCAATGGAACAGGGACATCACTTACAATTCGGAGATTCTCTGAAAACGGCACAGGAAGGCTTGGATTTATAGAGCTCCCTGTGAGACGTAATTTCAAATACTCTACCCAAGCACCCTCATTGATGTTTGCATTGTTTGTCGCACTAGGGCCTTTATCAGTCTTGTTGATTAATTTCCAGAACTTCTTCGAGTCTTTTTGTTTTTAAGAACATAGGAGCTTGGCCCATAGGTTTTTTGCCTGCTTTTCTTGAAAGCCCATGCCTCTCTTTTGAGAGTTTTCCTTTTGTTACGTGGGCTTTTAGCAGGGCTGGTTTTTGAGGGACGCACTGTAGTTGCCTGAGAGATCTGCCAATTTTTTATCTTATAGGTAGAATTGTCCTCGGCACACAGGGGCTCTTTCGATGTATTATATTTGCACATTTAGGTGATCCTTTGGTCGGGTATTTTGCCATCAAGCACTCAGAGAAGCGTTCCCAGGCTACAATTGGATTTAGCTCCTTTGTTGTAGCGATTTTAAGGATCTCTGCTGCTACAGCCAACAGGAGGTGGATGGTGTCAGCGCTCCACTTCAGGCGCTTTAGGTTTTCAGTGTAAGCATCTTCTTACAGAATTCTAACTGGTCCAAGTCTGTTCATGTTGGCTCTAACCCAGAAGATTTACGTGTGGTGATCACTCTCAGAGCACTGAATGATTTTAAAATATATGACACAACCATATAGATTATGGTTTACCATAGAATAATCAAGTTATGAAACAGTTTTGTCCGACGACCTGGTCCATAGTGGTGGGGTATCTCTGAGTAGGTGACCATTCAGGTCTATTAAGCCAGCCAATTCACAGGCACTCAGCAGTTTGTTCCTGATCTTGTCCTGACGCCTGTGGTGTGGATAACTTTGATCCAGCAGGGCCCCAAAGTGATATGATGTTTTCACTTTGTAAGAAATGTTGATAATAGCTGCAAAGGATGTGTGTCCTTTTCAAGTAATTAGTCCACAACTTTGGGGTCGATTCCGATTCGGGCCGGAAAAAGCACCGACCGACTCGGAGCCGGAATTTATTCCGACCGACACGTACCTGTGGCACCCGACACGCTAAGTACGATGCAAAGCGTGCAAAATCCGACCGACACGTACCGAACCCAAGACAAACGACCGAGCCGCACGGAAAACAGCAATCCGGCCGGAAAAACACGCGAATCGAACCGACCGACACGCACCCGGAACAAATCCAACCTAAACGTACACGCGAACTCCAAACCGCAAAGTACGATGCAAGGCGCGAAAACCACGACCGAGTCGTACGGAGGACACGCCGTACGACCGACACGCATACAAAACCGCGCCGAAGTAACACAAAACACCGCGACCGACGCGTACGCAGCATAGAAAACTGCACAAACACAGCGTGAACGAAACGGAGAACACCGTACGAGACAAATGCAGGGTCCGACTCGGTCACAAGAACGTTTCCAACATGCACAGACAGTACAAAGGAAAAATTACACAAAAAAGGCCAAACAAGCAATTACAAAGCCAATAAATACTGGGAGGGGTGGGGACAGAGAACAAAGACACACCCACAACTCCACTCATATAAAGGACACAAATCCCAACCATGATCCTTTGCAAATGCCATTCTACTGCCAGCACCCAACAGACAGCAACCACACACCCACAGCTCATCCCTCACACAAGCCACACACCATCAGCACACCAACTAATACCTACCTCACATACACCCAGCAAAACACACACCCACACACCCTCACCTGCACACCAACACACACATCACTCACCATCACCACCCATCACCATGCCCCCCAAGAAGAATCACAAGTTCCTAGATTGTGAAGTGGAAGTCCTGGTAGACGAGATCCTCAGGGTAGAGCCACAGCTGTTTGACACACTGGTCCAACAGACCCCCATCTCCCAGAAAACCAAGATGTGGGAGAGGATCATCAACAGGGTGAACGCACAATCACCATGTCTGCGCACAAAGACTGACATCCAGAACAGGTGGTATGACGTGCGCAGGAGGGTCCGGGAGCTGCTCAAGAAAGACTACCTCCTGAGCCAATACACCGGCAATGGCCCTCCTGCCAAGCCAGTATACCTCCTGCCCTGGGAGGAGAAGGTGCGGGCCATCCTTCCGCCAGTGAGCGTCTATGGACTAGAGAACATCCCAGAGCCTGGTGAGTACACAACAAATGTACACAATATTCTGCCACAATACACACACACATCACTGTCAAGGGGAGAGTCAAACCATGCACTCATAGCAATTACACAGCAACCAGAACAGAATCATCCCAAAATGTGTATGTCAGTCAGATAAACACAACACATGCCATCTCAAAGTTACATTTAACCGTGCCATCACATGTACAAACACAACTACAACTACAGCTAGGCAGTGGCACAAATATAACTAACAAACACATCCAGACATGTAGCCACCACTACAACACCAACACACAGTGAAGACCACTGAAAGAAAGGAATTCTGTGTATGCTGGCCAAGTCAGTGTAGCCAATAGCATCATGGGAGTCGTAGTCACACATATTGCCCCCCCACAACTGTCCCATCAACACCACCCTGAACCATGCTCACATCACAGGGAGTGGAGAAGGACTCACAAGATGGCTGACACTGGCTACTGCTGTGGGGAGCACAAGGCCCTGCTGGGAACTGTGCACCAACAAACAGCAGGACACCACTGACTGACATCCTGAGAGACAACTTCCACTCCCTGCAATGCAAGCACAGTCCATGGTGGGATATCTGGCTGGCTGGGTGGGAAGGAGGACTTGCAGCACTGACCATAGTCACAAGCACCTCCCCTCACCCCCTCAACACAAACTCCACAGAACCCACCTGGTAGAATGCAATGCCTCCCATCCTAACTCAAGATCCCACAAAGAACCACCACCCTGGGTTATGTTGTGTGAAGCACAGGGACACTCTTGGGACTTTTAGCCAAACAACTGCCAGGACAACACTCCCAGCCATCCTGTCAGCACAGCCAGCCCACCCCACAGGGAAGCAGAGTCAAAGGAAGGAAGCATGGGCATGCTGGGAAGGGGGTGGAGGCAATAGCATGATGGGAGTAGTAGTCACAGATATTGCTCAGCCTCACAACTGGCCCATCAACACCACCCTGAACCATGCTCACATCACAGGGAGTGGATAAGGACACACAAGATGGCTGACACTGGCTACTGCTGTGGGGAGCACAAGGGCATGCTGGGAACTGCACACCAACCAACAGCAGGACACCACTGTCAGCCATCTTGCCATTGCCCTCACACCAACACACACTGAACTCCCCACAAAAGCAAGTACGTATGGGAATGCTGGGAAGTGGGGTGGAGGCAATAGCATGATGGGAGTCACAGTCACAGACATAGCTCACCCCCGAAACTGTCCCATCAACACCACCCTGAACCATGCTCACATCACAGGGAGTGGAGAAGGACTCACAAGATGGCTGACACTGGCTACTGCTGTGGGGAGCACAAGGCCCTGCTGGGAACTGTGCACCAACAAACAGCAGGACACCACTGACTGACATCCTGAGAGACAACTTCCACTCCCTGCAATGGAAGCACGTTCCATGGTGGGATATCTGGCTGGCTGGGTGGGAAGGAGGACTTGCAGCACTGACCATAGTCACAAGCACCTCCCCTCACACCCCCCCTCAACACAAACTCCACAGAACCCACCTGGGAGAATGCAATGCCTCCCATCCTAACTCAAGATCCCACAAAGAACCACCACCCTGGGTTATGTTGTGTGAAGCACAGGGACACTCTTGGGACTTTTAGCCAAACAACTGCCAGGACAACACTCCCAGCCATCCTGTCAGCACAGCCAGCCCACCCCACAGGGAAGCAGAGTCAAAAGGAAGGAAGCATGGGCATGCTGGGAAGGGGGTGGAGGCAATAGCATGATGGGAGTAGTAGTCACAGATATTGCTCAGCCTCACAACTGGCCCATCAACACCACCCTGAACCATGCTCACATCACAGGGAGTGGATAAGGACACACAAGATGTCTGACACTGGCTACTGCTGTGGGGAGCACAAGGGCATGCTGGGAACTGCACACCAACCAACAGCAGGACACCACTGTCAGCCATCTTGCCATTGCCCTCACACCCACACACACTGAACTCTCCACAAAAGCAAGTAAGTATGGGAATGCTGGGAAGTGGGGTGGAGGCAATAGCATGATGGGAGTCACAGTCACAGACATAGCTCACCCCCGCAACTGTCCCATCAACACCACCCTGAACCATGCTCACATCACAAGGAGTGGAGAAGGACTCACAAGATGGCTGACACTGGCTACTGCTGTGGGGAGCACAAGGCCCTGCTGGGAACTGTGCACCAACAAACAGCAGGACACCACTGACTGACATCCTGAGAGACAACTTCCACTTCCTGCAATGGAAGCACGTTCCATGGTGGGATATCTGGCTGGCTGGGTGGGAAGGAGGACTTGCAGCACTGACCATAGTCACAAGCACCTCCCCTCACACCCCCTCAACACAAACTCCACAGAACCCACCTGGGAGAATGCAATGCCTCACATCCTAACTCAAGATCCCACAAAGAACCACCACCCTGGGTTATGTTGTGTGAAGCACAGGGACACTCTTGGGACTTTTAGCCAAACAACTGCCAGGACAACACTCCCAGCCATCCTGTCAGCACAGCCAGCCCACCCCACAGGGAAGCAGAGTCAAAAGGAAGGAAGCATGGGCATGCTGGGAAGGGGGTGGAGGCAATAGCATGATGGGAGTAGTAGTCACAGATATTGCTCAGCCTCACAACTGGCCCATCAACACCACCCTGAACCATGCTCACATCACAGGGAGTGGATAAGGACACACAAGATGGCTGACACTGGCTACTGCTGTGGGGAGCACAAGGGCATGCTGGGAACTGCACACCAACCAACAGCAGGACACCACTGTCAGCCATCTTGCCATTGCCCTCACACCCACACACACTGAACTCCCCACAAAAGCAAGTAAGTATGGGAATGCTGGGAAGTGGGGTGGAGGCAATAGCATGATGGGAGTCACAGTCCAGACATAGCTCACCCCCACAACTGTCTCATCAACACCACCCTGAACCATGCTCACATCACAGGGAGTGGAGAAGGACTCACAAGATGGCTGACACTGGCTACTGCTGTGGGGAGCACAAGGCCCTGCTGGGAACTGTGCACCAACAAACAGCAGGACACCACTGACTGACATCCTGAGAGACAACTTCCACTCCCTGCAATGCAAGCACAGTCCATGGTGGGATAACTGACTGGCTGGGTGGGAAGGAGGGCCGGCTGTCAACCAAATACAACCAATGCAGACCATGTTCACACCCCAACAAATACATAGAAATGCCCAAATAATGCAGGACAATGTGCCACACCAATATCAACCCCTGACTGTGACGACTTAGGACAATGCAATGTACAGGCCCGCACCCAGAGGCACAGTCACAACTGTCAGGTGTGTCAACCATTGATGCCTGCAGAAACATAACATACATTGTGTGTGTCTCCCAAAAACAGGTGATGATGGGGACACAGCAGCAGGCGCTGAGGAGTCCCAGTCCCAGGCTCAAGAGGATGCGGAGCTCACTGGTGTCGTACAGCCTCTGCCCTCCTCGGACGAAGAAGACCAACCTGGCACATCCGGTGCAAGTCTACATGCAGCATCAGCAGGACCACCAGCTGCAGCACCAGCAGGACCACCAGCTGCACCCCCTGCACCCACCCCTCCAACGACTGTCACCACAAATACCATCCCTGCCGACATGGACAGAACAAGGAGCAACACCAGCACAGGGACCCTGGACCAACATGGGGCCATGGACACCACTACCACCACCAACCCCCAAGGTGGACCAGGGTCATCTGTGCGTGCCACTGCACGGACTGCACATGTCGGCAGGGGTGGTGGGAGGGGTGGGAGACAGAGGTCGCTGCTTGCAGAGGTTGCTGGTGTGCATGATGACCCACAACTGGTACGCATAGCTGATGCGTACCAGTCCAGCACTGGAGATCTCAGCCAGGTAGTGGGGCTCCTCAGAGACATGAAACAGCAGCAGGCTGCCCATCATGCCCGCTTGGACTCACACATGTCCCGCGTGGACTCACACATGTCCCGCGTGGACTCACACATGTCCCGCGTGGAGTCCAAGTGGGACGCACTGCATGAGATGACGGCGGTGCACAGGGACATTTTACAATGCCTCCGCCAGATGAACAGCAACCAGTCCACACCTCCCTGTGTGCCAACAACATCTGGTGCTGAACAAACTGCAACTGCCACAGGGAGGGAGGATGACTCTGGCGGAGAGTCCCCTGCACCGCAGCAGCCTGTACTTGAGGGCCCCCCAAAGAAGAGGGGTCGTCCGAGGAGGGGCAAGTGAGAGGCCGATGGCCAAGCGCAACTCCCAGGAAGCCTGAACCTGTTCTGGATGTTCACCTTTGTGCACAGACTGTTCACCCTGTTGACGGCAACACTACTCCCACACATTGCATGGGGAGTACAAGTTGGACCAATGTCTCAGACAACTGTGGCCCCGATTCTGGGGATTTTGTCTACCAGGACTTTCAATTCACCTAGGAACTTCTGATTGCAAGATATATGTACAGCACTACCCATCCTATGCACTATTCACACAAATGTATCACAATAAACACACTAATACACCATACTTGCCTCTGTTGTGATTCCAACGTGGGTGCTGTTATGGGGATGATGAACTGCAAAATTACACTGTGTATGCGAACTGCAACAGCAAGTACAACACAGGCATGTGAGTAAAGGCAACGTGACACATATGAGGGAGACACACCACCAGGGCTACACAACACATACACACCTAGGCCATCTGACTCATTGCCTACACTGATGTTGCCAGGGAAGACGGTGCAATGCACAGACACCACACCCATTCCCAGTTGTAGTCAAGTAGCCCACAGGTGCAGTAAGCAAATGGCAGTCAAATGTGTGACCACAGACAACGCACATCACAAAGTGAAGCACAGGTTTATTACACAGTTGCAACATGTCGTAACCACTACAGATGCAAGGTAATCCCACCAGGCAGCGGGCACACAGTCAACAACTGTAGAAGGAAGGAAGTCCATGGGTGTGGCGCACATCACCTGTAGGGACACAACAGCTACCACCCTGGAAGTACAATCATGTCGTCGGTGGACACAGTTGACCAAACGAATCTGAAAGTACCCTGTGAAGGACAGAAATGACACACAGTCAAAAGCAATGGAGAACAGGACAGAACAGCAAAACTCATGCACAATACATGTTACAAGATACCCACCCAGAACCAAGTTAGCATGTCAACACTGTTGGGGAGTACAGACCACCTGTAAGCACACATCGCTACACACATCCAGTCAAGTAGCCCTTGGACACACTCCAACAGCACCAGAGCACCACCTACACATATCATGCCAACTCACATCATTGACATGACACCTCAGGATACTCACATTCAGCTAAAGAAGTTGGTGATGAGCTGTGTGCAGACATCACCCTCATCATCATCATCATCACTGGCATCGTGGTCCAGGCCAGGATCCTCCACAGGTGGCGGATGTTGGTCATTGTCATCCTGGATGAGAGGCAACTCCTTCCGCACTGCCAGGTTGTGGAGCATGCAGCAGACGATGATAATCTTGCACACTTTCGCAGGGGCATATGGGAGGGACCCTCCGGTCTTGTCCAGGCAGCGGAAGCGGCTCTTCAGGAGACCAAATGTCCGCTCAATCACTCTCCTGGTCCGACCATGTGCCTCATTGTAGCGCATCTGGGCTGGTGTCACAGGGTTCCTGAGGGGTGTCAGCAACCACGGCATGTTGGGGTATCCCGAGTCACCTACGGACAGACAAGTGCACATTAGCTGACTTGGAAAAGTGGGCGGAATACTACAGATCAGATCACACACAATGGCACAAAGTCAGTACACACCGACAAGCCAGGCATGATGGTTATGCATCTGTGCCATCATCCTGGGGATGCGACTACTCCTCATCACAAAGGCATCGTGTGCTGAACCAGGGAAACGGGCACACACGTGTGTGATGGTCATATCTGCAAGACACACCACCAGTGCATTGACCGAGTGGTAGTGCTTGCTGTTACGGTAGGCCTGCTCCTGGGCCTGTGGTGGTACCAAAGCCACATGTGTCCCATCAATGGAGCCAATGACATGCGGCATCCTCCCCAGGGCATAGAAGTCACTCTTCATGTCAGTGAGTCGTCGCAGTCTAGGGAAATAGACGTACCGGTTCAGGAATAGCAACATTGCCACCAAAACATCGCGGAGCACACGGCTCAACATGGTCTTTGACATCCCACCAGCAGTCGCCACAGTATGTTGGAAGGTACCGGTGGCAAAGAAGTGTAGGGCTGCCATCACCTTCACCTTGGGGGTCAGCGCTGTAGGATACGGCCGGCCAGGCTGCAAATGTGGGGCCAACTGCACTGCCAAATCCTCAATCAGCTGCCTGGTGAAGCGGTACCGTCGGATGCTGTCCCGTTCCACCATCGTTGCCAGGTCTGGGAATGGTCGATGGACAGCAGGAGCCCTGCAGTGCAGAGGAGAAGAAAGCAAGATTGTCAGTCAGCCCACATATGCGGCATTGAACACACTCAATATCCCAACATACATCATTATGAGGCACAACTACATGAAGTGTGCAGTTCCGTAAGGACATGTATGGTACATACATGGCCAACATCTGTCATCACGGTTCAACAAGTGGCATCAATAAGTCCCAGGTTGGCCCATTGGATATCATGAGGCCGTGTCACAGTTCCCATCTCCTGCTGCCGTGTCACAATCACCCCCCACAGTGACATGTGAGGACAGATGTGCCCCAGGCATCACAGCTCAATGACAGGTACATTCCCAGGGACCCTTTATTGCCACATGGACACTGGCATTACATGGAGTATCATGTATACACCACAGCAAAACAACTATGACCCCCACAGGTAGTGGTCCCACTTGCCACTGCAGGACAGACATGGACGTCTGTGACACACACACGCACAACATCAAAGTCCATGCACACACAACGTGGATGTGGAGACTGTCTCCCATTGTGCACATGAAATCAGAGACATTGTAAACACTACATGCACACAGACTGTGGAGGACCATCACTATTGTGCCACTGGGACACCCTGGCTCAAACATACCGTCCCACATGGGACTCACGGGGTATGTGACATGACATACACATACACCACTGTGAAATGTGACACGTAACACCCAGGATCCTGTCCCCATGAACACGTGCACAGCCTGGGGGTGGCTGCCCACAGGTGACACCCACAGGACAACATGTACACCAACATACACACAATAGGAAATGCAGCCTTACATGCCTTATCATACAGTTTGGACAGGCTGTCGTGTTGTAGGTGTGCCCCTCACTCCCTGGGAGCTATCTGTGGCTGGCATATGTCCATCTGAGACAGGCATGGTGACATATGCCAGTCACTTGTACAGGGATGCGTTGAACAGCAATGGACCGATCGGTGCCCCCGGCCGGCCCATTGCAGTCAATGTGTGCGGGTACGCGTTGTACCCCTGTACGCGTTTGTTAGAAATGGGATCTCTAGTTGGCAAGGGTTTGCACCTTTGTCCAAGTAGGGACCCTTCTTCCTAGTCAGGGTAAGGGTGTTACACTCGTGAAGTAACCCCTGCTCACCCTCGTGGTAGCTTGGCACGAGCAGTCGGGCTTAATTCAGAGGCAGTGTGTAAAGCATTTGCACATAACCAACAGTAATACAGTGTAAGCACTACAAACGGACACCACACCAGATTAGAAAAATAACCAATATTTTATATACTCAAGACAAGACCAATTACGACAAAAATCCACAATACTATACTTTACGAATGAATACTTGATACGGTAACTTCTTCTTTGCAGGAATAGCACAAAAGCAAAGTTCGTACGAGTCGGTAGCTCCGTCCGAGCCTACCGTGATGCTGAAAACCACAGAGTCTAACAGTTCCAGCCGACCGCGTCGATACGGGCCAGCAGAGTCATGAACAGACTCAGTCACAGTACCTTTTCTCGTTGTGGCTGGTACGGAGTGTACGAGCCGGTTGGCGTTCGTCGCGGTTGCGGTGCAAGACGGAGCGATGCAAGGTGCGGTGTCCCTCGATGCGGTGCAGGCAGCGGCTCGATGAGCGTCGTGCAGACGGAGTCGGTGAGTCCAAGGCGTGCGATGCAGGGTGAGACGATGCTCGATGCGGTGCTGACAGGTTGCGATGCAGGCGACCTAGCCGGAGTGCGGGAGCTGGCGTCGGACAGCGGTGCGAGTCGGAGCGGTGCGTCGCAGACGTGCGAGCGGTGCCCCAAATGTGGTGCGGTCTTGACTCTTGAGCCAGTTGCAGCGACCTCGTCGGTCGGGTCCGGTTGGTTCAGTGAAGCGATGCGATGCGAACTGCGGTGCCCACAGGTCACGGTGCAAGCAGCGGCTCGATGTTGGCGGTGTTGGACGTCGCCCACGGTGAGACCAGGGTTGCGATGCGAAGCGGGGCGATGCGGTCTGCGGTGCAAACAGGTCACCGGCCAGGGATGGATTCGGTTGACGGAGTCGGTTGCGGTTCCCTTCCTCTGTGGCAACTGAAACAGCGTTCCAGAAGCGGTACCCAGAGGCTTGTGAAGTCTTTGCAGTCCCTGAGACTTCTTAACAGGAGGCCAGCTCTGTTTCTGGCCCTTGGAGATACTCAGCACAAGTTTGGAGAAAGTTCAGTCCAGTCCTTTCACTGCCCAAGACAGAAGCAGCAACTGCAGGCCAACCCAACAAAGCAACAACACAGCAAAGGGGCAGTACTCCTCCTGGCAGCTCTTCCAGCTCTTCGTCTTGGCA
Organism: Calotriton arnoldi; assembly: GCA_963921515.1. NCBI lineage: Eukaryota > Metazoa > Chordata > Amphibia > Caudata > Salamandridae > Calotriton > Calotriton arnoldi. The sequence continues at coordinate 295,201 of CAWUFW010014854.1, forward strand.
GGTTCCTTGATTCCAGCGAGATCTAAATTCATGGGGTCAGGGCCCCAATATTTATATCCCAAATTCCTTTGTTCTCTGAAGGCAGAGAGGCCTTTGCCTAGTCCAAACCAGTTCTGGAGCACTTTGTTGACAAGTCTCCGTCCCTTCTTTCAGTGAGTAGGCCAGGGACATCAGACGCACCACAGGAGGTGGAGCCAGCATTGTGGAGGGAAGGCACTGTCCTATTCAGGGCCCAGGTGCGACCCCTCCCACCCATCTACATGTAGATCTTGCTATTCAGCCCTGCGCTGACTCACCCTGTCTCCCAGCATCCCCCAGCCCCTGTCACTCACACTCCAGACAAGGAATACACAATCTCGCAGAGGCAGGCTTGGATGGTTAGACAAGAAAATACCCACTTTCTAAAAGTGGTATTTTCAAACAAAGAATGTTAAAACCAACCTTACTAAAAGCTGCATTTTATCATTCTGAGTCCAGGCATACTAAACTCGAATTTCTACCATGTTCCCGGGGTCAGTTAGGATTATAAGCTGTAATAATCAAAACTGCCCGTTCTGGCCTAGGGGGAACAGGTAGCCTTGCAATAGTGAAAAACGAACTAGGCGGTAATTCACTATCAGGACATGCCGCACACACCCGGGCATGTCCTACCTTTCGCATACACCGCACCCTGCCCACAGTGGTACCTTGGGCCTACCTTAGGGGTGACCAACATGTAGCAAAGGGAAGGTTTAGGGACTTGCAAGTGTGTGCACTTGCCAAGTCGACATGGCAGCCCCAGGCTGCGCACAGGCTCTGCGTTGGCAGGCCCGAGTTACACTTTACGGGCTGTTTGCGTGGGTGGCACAATCCAGTGCTGCAGCCCACCAACAGCATTTGGTCTATAGGCCCTGGCACTCGTAGTGCACTTTACAAGGGACTGACACATAAACCAAATAGGCCAATAACGGAAACACCAATCCATAACACATTTCATACAGGAGCACTTGCACTTTCCCACTGGACCGCAGTGAGGAAAGTGCGCAGAATCATCACACCAGCAAAAATAGAGTCAAAACCGGGAGGTCAGAAAGCAAAAAGTCAGGGGAAACACGCCAAAAGATGCCAAGTCTAACACATGTCCCCTCCAGCTGAAAGTAGGGAGAACTACCCAACCCCATTGGAGTTCTCCTCAATAAGGCGGAAGAACCTGGACAGACCATCTGCGTTGGCGTGTTCTGTACCAGGACGGTGCTCCACCGTAAAGTCCATTCCCTGTAGGGAGATGGACCACCTCAGCAGTTTTGGATTCTCACCCCTCATTTGCATCAACCATCTGAGGGGCCTGTGGTCTGTCTGAACCCGGAAGTGAGTCCCAAACAGGTATGGTCTCAACTTCTTCAGTGCCCAGACCACAGCAAAAGCTTCCCTTTCTATGGCACTCCACCTCTGTTCCCTGGGAAGTAGTCTCCTGCTAAGGAAGACTACAGGCTGATCCAGGCCCTCTTCGTTCAGTTGTGAGAGCACCGCTCCTACACCATGCTCTGAAGCGTCAGTCTGCACGACAAATTCTTTGGAGAAGTCAGGTGCCTTGAGCACGGGCGCCGTGCACATGGCTGCCTTCAGGGCATCAAAAGCTTTCTGGCAGGACTCAGTCCAGATCACTTTCCTGGGCTGCCTCTTAGAGGTCAGCTCGGTTAAGGGGGCAACGATGGTGCCATAGCCCTTAACAAATCTCCTATAGTAGCCGGTGAGACCTAAGAAGGCTCTCACCTCTGTCTGGGTCTTGGGGGCTCCCAAGCCAGAATGGTGTCAATCTTGGGTTGTAGGGGCGCCACCTGGCCGCTTCCTACCTGGTGTCCCAAGTACACCACAGAACCCTGCCCGATCTGGCACTTACTGGCCTTGATCGTGAGGCCTGCATCTTGCAGAGCCCTCAACACTTTCTCAAGGTGCTGTAAATGTTCTTCCCAGCTGGAACTGAACACAGCAATGTCATCCAGGTAGGCGGCACTGAAATCCTCCAGCCCAGCCAACACCTGATTGACCAACCTCTGAAAGGTGGCAGGGGCATTCTTCAACCCAAAGGGCATCACCCGGAATTGGTAATGACCTTCTGGGGTTGAGAATGCGGATCTCTCCTTGGCCCCATCGGTTAAGGCGATCTGCCAGTACCCAGACGTTAAATCAAACGTGCTGAGGAACCGGGCAGCTCCCAACCGATCAATGAGCTCATCAGCTCTGGGGATGGGGTGCGCGTCAGTCCTGGTGACGGCATTGAGCCCACGGTAGTCCACACAAAACCGGAGTTCTGGAGTGGCACCGGGCGCCGCAGCCTTTGGGACCAAGACCACTGGGCTGGCCCAAGGACTGTGGGAGGGCTCAATCACCCCTAACGCCAACATCTTAGAGACCTCCTCCTTGATGCTGGCTCTGACCCGGTCAGTCAACCTGTAAATCTTGTGCTTCACAGGATGGCCGTCACCGGTGTCCACGTCATGGGTACACCAGTGAGTAACACCGGGGGTCAGAGAGAACAGTGGGGCGAACTGTCCCAACAACTGGCGACAGTCCCCCTGCTGCTCCTGAGTCAGAGTAGGGGAGAGGATCACACCCTCTACTGACCCATCATGCTCCTTGGTAGACAGGAGGTCAGGGAGAGGCTCACTCTCCTCTTCCACCCCATCATCTGTCGCCAAGAGCATACTCACTCGGACCTCTCGAAGTGGGGCTTGAGGCGGTTCACGTGAAGGACCCTCAAAGGGTTCCTTGGAGCCTGCAAATCCACCAGGTAGGTGACGTCACTTTTGCGCTCCTTTACCTCATATGGCCCAGTCCACTTGTCCTGCAAGGCACAAGGTGCCACTGGGGCCATTACCCACACTTTTTGCCCAGGTTGAAATTCGACTAGAGTGGCGTTCTGGTCATACCATCTCTTCATTTCTTCCTGGCTTGATTCTAGGTTCGCCTGAGCGAGTTTCCTGAAGCGGGCAGTTTGGTTTCTAAAGGCCAGCATGTAGCTATTACATCCTGGGGAGTTTTCCTGGGAGCCGCCTCCCAGCCTTCCTTCACCAAACTCAGAGGTCCTCTGACAGGGTGGCCATACAGGAGCTCAAAGGGGCTGTACCCAAGAGACTTCTGAGGCACCTCCCTGTACGCAAAGAGTAGGCATGGCAAGAGGACGTCCCACTTACGCCTCATGGGTTCTGTTAGACCCTTGATCATGCCTTTCAAGGTCTGGTTGAATCTCTCCACCAGACCGTTTCCTTGTGGGTGGTAAGGAGTGGTGAACTTGTAGGTTACACCACACTCCTTCCACAGGGATGTCATATACTTCGATATGAAATTGGTCCCCCTATCGGAAACCACCTCTCTGGGGAATCCCACACGGGAAAAGATCCCCATTAACGCCCGGCCCACCACTGGCGCCGTCGTTGTCCTGAGAGGGATTGCCTCCGGGTACCGGGTGGCATGGTCCACCAAGACCAGGATGTACCTGTTGCCCATGGCTGTCTTGGGATCCAGTGGCCCCACAATATCCATCCCTACCCTTTCAAAGGGTGTTCCAACAACCGGAAAAGGTTGGAGAGGAGCTTTGACCTTCCTCCCACTCTTACCACTTGCCTGGCAAGTTTGGCAAGACCTACAGTGTGCATCTGACTGCCTTCGCATTTGGGGCCAAAAGAAGTGGGTGACAAGCCTGTCAAAGGTCTTGTCCTGCCCCAAATGTCCTGCCAAAGGCACGTCATGAGCCAGACCCAGTAGGAAGGTCCTGAAGCGCTGGGGTACCACCAGCACACGGGCTGACCCAGGCTCAGCAACCTTAGGCTCACTGTATAGGAGACCGCTCTCCCAGTAGATCAGATGTGACCCGGACTGATTACCAGCTGCCTGGTCTGCAGCCTGCCGCCGCAGACCCTCCAGAGTAGGGCACTCGTTCTGCTCCCGGCAGAACTCCTCCCTGGTGGGACCCCCTTCTTGCTGCCAATGGGTCAGCTCAGAGATGTCTCCCAGTTCGGCTACCTGCTCCCCTGTAGGCACCGGGCGTCCCCCTCGAGGTCCGCCTCCTCCCGGTCCGTGGGAACTTCGGGGGCCGGTTTCCCGCGCCCCTGCCCTTTCTCTTGGCAGGGACTTGGGCCACTGTTTCAGGCTCCAAGTCCTCTTGATCACCCTTTCTGGCCGCCATTGACCGAGTAGACACGCATGCCCACTCTGGCAACCCAAGCATCTCCAAGTGAGACCTGAGCTCAACCTCCTTCCATGAGGACTGCTCCAGGTCATTTCCTAGCAGACAATCTACAGGCATGGTAGGGCTCACAACCACCCTCAAGGGACCTGAGACCCCCCATTCAAAGGGAACCTGCGCCACCATACACTGGCGCTCAGAGTTGTCGACAGCAACTACTTGGTGGAATGCTCCTGGGACTACTTGCTTCTCAGACACCAGGTGACACCGGACTGAGGTCACACTGGCTCCAGTATCTCTGAGAGCCTCTACCCTGTTCCCATTAATGGTCACCCAGGTGCTATATTTCTTTGTGTTAGGGGGCACCTGGTTTCCTGGGACCATCTCACTGTCCCCTAGTGAGACAAGGGTCATTTCTGCGGGATCCCCACCCTCCTGTGGGCACCCCTCCTCCCCAAGCGCTACACTAGCCAACACTTTGGATTGTCCACCGGTGGGTGGCTGTGTCCCCTTCGGGCACTTGGGGTCCCCCTTAAAGTGACCTACCTGGTCACATGCATAACACTTGCAGGGGCCGGTCTCAACAGGCTTCCCTGTAGAGACCCCTTTCTTCTTATCAGCGGGGGGCTGGGAACCTTTACCCTGGGTACTAGTTTGGGGCCCTTTAGAGAACTCCTGTGCTTTACCCTTGTCCCCCCACCTTTCTGCTGGGGACCCTGCCCACCTTTGGCTGAGTCTCCCCCAAACGCTTTCTTGTGGACCATGGTACTCACCCAGCGGTCCGCTTCCATAGCAAGCTTCCTGGGGTCAGTTAGCTTACTATCCACTAGGTGCTGGCGCAGATCTGCAAAACATAGACTAGACAAGTGCTCCCATGCAATCAAGTTGTAGAGCCCCTGAAAATCTGTTACACTACTGCCCTTCACCCAACCATCCAGCGACCTGCAGAACACATCCACACATTCAAACCAAGTGTTGGCATCAGACTTCTTACTGGACCTGAACTGATCCCTGTACTTTTCAGGAGTAAGACCATACTTCGTGAGAAGGGCATCCTTCATGTCAGCATAGGTGAGGTGATACCCCTTACCCAACGCTATCAGAGCATCCCTTGCTTCTTCCGGGAAAAGTGGCCACAATCCTGCTCCCCAACTTCTCCTCAGGGACCCCATTCATGTGTATGGCTGCCTCATAACCCTGAAACCACCTTTGTATGTCATCCCCCTTCTTGAACTCCTTGCCTACGTTCTTGGGAATGTGCACAATCCTGTCTGCCTTTCTGGACGAATTGCTGCCACCATCTGAGCCTGACTTACTCCTAAGTTCTAGCTCCTTCAGTTCTCTCTCATGCTCTAAGAGCAGCTTCCTCTCCTCTATGGCCAATCTCTTCTCCTCCCACTCACTCTCCAGCCTGAGCTTCTGCAGCTCAAACTGCCTTGCCTCCCGCCTGTCCTCCAGCTCCTCTGGGGACAGACTGCTGCTGCCTGACCTGGCGGGTTCCCCCTACCCAAAAGCACATCCACCCTGGAAATAGGCTCCTCCGCCTCCTCACTGAGATCACCAGGCTGCCCATTGGCATGTCTGGCTGCTACCCAGGCCCTCAGCGCCTTCTGTAGCTCCTCCTTCCTTGTGAGGCCTTTAATTTGGACTTTCAGGTTTTTACAAATCGCTCGTAACTCCTTTACGGCGTAGGATTCCAACCTGTCCTCCTCAAAGATAACTTCCAGAGATGCAACGGATGATGCAATTGATTCAGGCATGACAAAAGTCGTGAGTTGAAAACTGGCAAGATCAAAAATAGGCCAAAAGAAAAAGAACCAGTATGTGGTACGTAATGGTCTGCGATATGGTAGTAGTGCACACCAATCACTGTAAGTCAAGTGCAAACACAAGTCCTATCCTCACCGCTGACGACCAATGTTAGAAATGGGATCTCTAGTTGGCAAGGGTTTGCACCTTTGTCCAAGTAGGGACCCTTCTTCCTAGTCAGGGTAAGGGTGTTACACTCGTGAAGTAACCCCTGCTCACCCTCGTGGTAGCTTGGCACGAGCAGTCGGGCTTAATTCAGAGGCAGTGTGTAAAGCATTTGCACATAACCAACAGTAATACAGTGTAAGCACTACAAACGGACACCACACCAGTTTAGAAAAATAACCAATATTTTATATACTCAAGACAAGACCAATTACGACAAAAATCCACAATACTATACTTTACGAATGAATACTTGATACGGTAACTTCTTCTTTGCAGGAATAGCACAAAAGCAAAGTTCGTACGAGTCGGTAGCTCCGTCCGAGCCTACCGTGATGCTGAAAACCACAGAGTCTAACAGTTCCAGCCGACCGCGTCGATACGGGCCAGCAGAGTCATGAACAGACTCGGTCACAGTACCTTTTCTCGTTGTGGCTGGTACGGAGTGTATGAGCCGGTCGGCGTTCGTCGCGGTTGCGGTGCAAGACGGAGCGATGCAAGGTGCGGTGTCCCTCGATGCGGTGCAGGCAGCGGCTCGATGAGCGTCGTGCAGACGGAGTCGGTGAGTCCAAGGCGTGCGATGCAGGGTGAGACGATGCTCGATGCGGTGCTGACAGGTTGCGATGCAGGCGACCTAGCCGGAGTGCGGGAGCTGGCGTCGGACAGCGGTGCGAGTCGGAGCGGTGCGTCGCAGACGTGCGAGCGGTGCCCCAAATGCGGTGCGGTCTCGACTCTTGAGCCAGTTGCAGCGACCTCGTCGGTCGGGTCCGGTTGGTTCAGTGAAGCGATGCGATGCGAACTGCGGTGCCCACAGGTCATGGTGCAAGCAGCGGCTCGATGTTGGCGGCGTTGGACGTCGCCCACGGTGAGACCAGGGTTGCGATGCGAAGCGGGGCGATGCGGTCTGCAGTGCAAACAGGTCACCGGCCAGGGATGGATTCGGTTGACGGAGTCGGTTGCGGTTCCCTTCCTCTGTGGCAACTGAAACAGCGTTCCAGAAGCGGTACCCAGAGGCTTGTGAAGTCTTTGCAGTCCCTGAGACTTCTTAACAGGAGGCCAGCTCGGTTTCTGGCCCTTGGAGATACTCAGCACAAGTTTGGAGAAAGTTCAGTCCAGTCCTTTCACTGCCCAAGACAGAAGCAGCAACTGCAGGCCAACCCAACAAAGCAACAACACAGCAAAGGGGCAGTACTCCTCCTGGCAGCTCTTCCAGCTCTTTGTCTTGGCAGGTTCCTTGATTCCAGCGAGATCTAAATTCATGGGGTCAGGGCCCCAATATTTATATCCCAAATTCCTTTGTTCTCTGAAGGCAGAGAGGCCTTTGCCTAGTCCAAACCAGTTCTGGAGCACTTTGTTGACAAGTCTCCGTCCCTTCTTTCAGTGAGTAGGCCATGGACATCAGACGCACCACAGGAGGTGGAGCCAGCATTGTGGAGGGAAGGCACTGTCCTATTCAGGGCCCAGGTGCGACCCCTCCCACCCATCTACATGTAGATCTTGCTATTCAGCCCTGCGCTGACTCACCCTGTCTCCCGGCATCCCCCAGCCCCTGTCACTCACACTCCAGACAAGGAATACACAATCTCGCAGAGGCAGGCTTGGATGGTTAGACAAGAAAATACCCACTTTCTAAAAGTGGTATTTTCAAACACAGAATGTTAAAACCAACCTTACTAAAAGCTGCATTTTATCATTCTGAGTCCAGGCATACTAAACTCGAATTTCTACCATGTTCCCGGGGTCAGTTAGGATTATAAGCTGTAATAATCAAAACTGCCCGTTCTGGCCTAGGGGGAACAGGTAGCCTTGCAATAGTGAAAAACGAACTAGGCGGTAATTCACTATCAGGACATGCCGCACACACCCGGGCATGTCCTACCTTTCGCATACACCGCAACCTGCCCACAGGGGTACCTTGGGCCTACCTTAGGGGTGACCAACATGTAGCAAAGGGAAGGTTTAGGGACTTGCAAGTGTGTGCACTTGCCAAGTCGACATGGCAGCCCCAGGCTGCGCACAGGCTCTGCGTTGGCAGGCCCGAGTTACACTTTACGGGCTGTTTGCGTGGGTGGCACAATCCAGTGCTGCAGCCCACCAACAGCATTTGGTCTATAGGCCCTGGCACTCGCAGTGCACTTTACAAGGGACTGACACATAAACCAAATAGGCCAATCACGGAAACACCAATCCATAACACATTTCATACAGGAGCACTTGCACTTTCCCACTGGACCGCAGTGAGGAAAGTGCGCAGAATCATCACACCAGCAAAAATAGAGTCAAAACCGGGAGGTCAGAAAGCAAAAAGTCAGGGGAAACACGCCAAAAGATGCCAAGTCTAACAGCGTTGATCAGCAATGGACCGATCGGTGCCCCCGGCCGGCCCATTGCATTCAATGTGTGCGGGTACGCGTTGTACCCCTGTACGCGTTGTACCGCAATGGACCGATCGGTGCCCCTGGCCGGCCCATTGCATTCAATGTGTGCGGGTACGCGTTGTACCCCTGTACGCGTTGTACCGCAATGGACCGATCGGTGCCCCGGCCGGCCCATTGCATTCAATGTGTGCGGGTACGCGTTGTACCCTGTACGCGTTGATCAGCAATGGACCGATCGGTGCCCTGGCCGGCCCATTGCATTCAATGTGTGCGGGTACGCGTTGTACCCCTGTACGCGTTGTATCACAATGGACCGATCGGTGCCCCGGCCGGCCCATTGCATTCAATGTGTGCGGGTACGCGTTGTACCCCTGTACGCGTTGATCAGCAATGGACCGATCGGTGCCCCGGCCGGGGGTGCATTCAATGTGTGCGGGTACGCGTTGTACCCCTGTACGCGTTGATCAGCAATGGACCGATCGGTGCCCCGGCCGGCCCATTGCATTCAATGTGCGCGGTACGCGTTGTACCCCTGTACGCGTTGTACCGCAATGGACCGATCGGTGGCCCCGGCCGGCCCATTGCATTCAATGTGTGCGGGTACGCGTTGCACCCCTGTACGCGTTGATCAGCAATGGACCGATCGGTGCCCCGGCCGGCCCATTGCATTCAATGTGTGCGGTACGCGTTGTACCCCTGTACGCTGTTGATCAGCAATGGACCGATCGGTGCCCCGGCCGGCCCATTGCATTCAATGTGTGCGGGTACGCGTTGTACCCCTGTACGCGTTGTACCGCAATGGACCGATCGGTGCCCCGGCCGGCCCATTGCATTCAATGTGTGCGGGTACGCGTTGTACCCCTGTACGCGTTGATCAGCAATGGACCGATCGGTGCCCCCGGCCGGCCCATTGCATTCAATGTGTGCGGGTACGCGTAGTACCCCTGTACGCGTTGATCAGCAATGGACCGATCGGTGCCCCCGGCCGGCCCATTGCATTCAATGTGTGCGGGTACGCGTTGTACCCCTGTACGCGTTGTACTGCAATGGACCGATCGGTGCCCCCGGCCGGCCCATTGCATTCAATGTGTGCGGGTACGCGTTGTACCCCTGTACGCGTTGTACTGCAATGGACCGATCGGTGCGCACCCATTGACAATGGCCTAGCCTGGCAACGGACGCGTTTTCGAAATTCGAACGAGTCGGTTGCTGGAAATTCAGTTGGTCACCCACAACAATGTTGCAAAATCATGTATGTCATGAAGTTGAAGATTTGAAGGATGCTGTGGGCGTGTATTGGTGCTGCTATTCCATGGATTGGCCAGATTCAGAAGATGCAAACGACTTGGACCTATGACTTTGGACACAAGGGACAGTATCTGCCTCTCCAGCACATATATATTGCTGGCTGTTCCCCTGAGAGCTCACTTGCCTGCACTACATGCTCCAGGACGACATCTGCCACTGCACTGCTGCTGTCTCTGCCCCTCTGGACCCTGCAATGGCACGTACTGTGGAGAGAGCCCCAGCCTTCAGCCTTGAGGAGAACCAGGCCCTGCTGGACAGCCTACTTCCACAGTACAGCAAGCTGTATGGGACATTAGGGGAGCAGGTGAGTGTTCTGTGCACTGCCTTTCTGAATGTGCATTTTGTCTGACTAGCAAGGCTGAAAGTCTGCACGCCACTGGCTAGCAGGCTCACTGAGTAGTTGTCACCCCCCATAGTGTGTAGTGACATGCACTGGACAGGTATGGTGCAGTGACAGTGCATTTGAACAAGGTTTTACTTCCCATGCAATGATACCATGTAGTGACGTCTGGCAAAGTGTCCATGGGCAGCATTGCACTGCCTGTGTACATCATGTGCCCCTGTGAATGAGACATGTATATACAACTGTGTCATGCACGGATATGTTGCATGTGTAGTAATGGCCTTTTCACGTTGTCATCCTGACAGGTTAATGCCCATCGGAAGCAGGAGACCTGGAAGGACATCGTCTGGGCTGTCCGGTCCGTGGGGGTCTACAAGCGCCGGATCCGCAACTGCCAGAAGAGGTGGCAGGACCTTCGGGGCTGGACCCGGAGGATTGCACTGGTCCAGCTGAAGCTGTCGCCTCCTCGCAGGAGGGGCGGAACACGGACCCTGACCCCCCACATGCTCCAGATCCTGGCGGTGGTGTTTCCAGACCTGGATGGGCAGCTGAAGGCCAGACAGCAGCAAGGAGGGGTGAGTCAAAGACTGCACTGTGAACTCTGTATTACATGCTATGTGCCCTCCTCTGGCCTGGTTCAACTGCCACAGTACAGCAGTCATGTTGTCCAGGAGCCATGTCCCTCTATTGTGCACTGCCCACTCCTCATCTGATACCCAGGTGTGGCCCTTACATTCAGGGAATTGTGTCACTTGGGACTGTGTCCTTGCAGTTTGCTTCACTAAAGGTGGGGGACAGCATCTGTTTCCCTAACTCTGTTGTGGGCATCATGGGTGGGTCCATTGTTCACACAACGCCTGTGTTCGGACATGTAATCTGCGTGTTGCTTTGATATGCGGTCCACTTGCTGAGCTGAGCCACCACATGTGCCTGGGGTATGTGGCACACACCCATGCAGCGGGTGGGAACAATGTTTGGGCCCCAGGAGTGTGCAGATTACGTGTGTCACACATACATAGCCAGCTATCCACTGTCCAGGGCTCATCCCTCATTCATGTGGGGCAGGACAGTCATGCCTACTCCAGGCCATGCAATGCACTCTGTACTCCCACTCCTGTGTATCAGCTGACACATTGTGCGCAGTGATTTGACCCCTCAGGTGTCTGCCTCTGTGTCAGTGTGCTGTGGATTTGTTGCCAGGACTGCTGGGGTGTTTCTCGGTAGGGGCTCAGCATGCCACTGGAGATGTGACCATAGGAGACGATACTTGTGTGTCACATAGGTGTTTGATCAGCTGCCCGTGCAGACTGGGGTATGCAAATGTGAAGTTCAGGCAGCTGTTCCCCATTCACAGCAGATTGTGAGGGGCTCAGGTTCAGAGGGTAGTGTCACAGGTCTCCCATATGTCCAACCGGTATGACCTGGACAGATGAGGGTTAAGATGATATGTTGTGTGGGGGATGTACATGTGCACTTGTGCAGCTCCAGGACTTGCATTCCCCATGACCTACTATTGTGACACAGTGCAGAGTGTTGTTGTCTGGTTGCCAAGTCATACATCACTGAGACAGTGATGTATGACTTAGCAGTCATGCCTCCGCCATGGCATGTGTCTACTTATTGGTGATCCTGCAGGGGAGTGACATGTGCTACATGCACACCATTGTGGCGATGGCTATCAGGACATGGGTGCATCATGGTGTCTGTCGCTGGTATGCATCACATGCATATCCTATTTGACTCTGGGCGTCCCTTTCATCCGGAAACCTGTACTGACTCAGTGGCAAGTGTTGTGATGTGTGCATGTCCACATGCTACACCGTGTCCTCTGCACTGTCCAACTACTGTGTAGTTGGTGCATGTGTCCACACTGGGGTGTTGCTATCCAACAGACACCAGACAGATGGGTGCAAGGCCATGTGGGATGTGAGTGCCATGGTTGGCATCAGACTGACAATTGGCTTCTCCTGTTCAGTTAGGGCACCTTTAGCAATGTACAACTAATGATGCCAGGGCTTGCTCTGTAATGTGCTGTGCTCACAGTGGTGTGTGCGTTTGGTGCAGGTGACTGATGTCTGTCTGTTTCCCCATTGTTTGCAGATACATCCACGGCCACGGAAGGGGACAGCTCCATGGACCAGGAGGAGCCGGAGAGCCAGACTGGGTCAGCAGCCGAGGAGTGGTCGGAGGGACCCAGTGGCACGGAAGGCGAGGGGAGCCACACCGAGGAGTCCTCAGCACCATCCACCTCAGCTGAGGACCAGAGCAACTCGGAGGATGACTCCCTTATGGAGGCGGGTGTCAGCAGCCACCACACCCCAGCTAGTGTTGCTGTCCCCGCCACCACCAGCACCACAACCGCCCTCCCATCGGCTCCCATTCCCCAGGTCCGTGGAGGCTCCCATGTTCGGGAGCATGTCTCCTTTGGGCCAGGCACCGCACCCCCTGCCCCTGTGTCCCCTGCTGCCCTGAGTGAGGAGTCTGTGTACCTCCTTCGCCAGCTCCATGTAGGGAAGACAGCCATGCTGAGTGTCCTCCATGCGCACACCGCTCTGTTGACTCAGCTGGTGTCGTTCATAGAGGGCATCTCATCGGGCATGTCTGACCTACAGAGGGGCAATAGGTCCATGGACTCCTCCCTGACAGCAGCAGTGTCCCTCCTCAGACAGTCCCTCACCCCTCCTGCCTCTGCTCCATCCACACTCCCCAGCACCTTACCCGTCCCAAGCACACACACACCGGCACAGGCACACACCAGCACACACACATCCAGCACACAGACACACACGCCACAAACAAAACGCACACGCACGCACAGTCAGGGGACTGAAACCAGACTCACAGGGGATGGGGCTCTGGAACACACACACGCATCCACGAGCACTGCGCAGTCCTCAGTTGCCTCTCCCTCCAAAACACCCTCCCTTGCCTCACCTGCAACCCCAAAGACCCAGCGGCTCTTCCTCAGTGACCTCGGCCTCTTCCCCTCCGATCCAGCTGATACAGCATTCAGGGGGAAGAGGAAGCCCACCCACACAGAGCAGAGTGCCCCTCGCCCCCGGACACCCTCCCCTAGGCGCAGACAGACTGAGGCCCCCACCCGCAAGTCCCCCCGGAGTCGTAAGAGCAAGACCCCGCCACCGCCCTGCAGCTCAGGCACCAGGTCTCCTTCCTCCATCCCTCAGGCCCCCACTCCACAGGTGCCCCCACCACACCCTGCCCCAGGTTCCCCCACCCACAGATATACCATCCCCAAGAGGATCCGGCCTTCTCCCCTGCCACTTGCTCTCCCGGCACCACACCCCCGCTGCGCTTGTCTGTGCCACTGATGTGGTGAGGGTGTCCTCCCCCTCTGTCCAGCCCACCTTGCCTGTTCCCCATTCTCCTCCCCTGGTGGTAGGCACTGCAGTGGAGTCCACTACCACCCTGTATGACTTGGGCACTGCAGTGGCGGACCTGTCCACTCCATCTGCAGGGTCCACTGCAGTCGTGCCGGGACCCACAACATCTGATTCATGCCCCCCAGTTGTGCCGGCACACACCATGTCAGACACCTCCACTGCAGTTGTCAGTGGCTCTCCAGCACCCACCACCCCTTCCCTGCTTCCTCCTGGTGAGCCATGATCCTGTCCCTGCGGTGCCTGGCCTGCCCCCCCGGTTGCCCCTCCTAGTGGATTGTCCCTGGTTTTGTGCAGGCATGCGTTGGGTGACATCTGCCACTGTCACCCTGTTTGGACTTTGACAATGGACTGGCCATTGGCCTTTGTGTTTTTTCTGGACTTTGTTTTCATTACACACATATGCTGAATAAAGCAACTTTCTGTTCTCTAGTGCTTATGCTTCTGATGTACATGTTGTTGATGATGCTAACCATGCCCTTGCTGCAGTGATGGTGATATTTGGTCTCATGATAATGAAGTGTTACTGTGCAGGAACCCATGTGGTCCAGGGGGAATGTGTCCTATCCTGTGGTGTATCCATGTCATCCATAGCAGCATCTGAGGGTGTCATGTGTTCAGTATTTGGCAATGGGATTTCCTACTTAGATTAGCTATTTCACATCTGTGGCTTCCACCCCTGCACATCTGTTGTGCCTGCCATTGTTCAATTCGTCTACTTCCCTGACCGTGTGGCCATCTCCACTGGACATGCAGGTTTGGGCATCAATGGGGAAGGACTCATCTGTGTTGTCAGTGCAACATTGCTATAGAAGTGTGTTGGATCTGTGCTGATGATTACGTTGGCACTTCCATGACCAGGCTGATGTGACGGGAGCCCTCATTTGGTGCTAATTGTTGATTGTGTGACCAAGTGCTCAGCTGACATGATGGGGCCTACTGAGGCAACATATGGCACAGCTTTCCTCACACAGGAGTGGAGTCCCCTCATGGCAGTGTGTACTCCTGTGACATTGCCTGCGCCCAAGGTGTGTGTTGTATGTGCATGTCTGTGTGTTCACTTCCGTTTAGCTGTGCATGCTGTGATCCCTAGTGTTGTACCTGTTTGTGATGCTTGCTGAGTTGACCTATGTTCCCCCAAAGTCTTCTCCTGGGTTCTCTGTGATGTGGGTGCATGGCACATTACTGGTCATCAGGGTGTCACCCATAGGTGTGTTTGCTGTCAGGGCTGAGTTTGTGTGCAGACGCAGATGGGTCACAGTCAGGTTTCCCCTTGGCACATGTTGTTTGCCCCTGTCATGTGATTTCCAGTTTGTGTTATCTTTCAGTGATTGTGACACGTTGTGTGTGTGACTGCTGGCACTCCTCAGGGTCCGGGCTGCAATGTTGGTTGTTGTCTATGTGTGTTCTTTGTGGGTGACCTTGGCTTCTTCATTGGTGTGTGACTGTGGCTGGGATCCCATTGGTTGGTGTGGTATTGCCGTCATGTCCATGTACAGCGTAGTGTGCAGTGTGTCAGACATTCAGGAGTCTTGTTGAGTGGCCATGTGTGATGTGTTTCTGCACCTTGGTTCCCACCCACCACCCTGGAATAGTCATGGGTGCATGTGCAATGTCACCAGTGCATGTGTGCTTCACTGCTGCACATTGTTGGAGGTCGAGGGGTGTGGTGTTGAGTGTGTGCAGATGAGAGTTGTTGCCCGGCTAGGCCCCTGCCTCCATGTTGGCCTTGGCTTACTGGCCATGCTGATTGATTTGTGCTTGTGTAGGTGTGATGGTAGTTTGTTGCTCAGGACACATGACTGTGGTTCACAGTGTGAACGACATTTAGCTTTGTCATCACAGTGGGATTGTAATGCAGCCCAGGGTCACCACATTGTGGGGGCCCTGGGGGTAGTGCTGTGGTGTGTCTGTGTCTTGCTGTGTCAGTTGCTGTTCCTACGTGCCTGTGTGACATGTGTGATTTGTGCTCCCTCTCATCTGACAATGCCTGCTTGCCCACATAGGGGATTTGGATCCATGAGTTACCTTTGTGTGGCACTGTATGCACATCTGTATGATTGGTATTCAGGTCTCCTCATGTGTTGTGTGGTTGCCTGGGGACACTGGCACCCCCCTCACCTGTTGTGTATGATGTGCAGTGTGGGTCTGCCTGTTTGTGTTTGTGCATCTGCACCACTGCATTGGCATATCTTGGGTGTGCCATTGGCTGTATATAGTTTGGTGGCTTTCCCCTGCTGTCCCTGGGACTCCTAAGTCATCGGTCAGCACAATGATCATGGTTTGTGTGTCCCATTGCTGCCATGGTATGGTATCTGTTCACCTCACATCTACAGTCTCCACAGGGTATCTGCATTTGTGTGCCCATTGGTGCAAATATGTGGGTCTGCATTCTGATGGTCACTTCTGTCATTGTGTCATTGATGAATGTTGACAGTGTCAGCCCCCATGGGTGTTGTTTGTCTGCACATGGCCAAAGGTATGTCTTATTTGCACTGCAGTATTTGGCTCCCCCAATTTATGTTGCAATGGGACACATGCACTACTTTGCCACTGATGTGTTTTTTGTTCTGTGACCAGGAATCATCAATGCAGTTTGGCAGTTGCAGCTCTTTCTTTGTCAACACTTACCTTTTGGTCACTGTGATGATGGGGGTTTGGACCCCATTGCCACAATGTTCAAAATGTGCTTCAGCTATGGCCCCACACTTACCTTTTGGTCACTGTGGTGATGGGGCGTTAGACCCCATTGCCACAATGTTCAAAATGTGCTTCAGCTATGGACCCCACACTTACATTTTGGTCACTGTGATGATGGGGGTTTGGACCCCATTGCCACACTGTTCAAAATGTGCTTCAGCTATGGACCCCACACTTACCTTTTGGTCACTGTGATGATGGGGGTTTGGACCCCATTGCCACAATGGTCATGGCCTGCTTGCATTGTGGGGGCCACACACATATATGTGTGGCACATGTGCTAGGGGGTCACATTGTATGTTCAAAGTCATGTTCAGTGTTGTAGGCATTTGACACAGTCTACACACGCTTGTCATGGTGTTGGGGGATGTCTTTTTCTTGCATTCCCTAGGTTGTGGTGTGCTGGTTGTGTCATGCATTGTCCATCCTATGAGTGGGGGTGGTGTTGGTGGTAGGCATCCAGCCCCCATGGGTAGAGGTGGTAGTAGTGACAGGCATCCAGCCCCCTGGGTAAGGGTGGTAGTAGTGGTAGGCATCCAGCCCCCTGGGTAAGGGTGGTAGTAGTGGTAGGCATCCAGCCCCCCTGGGTGAGGGTGGTAGTAGTGGTAGGCATCCAGCCCCCCTGGCTTAGGGTGGTAGTAGTGGTAGGCATATGGCACCCCCCTGGCTAAGGGTGGTAGTAGTGGTAGGCATCCAGCCCCCCCTTGGGTAAGGGTGGTAGTAGTGGTAGGCATCCAGCCCCCCCTGGGTGAGGGTGGTAGTAGTGGTAGGCATCCAGCCCCCCCTGGCTAAGGGTGGTAGTAGTGGTAGGCATCTGGCACCCCCATGGCTAAGGGTGGTAGTGGTGGTGGGCATCTGGCACCACCCTGGCTAAGGGTGGTAGTGGTGGTTGGCATCCAGCCCCCCTGGCTTAGGTGGTAGTAGTGGTAGGCATCTGGCACCCCCTGGCTAAGGGTGGTAGTAGTGGTAGGCATCCAGCCCCCCTGGGTGAGGGTGGTAGTAGTGGTAGGCATCCAGCCCCCTGGCTTAGGGTGGTAGTGGTGGTGGGCATCTGGCACCCCCATGGCTAAGGGTGGTAGTAGTGGTAGGCATCCAGCCCCCCTGGGTGAGGGTGGTAGTAGTGGTAGGCATCCAGCCCCCTGGCTAAGGGTGGTAGTAGTGGTAGGCATCTGGTACCCCCATGGCTAAGGGTGGTAGTGGTGGTGGGCATCTGGCACCCCCTGGCTAAGGGTGGTAGTAGTGGTAGGCATCCAGCCCCCTGGGTGAGGGTGGTAGTAGTGGTAGGCATCCAGCCCCCTGGCTAAGGGTGGTAGTAGTGGTAGGCATCTGGCACCCCCATGGCTAAGTGTGGTAGTGGTGGTGGGCATCTGGCACCCCCTGGCTAAGGGTGGTAGTGGTGGTTGGCATCCAGCCCCTGGCTTAAGGTGGTAGTAGTGGTAGGCATCTGGCACCCCCTGGCTAAGGGTGGTAGTAGTGGTAGGCATCTGGCACCCCCTGGCTAAGGGTGGTAGTAGTGGTAGGCATCCAGCCCCCTGGGTAAGGGTGGTAGTGGTGGTGGGCATCTGGCACCCCCTGGCTAAGGGTGGTAGTGGTGGTTGGCATCCGGCCCCCTGGGTAGGGGTGGTGGTGCGCATTCAGGCCCCTGTGTGCATATGTGGCATTGGTGATGGGCATCCCGCCCCTATGGTGCTGCTGTTGCTGGTGTAAGTAAATTCTGCATCCCTCTGTGTGTGTGTGATGTGTCGTGTACGTGTTGTATGTGTTTTGTGGTTGGTGTCTGACTTACCTTCTGCGCCGTACGCGTCCGTGCCTGTTCCGGTAGTAAATGTAGAATATTGGTATGATCGGGACGAAGGGATTCATGGTTGGTTCGTGTCGTTCGTCCTTCTCGTTGCTTCGCGTCGTCCTCGTTGCTTCGCGTCGTCCTCGTCGCTGGCGTGTTCGTCTCGTAGCCGTGGATTGTGTTGTGGCGCGAATTGGAGCTTATGTGCGTCTCTCCCGGATGCTTTGACGTGCCGTGCGTAGCGACGGGTTCGGCGCGTACGGAAAGCGCATCGTACTTGTTCGGCCGGAAGGAGCTGCATTTTCCCTTCCGTGCGTCTCGATTCAGCGTTTCCGGATTCGCCTCGGTCGGAGAACAGGACCTGGATTGGGTGAGTACGACTCGGCCGGATTCTGTGCTGTTGTGCGCATCGTACTTACTCGTTCGGTCTGCTGTACGGATCGGTCGGGAAACAGGCATTCGCATGGCTTTTTTCCCGACCGAATGGTATTGGGTGCGCCTCCGACCGAGATCGGAATCGGCCCCTTTGTCTTTACTAGGAACCAAGTATCCTTTGAAGCACTTGACTTTCTCAGGATGTGAAGCAAAATATTCCTAGGCAGTCCAAGGCCTACTCATGGGAGGAAGTAAGGACTAATACCTCAGCTCACTGGCATGCAACAACAACACTCAATAAATTATTGTCCATTCAGTGTTATTTTTATAGAAAGGAAAATTAGTTTTTGTCCCACACCCCTGAATACTATGCATTTGATGTACTAATATTTCCAAACTAGCAGTTGAATATACCTTATGTGACACCCACAGAACATTTGGCTCCCTAGAAAGCCATAACTATAAAGCACAGTATTTCTACCCATATGCCTAGGCATATCATAGGGTGCAATTAATGAAAGTCAGGCCTATCAGCTTCATCAGGGTTTCACCACATTAATAAAAAGCATATATATATATCATAATAAACTAATATAGCACCATTGATTCCAACAGGGATGGCAGCATAGTATATTACCCGTAATTAAAGAATAAATCAGTGCATTGTCAACATCATCATTGTCAATAAAGCATTATGAAAACAACGCTAAATGTACGAGTCTTTCTTCTGTTTTTATCATGCTATCACTGTAGCTTTAGAACCAACCAAAAAATCCCATATGTTGAAGCTGCAAGAGTGCTTTAAAACATGGGAAACTGCTCCCGGGGGATCAATATAACCTAAAGAGACTAAGGGCAAACCTTTTGCAAAAGCTTTGGAGGAGGCTGCTGTGTTCCTGGCAGCCCCCAGAACACTTCATAAAACATTGGTGGTGCACATGCCCTTCCTGCGGCACCACAAGAATTAATATGCAAATTTTGAAAAGCTCTAGAGGATTCTGGCAAATGAGCAGCTTTTGCGCTGCATTTCTTTTAATATGCAGGTTTGCCTTACATTTCTTTCTTAATCCAGCTGCTCTCGCCCTACTGATGGGGTGATCAGTGTGCGACACCTGCTGGGGTAGTGCTGGAGCCAACTCCCATGCTGCCTAGCCAGCTCTCTGCCCAGATATCACTGCTCCTGTGCCTGTGCAGGAGCCAGCAGCTCAGTGGTTAAGGCTGTGTGTGCTCCTCTCCGCCCTGACATAGGCAGAGGTACCAGGGGCCACACAATGCGCAAGGTGGAGTACGGTGGTGCTCACCCTTTGTTTCTGTCACAGGGGATGAGGGATTTGAGAAGGTGGTAAAAGATTAATGTTTTGCAACAAAAATTTGGTTGCAAAACAATAATACATATCACCACAAATCAGTATTTGGAAGGGACGCCTTGAACACGCCTCTTTTGAATACTGATTCAGACTTTTGGTCACATACCAAAACTGGGATTCAATACCATGTTCCAAAATGCAATTTGTGGATTGTAGATACAGAAAAACCTTTTAGCGGTTGCAAACAGCCTTTTGTGACCCAAAAAAGGCCTCATACATCTGGCCCATAGACGCAAGATTTGCCCTGTTCTTGTTCACAAAAGATGGACTTGCAGATAAAAGGAGGGATGAGAGGGCCGAAGACAGGCACCCAGTGCTCTCTCCCCGCTCTGACCGGGGGAAGTCATCTCACGGGGATCGCGGCAGCGGCATTTAATCCCACAATCACAGTTCGGCAAAATTTACATTCGTTGGTTAAGCATAGCACAGCGTGGGTCATCACATACAAACAATAGAATTGCTTACAATACTCATGTCTTGAGATAAGTACAAAGTTCCCAAGTCAAAGCACAAATCACTGCTAAAGATCAGTGTGCCCTTCAAAATGCCATTTAAGATAATACTCTTCAGCGAGCAATTGCAGGATTTTCTTGCACAGTTAAATAATGAATCTATGACACACAACCTTCTCATGAAATTTCTTCTAGTTGCCGATTTAGATTACTTCTCCACCAACTGAAAAACTCCACATGAAATGCAGAAATCAGGAATTTGTCATGGAAATGCTGGACATCAAAGAAGATGAAATAGACCAACATAAAAATAACCAGCATCATATTCTATTTCCTCGGAAGAGGATTGCCATTTTTTAAGAATATGTTGACTTAAATAGTAATGATGTTTATTTAAATAAAATTCTCACTCAAACTTTAATTTGTTTTAGAAGTTTTTTCTCTTTTATTTTCCTAATTTAGACAAAAATGATACCCAGATTATTGGACAAATGCTGATATTGCAATTCAGATCACAGGTGGCTTAGTTCAGCAGTGCATGTCAATGTGATAATTTGGGAATAAATAATCTGTAATTAAATTCAGTGGTGGACCATATTGAAATACACTGTATTTACAATGTTGAAAGGCACATTGATTTAGAGAATCATGCCCTGTAAATTCTCTTTTTCCTTGTAGTGAGTACACAGTCTCCGCTTTCTGCTTTATATATTCAGCATATGTAACACTATGTAAGGACCCTGTCATATGTTGCAGACATCATGTTCATAGACTGTCTCTGAGCAATCTGGTAATTCCAGGCAGATATCTTTGTGCTCTTGGCCTTTAGTATTTTTTTTAATATCTAATCTACACTGTGCTCATAAAGTTCCTTAACTGGGAACTCATCTCACCGTCTACCTGGACCTGTGACTTTCACCTGGTCTTGCATGACCAGATAATCACATGTTGCTTTGTGCTTTTAGGCACTTTACTTACCTGAAATCTTTGAAATTGCATATCTCTGGATCTACTGATTACATTTTTGTCATTTTGGTGTCAAATAATTTATTAAATTTTACTCAAGGTTTCTACATTGGTGTGAGATTTTTCTTCTGTTGTGTTTTTACTTTATTACTGTTTGAGGTTTTGCATAAATACTTTGCACATTGCTTCTAAGTTAAGCCTGACTGCTTTTGTACCAAACTACCGGAGGTCTAGGCACAGGTACTTTGGGGTTTGCATGTGTTTCACCATGACACAGATTGTGGTTGCTGCTTGAGTAGGGTTTCACCGCCCTCAACCAGTAACCCAATTTCCAACACCCTGCATTTTGCCTTCTGCCTGTGTATCTAAGGCTAAAACCTACTCTGATATGCAACTCAAACTCAATTAGCCTGCCCCGCTGCTGTTAATATTACCTGCATTGAAGCCCTCAGCCATCCACAGGAGTTCACAGTAGAAGAAACAGAAGATCTAGAAGCCCACTATATACTATAAAGGGAAGGGAGAAAGGCTATAAAGAAGCATCTAAATAAATGCAGGTGAACTAAGTCATGACTGTTGTGTGCGCCCCCTTATGGAGGTAAAGTTTGTTTTTGCAATGAGATTGAACTGTAAAAACAGTCCCCTCTGCCCCTTTTCTGTAGTCCACTTCCCTGCACCCAGTCTAGTATGACCATGGACTTATCTGCAGCCTGACTTTCTGTGAGGGCCCATTGTGCATACCGGTGCATATGAACCCACACCGTGATTGTGCCAGCAAGCCACACTTTTGTCACCTCCCTTAAATACTAAGGTCACTTCCGATTGAATGTCTAGTCATTTTCCAGTCAGTTAGGTAACACAGGTAGTGAACTGTTAAACAGTATTAGCAATCCCTTACCCTAAATCAGCAGACAAGTATCTTTTTTGGTCAAATAACATCAGCTTGTGAACATTGAGATGCTTTGTTTTGCTGCATTAAAGTCTTGTTCACTTGCCCCAAGCAGCACAATCACATGTATCAGAGTTACTGTTAGGCAAATTGATCACCATTAGCAATGTTTTCATTGTTTTCCTGACCAGTTAGTGATTATGAATACCATTTATAGTGTGTAATGTTGTGTCCAGTGTTGTATATGCATTTTGTTTTTGAATGTTGTTGCTTGCTTTATTTTTTCTTTGATTGGCTACTGTGTATATATATATATATATATATATATATATATATATATATATATATATATATATATATATATATATATATATATATATATATATATATATATATATATATATATATATATATATATATTTATTTATTTATTTTGTCGGAGGGAGGTATTTGCACAAATAAAGTATTCAACAAATGAACTCTGTGAGTGCTGTCCGTTGTGGTCACGGATAGGTGTGCCTGGTTTGTAGCATATATTTATATATATATATATATTCAAACACTTTCTCCCCCTTTCCGGAAAAGACATGAGCCGCACTCGCAACACTGGCAATTAAAGCATTTATTGAGCAGCTACGGGCAGTCCTGACGCGTTTCGTTCATCCTTGAACTTTATCAAAGGTAAGCCCTGGCAGCAGGAACCGATTACAAACCACAAACAACGATTGCATTTTAAACAATTTCGGCCCTCTAGTGGACACCCTTATGGGTGTTTGATTAGTGCATGCTGGAATCTGTGATTTCCTAATACGGTCAAAATGAAAAAACCCTCCAGTGGGCTGTGCCAAAGTATTTTTTGCTGTCTCACCGGAACGATGTAGTTTCCAGTTCAGTGTTGCTCCATCCGCAGTCCTATTTTTGAGGCTGTCTGGATCCATGCCATATTCAGTATATGGCAGCGTCCGTTACCCACAATCGTTTTCACGAGGCCTCCAAATTGGTCCAAGGTTGGGTAATGATGGCGCACTTGCTGGTGGTGCGTTTGCTCTGCGGCGGGACCAAGCCGCTGAATATTCAAACACTTTCTCCCCCTTTCCGGAAAAGACATGAGCCGCACTCGCAACACTGGCAATTAAAGCATTTATTGAGCAGCTATGGGCAGTCCTGATGCATTTCGTTCATCCTTGAACTTTATCAAAGGTAAGCCCTGGCAGCAGGAACTGATTACAAACCACAAACAACGATTGCATTTTAAACAATTTCGGCCCTCTAGTGGACACCCTTATGGGTGTTTGATTAGTGCATGCTAGAATCTGTGGTTTCCTAATACGGTCAAAATGAAAAAACCCTCCAGTGGGCTGTGCCAAAGTATTTTTTGCTGTCTCACCGGAACGATTTAGTTTCCAGTTCAGTGTTGCTCCATCCGCAGTCCTATTTTAGAGGCTGCCTGGATCCATGCCATATTCAGTATATGGCAGCGTCCGTTACCCACAATATATATATATATATATATATATATATATATATATATATATATATATATATATATGTGTACATATATATTCACTGAAAAAACCATAGGTTTCAGGGACGTTATAGTTAGTTGGACATTTCACTCGTACAAAACCAGAGAAATTCAGCCGTTATAGTTAGTTGAGCTAACTATAACTCGCGCCCCGCAATGCACTGCTGATGACGTCACATATT
Source organism: Calotriton arnoldi (assembly GCA_963921515.1). NCBI lineage: Eukaryota > Metazoa > Chordata > Amphibia > Caudata > Salamandridae > Calotriton > Calotriton arnoldi. The sequence goes on from CAWUFW010014854.1 coordinate 319,006, forward strand.
ACATCATTTATGACATGGTCAGTGACATCACTGATGACATCACTGATGACATCTCAAATGACATCACTGATCACATCACTGATGACATCATCCATGTGCTAGTGTGATGCACCTCCTCACACCCTAATATAACCTTTGATACACCCACTCTAAAATACAGACTACCATTTTCGAAACCATAGGCACACCAATACCAGTTATTACATACCCACTCACTGATTCCTAGGTCTACACATGCGTCCACTCATTCACCCATACAGTCACTCATACATGCAGTCACTGATCAATACAGCACTATTATTTGTACTCATACACCTATACAGACACTCACACATCGCCACTCATCCATAGAGTTACTCACACACCTAGTCAATCATGCAAAGAATCATTCACACTCCCATTTACTCACCTATACAGTTATACACACACCACCTCACTTATTCATACAGCTACTAACACATACTTACTCTCTTATACAATCACTGATACAAGCACACACTCATCCATACAGCCACTCTCACAATCACTCACTCTCACGTATAGTGATTTATATACTCCAACACTCACATATACTGCCTTTTACAGATGTAGTTACTCACACATGTACCACTGAGACACCCATTCACTCACCAACACACCCATACACACACTCACCCACCTATACAGCACTTCACAGATGCACTCTTGAACCCATACACCCAGTGAGTTACCCACTCACACATCTATGCACAGAGTCACACACCCCCCACCCACCCACACAGACACTCAGGCACCCATACACATACTCAGACAACCAATCAATAACCCATATAGACACTCATGTAGCTACTCACTAACCCATGCAGCCGCTTACACACCAACTGACACACTGATACAGACATTTAAACAGTTTACGCACTAAACCATGCATTCAGTAAGACACGTTTAATCGCTGAGTTATACAGTCTGTCACGCACCTACTAAATCATCTATTCAGACACTCATACACCCACTCATACTTCAAAACACCTTGGCATATATATATATATAAAACATATTTGAACTTTACAGAAACACACAGTCACTGGGTGATGTCATCAGTGATGTCATTTGAGATGTCATCAGTGATGTCATCAGTGATGTCACTGACCATGTCATGAATGATGTAATATGTGACGTCATCAGCAGTTCATTGTGGGGCGCGAGTTATAGTTAGCTCAACTAACTATAACGGCCGAATTTCTCTGGTTTTGTACGAGTGAATTGTCCAACCAACTATAACGTCCCTGAAACCTATGGTTTTTTCAGTGAATTTCAAAGGTTTTTTTAAATGCTAATTTCTAACTATAACGTCCCTGAAACCTATGGTTTTTTCAGTGAATTTCAAAGGTTTTTTAAATGCTAATTTCTAACTATAACATAGCACTCGCGTTTGCAGAGTAGTGGAGAAAGGTGAGCGTGGCCGCCAAACACCTCTTAGCAATCCCACTGTGTGAGATTCACTGGAGGTAACAGGAGGGGTAGTTAGCCCCCAACATCAACCTTGGGGGCCAACTACCCCTCCTATTACCTCTAGTAAGTCCCACACAGCAGGATTGCTAACTTCTCATACTAGGCCACGCCCCCTTTCTCCACCACTCTGCAAATCCGCCCCCTGGTGCGTTGTAAGTTGGGGGATTAATTCCCCTTGAATACTGAGGGTCCCTGTGGGCCAACTTGCCCACCAGGTACCTCCAGTAAGTGCCACAGAGCTCGATTACAGTGAGGTGGACACAGGCCACGCCCCCTTTCTCCACTACTCTGCAAATGCACCCCCTGGCGCGTTCCAAGTTGGGGGATTTAGTCCCCTTGAATACTGAGGGTCCCTGGGGGCCAACTTGCCCGCCAGGTACCTCCAGTAAGCACCACAGAGCTCGATTACAGTGAGGTGGACACAGGCCACGCCCCCTTTCTCCACTACTCTGCAAATGCACCCCTTGGCGCGTTCCAAGTTGGGGGATTTAGTCCCCTTGAATACTGAGGGTCCCTGGGGGCCAACTTGCCCACCAGGTACCTCCAGTAAGCACCACAGAGCTCGATTGCAGAGAGGTGGACACAGGCCACGCCCCCTTTCTCCACCACTCTGCAAACGCGCCCCCTGGTGCATTCTAAGTTGGGGGATTAATTCCCCTTGAATACTGAGGGTCCCTGGGGGCCAACTTGCCCACCAGGTACCTCCAGTAAGTGCCACAGAGCTCGATTGCAGAGAGGTGGACACAGGCCACGCCCCCTTTCTCTACCACTCTGCAAACGCGCCCCTGGCATGTTCTAGTTGGGGATTAAGTCCCTTGAATACTGAGGGTCCCTGGGGCCAACTAGCCCACCAGGTACCTCCAGTAGCGCACACAGCTGGGATTGCAGAGAGGTGGTCCGAGGCCATGCCCCCTTTTTACACCACTGTGCAAACACGCCTCTTGGCGCACTGCTGCTCGGGGGATGAAGTCCACTTGTGTCCTGAGGTCCTCAGGACACAAGAGGACCTCATCGCCCCACCACCAGTGCACCAAGAGGCTCGTTTGCAGAGTGGTGTAAAAAGGGGCATGTCCTTGGAGCACCTCTCTGCAATCCAGCTGTGTGGGGCTTACTGGAGGTACCTGGTGGGCTCCCAGGGACCCTCAGTATTCAAGGGGACTTAATCCCCCAACTTAGAACGCGCCAGGGGGCGCTTTTGCAGAGTGGTGGAGAAAGGGGGCATGGCCTCCGGCATCTCGACAGCTTTTTTATTTTTACTTTTTTTAACAAGGTGGGCTGTGTGGCCCCCCTTCTTTTACATTTTTGGGGCCCTGGGGACTCCATCCCCCAGGGCCTGACCCCTTTTTATAATTTTTTTTGATAAAATCAGGAAGGGGGCCGTGTGGCCCCCTTCCCAAGGCCAATTTTGGCCCAGGGGACCCCATCCCCTGGGGCATGGCCAGACTATTTTTTTAAAAAATGTATTTTAATTATTTGGAGGGGGGCCGTGTGGCCCCCTTCTCAGGCCAATCATGGCCCCGGGGACCCCATCCCCCGGGGCCGGCCTTTCTGTGTTTTTTTTTTAAATACATTTTACTTATTGGGGAGGGGGGACGCGTGGCCCCCCTCCCAGGCCACTTCTGGCCCCGGGGACCCCATCCCCCGGGTCATGGCCTCTCCGTTGGGGACCGTGGGGGGAGCCCCAATGCCCCCACAGTCCCACCGGCTCCCCGCCTCCTGCGGGAGCCGGCATTACTTTTGGGCAAGGGGTGCTGCTAACATGCAGCTCCCCTGGCCCAAAAGCAATCTGCTTTGCTTCATTGAAGCAAGAGCAGGTTTTCCTGCTCTCGCTTCAATCAAGCAAAGCAGAGTTTGCTATGACAGGGCGGGATCCGTGCTCCCGCCCTGTCATAGCAAACGGCAATGTCCCGGGGGTGGGCACCCCGGGACATTGCAGGAGCCGGCCCTAGGGGGTGGCGGTCCCCAGGGCCATCAAGGGCTCCTAGAGGGGGGATGCGTGGCCCCCCTCCCTTAATTTATGTTACGGACCCCCGCATTGAAATAAGTCTGTGCCCCAGGGAGGTGGTGGTCCCCGGGGTGTGTGGGCAGGCTCTTGCCCCCCCCACACATCTTTAAAAAAAAAAAAATAGAGCCCCGGGGAGGTAGCGGTCCCTGGGGCTGCGGGGGGGCCGCGTGCCCCCACATCCAATTAAAAAAGCCCCGGGGAGGTGGCATCCCCGGGGTAGTGTGGGGGGGTTGGGACCCCCCCACGCATTCATTTTAAAAGAAGCCCCGGGGAGGTGGCGGTCCCTGGGGCTGCGGGGGCCCGTGTGCCCCTAGCACATAATTAGCATAGCCCCGGGGAGATGGCAGTCCCTGGGGCTGCAGTGGGGCTGCGTGCCCCCACATCCAATTAAAAAAGCCCCGGGGTGGTGGCGATCCCTGGGGCAGCGTGGGGGGGTTGGGACCCCCCACGCATTCATTTTAAAAGAAGCCCCGCGAATTCCGCCAATTTAAAAAAGAAAAATGCTTTTTTTGGCCCTGGGGGTCCCTGTGGGACCCCCTGAGCAGGCCTAGTGGGTCAGGGTGTTCCTACCCTGCCCCCTTTTCTTGTTTTTCACCTTTTTTTTTACTCTTTGCTTGTGACTCAGTTACTGAGTCACAAGATGGCTGCCAACACATTCTGGATTAGAGTGTTGGCAGCCAATCAGAGTGCAGCCCACGACTCCTCCTCGGTGCTCAGATATCGATATTTGTCTTTTTTTAATTTCTCAGGAACTACTGAACGGATTTACACCATTTAAAAAAAATGTTGCTTTCTGAACCAAGACCTACCTTTTTGCCAAATTTGGTGTAATTTCGTTCAGCAGTTCGGGATGTAGCCTTGTCTAAATTTTCCTATGGAAATTAACATGGGGAAAACACGTTTTGGGACCCCCCTATTTTCTCAGCCCCTGCTTGACAAATCACCCCGAAACTTTCAAGACAGGAGCTGACTGGAGCGCCCCATTAGTTTTGAAAACTTTGCGAAGTTTCGTCAACCAGCGCCAAAGTTATTGGCAAATCAAAAAACGCTTTTTGAATAGAAACGAGGTCCTAACTATAACTACCTACTGGCGACCGCCAGTAGGTAATATATATACATATATATATATATATATATATATATATATATATATATATATATATATATATATATATATATATATATATGTACATATATATATATATATTCATTTACAAAAGTGCCCATGCACAAGAGGGCACTCGAACAACGCTGACTGTGGCAAGTCTTTATTTCAGGCAAAACCGCTGGTACTTTGACAGTCAATCAAGCCTCGTTCCGATGTGTAGATCACGACGCGTTTCGTGCATTGCGCCCTTCTTTTTGGTGTCACATGGTAAATGTGCAGCCAAGCGCACCTGCCTTCAATTTATCACCCTCCAATGGGCCATCCAGGTGTATAGGTCCCTGCTGCATTCTGGGACTTGCAGTGCGCTTGTATTAGTATTGCCACAATGTTATTTGCTGCTTACTGTAGGCATATAGCCCTGCATGGGCCTCTCAAGGTACTGCGGTTTTGTAATCATGCCTGAAATAAAGACTTGCCACAGTCAGCATTGTTCGAGTGCGCTCTTGTGCGTGGGCACTTTTGTGAATGAAGATATACACGGCCGCCCAGCCGTGGAGAGCAGCACCACCCCAGGGATCGTAAGGGGGCCACAGGACTTGGTATTTGCCGAGTTCTATGGAGCAGTGCTTTGGATGATTACAAAACCGCAGCCACTTCTTAGCCAAGAAGAAACAAGACACATGGCTGAAACCAATAGGCTTTTACAAATGCACCAACTGTAAGGTTTGCCAGATCGCAAAGAACACTAAGGAGATTCGAATGGCCAACAACAAAATCTGGAAAATTGATCAATTCATCACATGTAAGAGCCAGTTCGTCATCTATATAATTGAATATCCCTGCACCCTCAAGTACGTGGGGAGTACGATTTGTGAATTAAAGAAACGCATTATGGAACATGTCAGTGCAACGATCAACAGTGACCGAAGCAAAGCAGTTGCAAAACACATGGAAAAAGCCCATGGAGGAAATTGGAAACAACTTAAATTCAACGCAGTGGAAACAGTAGAGCGCCGTGTGAGAGGTGGTGACAGGGAATGGATTTTAAGACACAAGGAGTCACGCCACATCCTCGCCTTCCAAACCCTAACCCCGAAGGGGTTGAATCAAGATGAAGAAATGCATTCACATCTGTAAATATGGACCTCCCCCTCTAAGATGTTTATGAGATCTGCTCCCCCTTTACATTGGTTTTTAATTGCACATTGCTTCACCTGGGGTTTTTCACTACACTTAGATCAAATGTGTTCCATGTTAATAATTGTGGCCCTTGAGGCACTTTGTGACTTTAAACAAATAAGGACTGTCCAAAATCATATAATCTAATATCAGAGCCTATGCTAGTGCAGTAAATTAGCTCAATTGAAGTATCTAACTACATTGGAAAAAACACAGAGACACAGCAGGCTCATTAGAGGGTGAGATGTTGTTAAAATATGGGACTATCCCAAATATGCTGCCAATGTAGAAATTTGTGATTGGTTAGGCACAAGTAATGTAATGTATACCAATTGCATAGGCTAGTGTCACCACACACATTATCTGGCAAACGGAGACGTTCACGCTGATCTCGATCGTACCAAGTGATTCTGGGTTTGTTAACAGTTACAAAACACACATAATTACAAAGGGTGCAATAAAGGGTCAAATTGAATTGTAAATTGACAAATGCGGAACACATCAGTTTTTCATTTATATTCACGTTACTTTGCACACATTTAGCGGTGGTGGTATTCATACACGGGTGGGTTTTGAAATAAACACACTTCATTTACCATAATGCAAAGCAGTGCATTAAAGGAAGTGATGTCATCATTCCTTGATTGGTTAAAAGGCTGGTTACATTGCTGCGTTTTGTTGTACCAGTGATCAAGGTCTTTGATAGACTGAAACGCGTTGGGCTGCACTGAATTGCCCGATAATGTTGCTGCCAGAGTAAAAAACGACTGGATATCAATTATACCCGTGAGTGCGTGTGGAATTATTTCCGTCGAGGAAAAACTGCGATAATTTGAAATGGCGTGGCTCTGCCGTATCCACAAATCACACCGCCTCTGAGCGCCAGCCTTTCCAGAAAGTCGAGCCAACGTGAGGTGGATATATATATATATATATATGATAACCACAGTCCTTATTGCTGCATCCTTTCTCAGCAAAAAACAGGTACGGACCACGATGTGGAGATTAGAAAATCCCTTTTATTGCAGATTTGAGTGCATCAAATAGTACTACAAGCAAGTGCCCAGCCTGACGCGTTTCGACGCGTTTCCGCGGTCTTGATCACATGACGCGCTGGACCTATCAAAACTAATTTATAGTGACACAGTGATGACACGTGATAGAATGCATTAGACTCATACCAGTGATAAACATGGAAGAAATCCTAATTTCAAGATTACCATACAATGACAATCAAATCATCTTATGTTTACGGAAATAATATACAACCATGTAAGGAGGGTAAAATTAATACATAAATATATACATTAAGATGGACTGCACAAAAAATTATTTTACCTAATAAATACGCTAAGTGCATAAACCACAAGATGAAATTTATTAATAATGGCATAGTGCTCAAAGAACAACATCATGCGATAAAAGTACAAAATGCAGTACCAGACTTTCCTATATATACTTACTGGTGTTTAAATGAGTCGCATTCAATAAGGTACAAGTGCAAAATGTGCATGAAAAAAGTGCAAAGTGTCGAATAAATAATATAAATAGATAGCAGCATCCCACAAACACCCTCAAATAAATATACAGTAATACATAAAATATACAGAATAAAGTGCAAGTGCACTATAAACATTTCATAGAAGCGCAGAAAGTCAGAGCTTTCATTCATTGAATAGATACAGAAATACATAGTTCATTAATGTATACAAGAAGATCTCTAAAGTGCAGATGTAATGAAAACAATCGTTGTGCAAATAAGCGTCATATATACTTGATCAAATGCCAATTATATAATACTATACAAGTGAGCCAAGGAGCTGAAACCGGAAAATACTCTGTAAAACCTAGTAAAACCGGGGAACCCAGGTAAAACCAAGTAAAAACCAGAGATAAAAACCAAATAAAAGCCACCTTGATTCATATGTAAAACATTACTTTTGATGGAATCAGACATAAAGTGCAATTGTTTACTAGATTAAATAAAGTCAGAGTGTTACATAAAATAAACAGTCATAGTCGCCTCTACAGCGCATATTGTAAAAGGTCCAAAGAGCTAAAAAAACAGTACAATCCCTGCTAAAACCTGGTAAAACTAGGCAAACCTAGAATAAAACCGAGTAGAAGCAGAAACAAAACCAGTTAAATGCATCTAAGAACCCACAACATACAATGTTAGCACGAATAACATTAGCCTAGGTTTATAAAAAGTTATGCAGATCGTCGCTTGTGTTAAGGCCGTTTGGCATCTTAGTATCGAGTAGCATGATAAATTCCGATTCTAGCTGTCTTAATCTTTTCTCTCTATTACCGCCCCTGCTGTTCTTGGGTACAGAACCTATAACGTAGTAGCTGAGGTCCTTCAAGTTGTTATTGTGGACCAATTTCAGGTGTCGTGCCACTGGGTAGTTAGGATCTGAGTTAACTACTGCTCTTAAGTGTTGGAGAATTCTGTTAAAAACTTGCAATTTGGTACTTCCAACATAAAGTAGATGACAGGTGCATTCCAAAACATACACTGCAAAATCTGTTCTACAAGTGAAATGACCTTTAATTTTATACTTTTGAGAACTAAAAGCAGTGGTGTACTCGGAAGTGTTTTTACCAAATTTGCAAGCGCGGCACGAACTACACTTGAAGAAACCTGATCTAGCTGATAACCAAGTTTTGGAAATAGTTACTTCTGGGCTAGTTTTGACAAGTGCGTCCCTCATCGATGGTGCTCGTCTAAAAGTGAGTGATGGGAGCTCAGGCAGGATTTGCGATAATGTAATATCGGATCGTACAATTGGCCAGTTTTTATATAAGATTTTACGCACTTGTCTTTCCTGTCTGCTGTAAGTGGTTATCAATCTAATAGTATTAACAGGTTCTGCATCGTCATGGATACTGTCACTGGTAGTCTGAATAGGTAGAGTGCTAGAAGTAGTTGCTACTGATAAACTCTCATCCCTAGTATGGCTGTTGGCTCTGTCAAGGGCTGCACTAAGTTCTTTTATCTTGTAACCTCTGGCTCTGAATCTTTGGAAAGCTTCCGATTGGCACTTTTTGAGGTCTACTTCATGACTACAGATACGCCTAATTCTTAGAAACTCTCCGTAAGGGATACTACGGATGAGATGGTTCGGGTGGGAACTGCTAGCGTGGAGTACAGAGTTGCCAGCTGTTATTTTCCTATGCAGTTTGGTATGAATTGCCTTATCCTCAATGTATATCTCAACATCAGAAATTGAACTCTTTCGTTGCTGATATCAGCCGTGAAGTTAAGATTAAACATGTTAACATTAAGACTATCCACAAACTGTCTAGCCGATTCAGCAGATCCTTTCCAGATTAGACAAACGTCGTCGATAAATCTCCACCAATGGAGTACATGCTCATCATAAAAGGCTTGTGGGCAGCCATGAGGACATGCTCCTCCCACCAGCCAACGTGTAAACACGCATAACTAGGGGAGAAGCATGCCCCCATCGCCACCCCACGTAACTGTTGATAAACTTCCTTTTTAAACATAAAATAGTTGTGGGTTAGACAGATTTCAATCATTCTTAAAATCATTTTGTTGTGATCATGCATATGAATACTACGTTTCTCTTAAAAGTAGCGTACTGCATTAATACCGTCAGAATGGGGGATGCTGGTATAAAGTGAACAAATGTCCATAACAATTAAAAGACAGTCGTCATCCCATTCGACTCTTTCAAGTTTACTTAAAAAGTGACCAGTGTCTCTGATAAAAGAAGGTAGACTTTCCACAAAATCATGTAAGAAATAATCAGCATATTTGGACATTGCTTCCAACAAGCTTTTCTGTGCTGAAATAATTGGTCTTCCTGGCACTGGTACAACATTTTTGTGAATTTTCGGGATAAAATACAGTACTGGAGTGATAGGATGTTCATTTCTTAAAAAACAGTATTCATATTTAGTCAACAATCCCACACGTTTCCATTGGGCCAACTCAGTAAATACAGTGTCTTTAATTTGTCTCAATTCTAAAAAGGTGGCTTTTCTGTAACATTCGGCATCATTGAGATGTCGCAAGGCTTCCTCCATGTAAAGTGTCCTCGGCCACAGCACAATATTACCACCCTTATCTGCCTTGTTGATGATGATATCAGTGTTTTCCTGCAATTTGTGAATGAGTTTCGAATATTGAATGTCTGAATATTTCCGTTGTCTAACTTGTTGTGTGACAGTTCGATTTAGCTTTTTCAGGTCCTCAATAACACACTCACTGAAAACATCGATGGCATCTCTTGGCATCATCGGGATAAAAGTAGAAGGTGGTCGAAAAGGGCTGTTCGCAGGACTACTACATGTAATACCAAGCTCCCGCAAGTCTTCCTGAGTAGAATTAGATATGGTTTCATCATCAGCGGCCAAGGACTGTACTACCCTGAGTGTGCCAATATCTGATGCTTGCAAAGTAGAGCAAAGTCCTGGAGGTGGCCTGACCTTAGATGCAATATCCGCAGCATTTTTGAGTTGAAAGTGTTTCCGGAGTTTAAGTTTGCGTATAAACTTTAAGACATCTACCCTTGTCTGGGTATATTTGAAACAGCTAGTGGGGCAATATGATAAGCCAAGTGCTAATAGTTGTTTTTCCGCTGTTGACAGAACAATTTCTGATAGATTAATCACAGTATTGTCAGAAACGGTTACTTCTGAGCCCAATTCTTGGCTTTCTTGCCTCTGCCTCTGCCTCTGACGTTGTATCCTGAGTTTCCGCCTCTGTCTCCTGTGCTGGTTCCTTCTTCTCCTTGTTTCTGCACAGGATTGCGCGGTCCCAATGTTTGGCGACGGTCCTCCACTAAAAAATTCAACTCTTCACCTGGGGCAGAATTAGTTGGCAGTTGCATTGTTTTACTGTTGTTACCATCGTCTGAATCAATGCTGCTTTCAGCGGTGCTAGTCTCAGCATATGAAGATTGTAGGTCAGTTTGGGCTGTTGATGAGGATGGAATGGTCTTATTACATTTATTAACAAGCGCTCGCCTTTTTATATTGTCAAATTTCTTTGAGAAAGAAAAAATACGTCCTGTTTCATAATCGCGCTTATCTCTTGCGAATTTGTAAATTTTTCTCGCTTTAATAGTTTCCTCATGTTTCCTTAATCGTACTTCGATTTCATCTCACCCTTTCTTGACTTGATCTCTATGTTCACTCGCTTCCAGCATAACGTTTACCCCATCGATGTCTTTGAGAATTACAACTCTATCTATTTCGGCGTATTTTATCAGGATAGATACCATATTCATTGATGCATCCAAGTTGTTTGTCGCCCACTCCTTCAACATCAGAGGATTGGGGTTCTCGAATGAAGTAGCAATCATGACACGTAATCCACGCGGGACTTTGCCCGCTTCCTTATATTTTTCTAAGGACTTTTTTTCCCACCATTTAGTCATCTCTGTACGGAGCAATTTTTCTAGTTTTTTAAGCAGAGTCTTGACGTCGTTATTAGTATTCGAGTTAGTAATCTGACCTTTCTGCGCTTCTTCAACCTCTGGTAAGTTGAGAAAGAGGGCGTCTGCTACGGCTTCACGGTCCCGTAGCGCGTCAGCTGTTGAAATCATGTTTGTTTGAATGCTATGCAATATATCACAGGTATGCCAAACAATCCTTCGAGTCTGGCACAATATCACTTTCCACTATCCCTACCACCCGCAATGTCCATACAGTAAACTGTCGAGCTGCTTACCCCTCGGAACACCGTTTCGGTACCTTTAGCGTCCTCCGACTCCTCAAGTCCTTACGATATATCCTTCGGGAAAGCCAAGCTACGAGATTCAGTGACGAACAGCGGGGGGCTGACACAGAAAATACCCCTTCCGGGTTAGCAAGCAATCACTTCCGCGATGTCAGCTGTCTGCCGGTCAGCCACAGTGTGGAGGGAGGGTCCATAGCAACGAAGACAGCCGTACTTCGTCGAGATTAATACGATAACCACAGTCCTTATTGCTGCATCCTTTCTCAGCAAAAAACTGGTACGGACCACTATGTGGAGATTAGAAAATCCCTTTTATTGCAGATTTGAGTGCATCAAATAGTAGCACAAGCAAGTGCCCAGCCTGACGCGTTTCGACCGCGTTTCCGAGGTCTTGATCACATGACGCGCTGGACCTATCAAAACTAATTTATAGTGACACAGTGATGACACGTGATAGAATGCATTAGACTCATACCAGTGATAAACATGGAAGAAATCCTAATTTCAAGATTACCATACAATGACAATCAAATCATCTTATGTTTACGGAAATAATATACAACCATGTAAGGAGAGTAAAATTAATATATAAATATATACATTAAGATGGTCTGCACACAAAATTATTTTTCCTAATAAATACGCTAAGTGCATAAACCACAAGATGAAATTGATTAATATATATATATATTCACTGAAAAAACCACAGGTTTCAGGGACGTTATAGTTAGTTGGACATTTCACTCGTACAAAACCAGAGAAATTTGGCCGCTATAGTTAGTTTAGCTAACTATAACTCGTGCCCCGCAATGCACTGCTGATGACGTCACATATTGCATCATTGATTACATGGTCAGTGACATCACTGATGACATCACTGATGACATCTCAAATGACATCACTGATGACATCATCCAGTGACTGTGAGAGTTTCTAAAAAGTTTAGATATGTTTTATATATATATATGCCAAGGTGTATTGAAGAATGAGTGGGTGTATAAGTGTCTGAATGGGTGATTTAGTAGGTGCGTGACTGACTGTATAAGTGAGAGCAATATATACAATGGGCCACTATGTAACTTGCAACGGTGTGCGACTTTTATGTATACCATTGAAACCGATTGGGACTTTTCTGTGCTGGTCAGATGCCACCAGCAGCCCAGTGAGGGTCTAAGTGGTATTTTTCAATGCAAATGGACCTCTGTTACCTTCCTTTTACAAACAGGAGCAGAGAAAGCGTTATAAAGGGGCAGGATAGGGGCCATGGGAGGGGGGTCAAGGGGCGTATCATTCCCAGTCTTTCCATCTGCCGGCCCTGTAATATACGCAGATTCACCACGAGCAGGAAGCCTCACAACTACCTTCCCTTATATTCACGTGTGCTTCACGAGTGTAGGCAAACCCGTGCACCAAGTGTCCTGGCAACATTTCATTTTTTTCTATCTCCCTGAATATTAATAAAACATGTGTCTTCTAAAACTCCTCCCTCCCCCCCCCCAAGTATTTTCCAACAAGGAGCAATCTGCAAATGTGGGCCATTTCCTTTAGGTTCCCTGATCCGATATTGGACCGCAATTCATCCCAGTACCTCAGACACAAGACCATGTAGTTCTTTCAACATAACACACTACACTCATATATCATTGAAACTTGTATTTGTTAAAATGTACAAATGAAAAACAAATTTAAGAAAAAAATGTTTAACGTATTTTTTACTATTATTTGATACATCCAACTGTCCATAATTACTTTTAAAAGTATAAAAGGCAGGTGAGGCGCTATTGAGTGATTGCATAAGCTCTTTTGTGGTACTGTAAGGCATTCTCTGACTATAACTAAACTGTGTTGCAGATTCCATAAATACATGCATACTCCTCTATTGAAAAAATGACTGTAACAGTACTGCCTCACAGTTCCTATGTCTCCCAGTGTATTGCAACAATAATTGGAGAAATGCTTCCATTGTACCTCACTGAATGAATAGGTGCATAGATTGTACTTCAAGAAATTCATCTCTACTTACATAGTGCCTGAGTGAATGCTTGAGTGCAAAAGTACTCCCTCGCTCATTGCATGACTCCATAAGCAATCCATGATTGATTTAATCTGTGTGGTAGTAGTGCCTACTTGATTCTATGAGTGCATGGCTACTACCTAAGTGACTATATCAGTGTAAAGATAATACCTACCTGTTTACAACACTGCATGGAAACTGCCTGAGTAAAAAGATGACTTCGAGAGTAATTTCTGGGTCATTGTGAGAATGCATGGGTAGTACCTGAGGGAATCGATGAGTGTTTTGGTACTGCCTGAGTCATTAATTAAGTGCAAGAATAGAAACGGGGGATTGCATCATTGTGTTGGTAATGTCTGATTGATTGCATGTGTGTATAGCACTGCCTCCTTGATTGCATAAAACATTACCCCGTTCATACATTTAACTACCTTGAAACTACTTTTATTCATTAATTGGATTAGTTGGTTTTGCATTTTGCTGTCATAATAAAGATAAGTAAGTTTTCCTAACAGAGAATCACAGTGTTTGTTCCGTTGAATATTCTTTAGTTTGTACACAAGTTAAATTAAACGGAGATTGTAACTTTCCGCACATAATTTAAACAATTTTTTTAAACAAACTCCAGTAGCTGCTGTTATTCCCATGCTCAGTGTGCTTTTCAAAAGCAGTTATCTTATTTCAATTAATCGCAAGTGCTGTGGCTTACAAGCAGGCGTCCCGTACATACCAACTCTTTCACAACGTGTTACATGTTGCACCAATGTCTTCTGTCCTCCCCCACATGCGTTTGCAGATAGTTTGGTCTGGCCTTCCACTCCTACTTTGAAAACAGATTTTAATAGCGTACACTAACTCAAAGCGCTATTGTTTCAACAAGAAGTGGCTCTCACATCAGCTCGTGAGACCTTCAAATAGCTGGTGGCTAAACCACCAAGTGACATTGACTCACTGCTCTATACCAATCTCCCACTACATTTTGCACAATTTATACGCCAAATATTTAATCAGTCTGAAACCGAAGGCCTACCACATTTTTTTAAACTAGTCGACTCCCGCCTTGTTACCTCTTTTCAGACTTTTTTTAGTAATACCGGATATTATACATTCTAATTTTGCAAGCGCATTTGGCATGTTCCCTTGCTGCTCTTGCTGGTTTGCGCAGTGCTAGTTCTTCAGCTCCTACTACGAAATGGCTGTCCGTCCTGTGCTTCAACCCTATCCAGGTCAATTGCGGCTGTACCGTGAACGGATGCTTCAACTTTTTGAATGCTTGCCATTGCCGATTTTTGGCATCAGCTATAGGCTGAATTTCCACTATGTGTATTTCACCTGCGTGCAACCTGTGTTCTACTGTCTCCGGTGCCCCTTTGAATGAGACCTGCAAGTCTGCCTCTCTACTACTTCACGCGGTCGCCTGGATTATGAACTGTTGCTGCGACCATTGCTGGCTCATGACCAGGACTGTTCCAGAGACACACGCTTGATGGATGCGTTTAATAATGCAATAAGGGGGAGATGGAGTACATGCGCTCATGCGCAGCGCCTCTTGCAGCAGACTATGATTGAATATCACGCAAGTTGCCCTGACATGCTCCTGCTTGCAGAAGATTACGATGACCATGTCTGTTCTTTCGACTTGCTGAATTGGATGGCAACCCTCTTTGCTTGGAGAGGTGCAGATGACCTTTTGGAGCTGATTGCATATCACGGTGCTTCTGAGTTCTTGAACTTCGATGGATCTCCATAAGTGCGCATGGTAACCTGATTTGACGGCCTCTTATTTCTACACTTCAAGAACACTGTTTTTTTTCCTTTTTCTCATTTCACTTTTCGTTCCTTTTTGGATTTTCAGATATTGACTTTCTTTACGAATTCCCTTTACAGACTTGGTTACGCTCTCTTTATGTTTGTGCTCTGTTTGCCTGGGTGTTACAGATTTGGCCGACGTAACGGGCGAATTGGCCGTTGGGGACATTATCAACTTCACTGAGTTACCATCAACCGTGCATCCATTATCCAACTTTTACGCACAATAACACAAATGTATATTTTACTAAATACCTTGGGGCAGATTTACAAGCCCCCTGCGCCACCAGTTCATCACTTTTCATGACGTACTGGTGGCGCAGGGGGCTCCTCCATATTTACAA
This sequence comes from Calotriton arnoldi, assembly GCA_963921515.1. NCBI lineage: Eukaryota > Metazoa > Chordata > Amphibia > Caudata > Salamandridae > Calotriton > Calotriton arnoldi. The sequence goes on from CAWUFW010014854.1 coordinate 334,669, forward strand.
GGACAGGAAAAGCCACCCTGCGTGACTTTTCCTCTCCTTGTAAATACGGCCCCTTCACACGCAGCACTTTGCGTTGAAGGGGTGTTCCATGGGTGTTGCTGTGGGTGTTCCCACGCAACACCCATGGAACAAGACACATCTCCAGATTTACGAGAAATCGTAAATCTGGAGATGCGTCTGAATGCTACGCCACCCTAGAGGTGGCGTAGTGGAGGCGCAACGAGTAGAAATGTTTTCATTTTACCTCATTTTTCCTCTTTCAATGCGTGCTGCATTCTACAGCACGCATTGAAAGAGGAAAATGCCTGTAGTGATTGTTTTTGTGCAGGAAGGTGCCCCTTCCTGCACAAAAACAATCTCCCCACGACGCAGGCATCCTTGCACCATGGTGCAAGGGTGCCTGCGCCAGCGCATGGCTGTAGTTTGTGCGCCAGCGCAGGGAAAGCACAGAGATGCGACATATTCTTGTAAATATGTCGCATCCCTGTGCTTCGGAGGTGCCGCAGCGTGGTGCAGCCAAAGGGCTTGCGGTGCCACGCTGCGGCACTTCCTTGTAGACCTGCCACCTTGTTTGTACATTTCGCATGAGAACTATCTGCTGTGTTTGTGTTGAGCATTTTTTGACACTTTAAATTGAACATTGTAGGCAAAGTCAATAAACAGTGTCCTTTGTTATTTTGTTGTGGTTAGGGCCTAGCACTTGTATAAAAAATATACACTGAAATTCTTGTTGCACACCCGTGCTGTGATACAATTGGAATATACCAATAAGTGCAACACACACACTGAGATAGAACCGTTTCCAAGGTGGACAGCTAAACAGATTCTGTAATTTACAATTACTATCTATATTAAAAGATATGTAGTCTGCAGACAAACCTCTGAGATGTTCTATTTTATAATAATACTTCTTTTTAGCAGGGAGATAAACGTTACGCAAGATAGTCTTTCCTCTAATCTCTTTTTATGAAGACATCACTCTTTATCAGATATCGATTCACTACTATACTGATTATAATTCTATCATACAATTTTATTTTTGTTGTGGCACATTTACTGCACATTACGCCATGTTATTTAAAATACATTTTTTAAATGTTTCATGTCTGCCTCGGATGTTACAAATACAATAGTGGCAGTTAATTCCTTTGCCACCATCTCTTTAACCTCATTTGCCTGTTGCATCTTCACTACTCAGCAACTACTAACAATGTTGGGCCTACCCAAATGCAAACCAGAAACCCTTTCCATGTCACAGTTGAAAGCCTCACCATATTACTAAAAGGATGCATACATCTCCCTGTGCCTTTTCCTAGTAGCATCATACTTTAAACAAACATACAGCTAGATCTATACCTGTTTTTTATAGGTATTGGATCTTCCGATACATAACTCGTGTCAAAAAATACACGTTGAAGCATAGACATACCTCAGCAAAGTTAAACTGTTAAGACGAATCATTGAGCAATGTAAATTGGGGCGTTATGTAAGTTGCAACTCTGTGCTGCTTTTTTGTATAGCAAAGAAGTCGATTACGACTTTCTCTGTGCTCCTCAGATGACGCCAGCAGCCCAGTAAGGGTCAACGCAGATGGGCCTCTGATACCTTCCTTTTACAAACGAGGGGAGAGGAACCGTTAGAGAGCAGGAGGAAGGAGGGGGGGGTCAAGGGACGTGTCATTCCCAGTCTCTCAACCTGCCGCCCCTGTGATGTAGGCAGCTTCAGCACGAGCAGGAAGCCTGACAATTACCTTAACTTATATTCATGTGTGCTTCACGAGTGTTAGCAAACCCATGCACCAAGTGTGCAGACAACATTTCATTTTTTCATCTCCCTGAAATTAATAAAGCATGTCCCTTGTAAAGCCCCCTAGTATTTTCTGACAAGGTACAATCTGCAGAAGGCCACTTCTTTTACATTTCCCGGGCCGATTTTGGACCCCAATTCATCCCTGTACCTTAGTCACAAGACCATGTAGTCCTTGCAACATGAGACACTGCACTCGTGTAGCATTTAAATCGATTGCGACTTTCTCTGTGCTGTACAGATATCACCAACAGGCCAGTGAAGGTCTAAGTGGTATTTTTCACGGTAGATGGGCCTCTGTTACTTTACTTTTAGAAAGAGGAGATGGAGGAAGCATTGGGGGGACAGAGTCAAAGAACGTGTCATTCCCAAACTCTCCATCTGCCGGCCCTCTAATATACGCAGATTCAGCACAGGGAGAGAGCCTGACAATTACCTTCACTTATATGCACATGTACTTCACCAGTGTGAACAAATCTGTACACAAAATGTGCAGGGAACATTTCCATTTCTTTTTTATCTCCCAGACATTCATAAAACATATCTCTTGTAAACAACCTCCCCGCCACTGTATTTTCCGACAAGTTACAATCTACAAACGTGCCTATTTCTCTTACATTGACCGGGCCGATTTTGGATCTTTGTTCAACCCTGTACCTAAGTCACAACACCATGCAGTCCTTTAAACTTAAGAGACTGCATTCCTGATTTCACGAAGACACTTAAATATATACGGCGCACATCAACAATACCTTCCCAAAGACTCATACGAAGTACCATAATCACTAATCCCTTTGCCACAATGTCTTTGACCACATTTGTCTTTTGCATCTTCACTACTTAGCAACTACTAACAGTGTTGTGCCTATCCAAATACGAAGCAGAAACCCTTTCCATGTCACACTTGATAGTCTCACCATATTACTGAAAGCATGCGTACATCTGTCTGTGCCTTTTCCTAGTAGCACATACTTAAAAAAACATCCAAATAGATATATACCTGTGTTTTATAGGTATTGGATCTTCCGATGCATAACACGTGTGAAAATACATGTAGAAATATACACTTACCTCAACAAAGTCACACTGCTAAGACAAACACTCGGACAATGTACAATGGGCCGGTATGTAAGTTGCAAATGTGTGCCGCTTTTTTGTGTAGCATGGAAGGCAATTGGAAGTTTCTCTCTCCTGTTCAGGTAGTACCAGCAGCCCAGTGAAGGTTAAACTAATATTTGTCGAAGCACATAGGCCTCTCTTACCTTTCTTTAACAAACGGGTAAGAAGGAAGCGTTGAAGGGGTGTAAGAGCAGAGGGGGGTGTCAAAGGACGTATCATTCCTAGTCTCTCGATCTGTAGGACACAGATTCTGCACGGCCACGGAGCCTGACAATCACGGATAGTTCACCAGTATAAACAAATCCGTGCCCACGGTCAATGTACCATAGGCCAGGATATATGTTGAAACTGTGTGCCGCTTTTTTCTGTAGTATAAAAGACAATTGGAACTTTCTCTCTGCTGTTCAGGTGCTACCAGCAGCCCAGTGAGGTTCCAAGTAATATTTTTCAAAGCAAATACGCCTCTGTTACCTTCCTTTTACAAACGGGGAGGTAGAGGAAGCATGGGGGGGAGAGGAGGTGAGGGGGTCAAGGGACATGTCATTCTTAGTCTCTCAATCTTCCGGCCTTCTAATGTCTGCTGATTCTGCACGGGCAGGGAGTGTGACAGTTACCTTCACTTATATGCAAATATAGCTCACCAGTGTGAAAAGTCCGAGCACAACGTCTGCACGCAACATTTCCATATTTTTTTAATCTCCCTCAAGTTAATAAAACATGCCTCTTCTAAACCCCCCCCCCCCCAACCCCTCCCCAGTATTTTTCGACAAGGCACAATCTGCAAACGTGCACCATTTCCTTTATGTTGCCCGGGTCAATTTTGGAACCCAAATCAACCCTGTACCTCACTTTCAAAACCATGCACTCCTTTCAACATGACAAACTGCACTCCTTCTTTCTCGAAGACACCTAAATATATATGGGATACTTGTTCAGTTAATGTTAACAGCACACTTTTATAATACTATGTTATTTAAAAAAATATATATTTTCAAACTTAAAAATATCACCCCAAAGACTTAACCACTACTACACAATATATAACACACCTAATTAATTTGTAACTCACCTCTGTAGTTGGTATGCAGATGTCAAATTTCACAAACGCATGCAATATTTTCTTTCACACACAATAAATGTAATTCAAGACTCTCATCAAGGATAAAACCAGTAATGGCAAACTTTTCCTCTCTTTCCGCACAGAAATACATGTAAATAACAAATCAAAATCTTTCCTTCATTATTTCAAATTGCAAAACACATTTCTATTGGTGACTCATATTAACCCTCTCTAACTCTCTTTTAAAACGCCCCAAACTGGTTCTCTTATTTTGTGGATTGGACACTCCCCCACACTGCCGCATCGCCATACAGCCCGAACCCTTATGACAGTTCAGAAGCCTATTTCTAATAATACTACTGCAAATTTTGAACAACACACTTCTTCTAGACATACTACTCATTTTGAAAAACTAACTTTAATAGCTTATCAGTTGTAATTAATTTTGCATTTCATATTTTAATACCACAGATATTTCTACTCCTCCCCCAATCACATTATTGCCAGTTTCCATACCAACACTTTCTGCAACATTCAAAGGCAGGTGCGGGTCACAAGTTCACCATATTTCATCCCAACAGATTCTGCAACATTCAACGGCAGGTGCGGGTCACAGGTTCACCATATTTCATCCCAACAGTTTCTGCAACATTCAACGGCAGGTGCAGGTCACAAGTTCACCATTTTTTAAAGTTCAGAACAGCACCTTCCAAATGCAAGTAGCAGGTGTGGTTGACTTCTGCACGTCTGATCGTATCCTATGTAGTGTACGTTTCAAACATTTTTTATTAACCAATCAGAAACATACTTTTTGACGAAAGTAACATGCACCCTAGTTTTCACTGCACAATGTTCTTCATCAGCCAATCAGTTATCGGTTTTCTCAAAAAAAGCTTCTTCTTCACCTTTTAACATATCTCTAATTCTACCAACGGACTACATGAGCTACAGACATCTTTTGATTCCTTCCAGCCATACCTTCAAAATGCTAGTGTGGATCGTAGGACACAGCTATGTTTTCTATTGCAAAAGGTATGCTGAACACAGATGTATTGACAAAGACCTAGGTTTACAAAATGTGGACATTAAATGGTTTGCACAGAGAGGATTAAAGTAGCACCAATTGTTGCCTTTGGTTAAAACCTCTTTGCATCTCCAACCCCCTGACCTCATGATTGTGCACTGTGGTGGCAATGACCTAGGCACATTGACTGGGGTAGGTCTGGAAATGCTAATAAAGGATACCTTTGCACAATTGATGTTGCTTTTGCCTCAAACTGTCTTTGTATACTCCAATATATGCCAAAGACAAAAGTGGAAATGGTCAAATCAATTCTGTCCTCAGATTGAGAAAGTTAGGAAGAATGTCAATAAAGCTGTTTCTGCATACCTCAGAGATCATAGAATGGGGTCCATTTACAACAAAAATATACATTTTGATATGGATGACATATACAGAAGTGATGAGTTCATTTCACAGATCAAGGAAACAGAGTTTTTCTCAACAACCTGAAGCTGTGCATCCGCACTTACATGTAGCTCCAACAAACTCATAATGAAAACAAGGGCTCTTTTTAGAGTCACCCTATAACTCAGAACTCAGCCAGGCCATTTTAGGCCCCGGGAACCGCATCCCCCAGGGCCTCGCCACAATGTTTGACAACCATGCAAGGAGCCCAAATTCCCCCGCAGTCCCTGCCAGCTCCCCGCCTCCTGCGACAGCCGGCATTCCTTTTAAACAAAGCCAGCTGCTCCATGCAAGCTCCCTGTGCCCAAAAGCAAATCTGCTTCGCTTCATAGAAGCGAGAGCAAATTTCCTCCTCTCGCTTCCATGAAGCGAAGCAGAAGTTTGCTATGACAGAGCGGGAACTCTGAGGAGATCCCACCCTGCCATAGCAAACTACAATGTCCCGGGGGGTAGGCACCACGGGTCATTGTTGGAACCGGCCCTCGGAGATGACGATACCCAGGGCCATAAAAAGCTCCTTAAGGGAAATTGGACGATACGCCTCCATCCAATTTAAAGGCCTGGGAACATCGTACTCCCCGGGGCGAGCAGTCTGCAACAGACCCCCGCATTTTAATTCTTAAATGCCCCAGGGCAGTAGTGCTCCCCGGGACAGTGTGGGGGAGTCTTCACCCCTCCACACTTAAATTTTGCGTATAGCTCCGGCGAAGTGCTGCTCTTTGAGGCAGAGGGGGACACGTGCCCCCCCATATCATTATATTTCCCCTTGGGAACTGCGTGCCCATGACAAAAGTAGCCCCCGCATTTTAAATGTAAATGCCCCGAGGAAGTAGTGGTCCCCGGGACAGTGTGGGGGAGCCTTCACCCCTCCAAACTTATATTTTACGTATACCTCCAAGGACCTGCTGCTCTTCGGGGCAGAGGGGGAGGGAAGACGCATAGCCCCCCCAAATTATTATATTTGCTCCGAGGAAGTGGCGGTCCCCGTGACAGAAGTAAACCAGCATCATAACTAAACATTGCTCCCAGGAACTGGCCCACCCGGAGGCTTAATTAAATGAAGCACGCGACACCGCACTTCGTTTTTCTTTTTCCCACTGTGATTTCCAGGCCCTACACGAATCCTGCCGAAAACATATAAAAAATGTTTGTTTTTTTACCTTCGGACTCCCTGTGGCACCCCTTCAGCACTCTAGGGGGGTCACAGTGTTCCTACCCTGCCCTCGTTTACTTTTTTCCCCCTTTTTCCCCCTACTCGTTTCAACCGAGTCACAAGATGGCTTACAATGCTTCCTAGTTTGAAGTGTTGGTGGCCAATCAGAGGCAAGCTCGTGCTCGGGACGGCTCAGCCAATCAGATCTCACAATTCTCAAATATCAATATCTCTAAATCTTTAAATATCTCAAAAACTATTAAACAGATTTACACCATTTAAAGAAAAGTGCGCTTTCTGGACCAAGAGCTATCTCTCTGCCAAATTTAGTGTAATTCCATTCAGCAGTTCGGGCTGTAGCCGTGTCTAAAGTTTCCTATGGAAATTAACATGGAGAAAACACGATTTGGGACCTCACTTTTTCTCGGCCCCCGCTTGACGAATCACCCCGAAACTTTCAAGACAGGAGCTGATCTGAGTGAACAATTAGTTTTAAAAATTTCCCGGAGATTTGTCAAACGACGCGAAAGATATTGGCAAAAGAAAAAATGCTTTTCCTATGGAAACTAGGCCCTAACTATAACTACCTACTATATATATATATATATATATTATCTACTGGCGGTCGCCAGTAGATAGTTATAGTTACAACCTATTATCCATAGGAAATCCGCGACATTCTATTTGAAATAACTCTCTTGTCGGTTGACGTATCTTCGCAAAATTTTCAAACTTTATGGCCCGCTCCGGTCCGCTCCTACCCTGAAAGTCTCGGGGATTCGATCAAGCAGGGGCCGAGAAAAAGGGGTCCCAAACGCGTTTTCCCCATGCAATTTTCCATAGGAAACTTTAGACACGGCTACAGCCCGAACTGCTGAACGGAATTACACCAAATTTGGCAAAGAGGTAGTTCTTGGTTCAGAAAGAACCCTTTTTGTTAAATGGTGTAAATCCGTTCAGTAGTTGCTGAGAAAATGAAAAGTAAAAAAGATAGTGATATCTAGGCCCTCCCGAGCATGAGGATCCTCCCGAGCATGAGCTTTATGTTAATTGGCTGTCAACACTCCAAACCAGGAAGTGTTGGCAGCCATTTTGTCCCTCGGTAGAACCGAGGGACAGAAACAAGTGCGCAAAGTGCACAAAGGGGGCAGGGTAGAAACACCCTGACCCCTAGGTCTGCTCAGGGGGTCCCACAAGGACCCCTGGGCAAAAAAAATATATATTTTTTTTAAAATCGGCAGGATGCGCTCAGGGAGCGCGAACCCTGCCGAAAAAAAAATCGAGCGCGGTCTCCGCGCTCGATGTACTGGCCCCCGGGTGGGCCAAGTCCCGGGGCATGCTGGGGGGTTAATTTTATGTGTGGGGGCCTCTAAGGGCCCCCAAGCCCCGGGACCACCACCCCCGGGGCTTTATGTATAATGGTGTGGGAGGGCTCTGAGCCCTCCCGCAGCCCCGAGGACCGCCACCTCCCGGGGCTTCTTTTTTATTTAAAAAAACCTGTGTGGGGGCTCCAGCCCCACATGCCCCGGGACCACCACCTCCCGGGGCACTAAGAAAAATTAAAATGGGGGTCCGTTTTGGACCCCAGAGCCCCGGGGACCACCACCTCCCGGGGCTTTCAAAATGTAGGGAGGGGGCCGCGCGGCCCCCTCCTGGAGCCCTTGATGGCCCTGGGGACCACCACCCCCAGGGCCGGCTCCTGCAGTGTCCCGGGGTGCCTACCCCGGGACACTGCTGTTTGCAATGACAGGACGGAGCCTCGCGGCTCCCGTCCTGTCATTGCAAACTTGCTTTGGATATTGGAAGAGAGAGCAGGAAACCTGCTCTCTTCCAATATCCAAAGCCGATTAGCGTTTCCACATGGGGAGCAGCATGTTAGCTGCTCCCCATGTGTAAAGCAATGCCGGCTCCCGTAGGACACGGGGAGCCGGCGGGACTGTGGGGGGCTTGGGGACCCCCACAGTCCCCAACGAGAGGCCAGGCCCCGGGGATGGGGTCCCGGGGCCATAAGTGGCCCGGGAGGGGGCCACGCAGCCCCCTCCCCAAAGGAAAAAAATAAAAAAAATAAAAAGTGCAAGGCCGCCCGGGAGATGGGGTCCCCAGGGCCTTAAATGGCCTGAGGAGGGGGACCACGCAGCCCCCTCCAAATAAAAAAAGAGGCCATGCCCCGGGGATGGGGTCCCCGGGGCCAATACAGGCCCAGGAAGGGGGCCACGCAGCCCCCTTCCCGTTTTTTTATTTTAATTTAAAAAAGGGGAAAGGCCCTGGGGGATGGGGTCCCCAGGGCCTAAAAATAGGAAAAAGGAAGGGGGCCACACAGCCCCCTTCAGGGGGAAAAAAACAAAACAAAAAAACGATCGGGCCCGTAGGCCCCGCCCCTTCCTTCACCACTCTGCAAACGCGCCCTGGCGCGTTTGCAGAGAGGGAACGACTCCCCTTGAATACTGGGGGTCCTTGGGGCCAACTAGCCCACCAGGAACCTCCAGTATGCGCCAGGGGCTGCCTTGCAGAGAGGTGTACAGAGGACACGCCCTTTTACACCTCTCTGCAACGCAGCTCTATGGCGCTTTTGGAGGTATATGGTGGGCTAGTTGCACCCCAGGGACCCTCAGGATTCAAGGGGAGTTAATCCCCGACTTAAAACGCGCCACGGGGCGCGTTTGCACAGTGGTGAAGGGAGGGGCGGGGCTTCAGGTGACATGTGTGCAAACAGGCCCCGTGGCGCGTTTTAAGATGGGGAATTAAATCCTCTTCAATCCTGAGGGTCCCTGAGGGCCAACTAGCCCAACAGGTACGTCCAGGAAGCGCCACAGAGCTGCGTTGCAGAGAGGTGTAAAAAGGGGTGTGGCCTCTGTAAATGTCTCTGCAACGCAGCCCCTGGCGCATACTGGAGGTTCCTGGTGGGCTAGTTGGCCCGTAGGGACCCTCATGATTCAAGGGGACTTAATCCCCCAACTTAAAACGCGCCACGGGGCGCGTTTGCACAGATATCACCTCAGGCCCCGCCCCTCCCTTCACCATTGTGCAAATATTCCTCTAAAATCAGCCGAAATACGAATTCTGATTTACTCACCTGTTATCAGGAGAGACCTCAGTGCTGCATCTTTCAGCCCAGTACTAATCCTGAAAAGTAATTTTAACCGTACTTACCAGTAACTTGAATTTCCTTCCATAGGCTAACATTGACTGGTTTCACTTGGAAATTCTTCTAAGTGTGGAGTTTTGGAACTTTAAAATATTCCTCTAAAATCAGCCGAAATACGAATTCCGATTTACTCACCTGTTATCAGGAGAGACCTCAGTGCTGCATCTTTCAGCCCAGTACTGATCCTCAAAAATAATTTTAACCGTACTTACCGGTAACTTGAATTTCCTTCATAGGCTAAAATTAATTGGTTTCACTTGGAAATTCTTCTAAGTGTGGAGTTTTGGAACTTTAAAATATTCCTCTAAAATCAGCCGAAATACGAATTCCGATTTACTCACCTGTTATCAGGAGAGACCTCAGTGCTGCATCTTTCAGCCCAGTACTGATCCTGAAAAGTAATTTTAACCGTACTTACCGGTAACTTGAATTTCCTTCATAGGCTAACATTGACTGGTTTCACTTGGAAATTCTTCTAAGTGTGGAGTTTTGGAACTTTAAAATATTCCTCTAAAATCAGCCGAAATACGAATTCTGATTTACTCACCTGTTATCAGGAGAGACCTCAGTGCTGCATCTTTCAGCCCAGTACTGGTCCTGAAAAGTAATTTTAACCGTACTTACCAGTAACTTGAATTTCCTTCCATAGGCTAACATTGACTGGTTTCACTTGGAAATTCTTCTAAGTGTGGAGTTTTGGAACTATAAAATATTCCTCTAAAATCAGCCGAAATACGAATTCCGATTTACTCACCTGTTATCAGGAGAGACCTCAGGGCTGCATCTTTCAGCCCAGTACTGATCCTGAAAAGTAATTTTAACCGTACTTACCGGTAACTTGAATTTCCTTCATAGGCTAACATTGACTGGTTTCACTTGGAAATTCTTCTAAGTGTGGAGTTTTGGAACTTTAAAATATTCCTCTAAAATCAGCCGAAATACGAATTCCGATTTACTCACCTGTTATCAGGAGAGACCTCAGTGCTGCATCTTTCAGCCCAGTACTGATCCTCAAAAGTAATTTTAACCGTACTTACCAGTAACTTGAATTTCCTTCCATAGGATATCATTGCCTGCTTTTTGCTGAAAAAGTTTCTAAGTGTTGATTTTTGAAACATACAAATATTCCTCTAAAATCAGCCGAAATCCTAATTCTGATTTACTCACCTGTTATCAGGAGAGACCTCAGTGCTGCATCTTTCAGCCCAGTACTGGTCCTGAAAAGTAATTTTAACCGTACTTACCAGTAACTTGAATTTCCTTCCATAGGCTAACATTGACTGGTTTCACTTGGAAATTCTTCTAAGTGTGGAGTTTTGGAACTTTAAAATATTCCTCTAAAATCAGCCGAAATACGAATTCCGATTTACTCACCTGTTATCAGGAGAGACCTCAGTGCTGCATCTTTCAGCCCAGTACTGGTCCTGAAAAGTAATTTGAACCGTACTTACCGGTAACTTGAATTTCCTTCATAGGCTAACATTGACTGGTTTCACTTGGAAATTCTTCTAAGTGTGGAGTTTTGGAACTTTAAAATATTCCTCTAAAATCATCCGAAATCCGAATTCTGATTTACTCACCTGTTATCAGGAGAGACCTCAGTGCTGCATCTTTCAGCCCAGTACTGATCCTGAAAAGTAATTTTAACCGTACTTACCAGTAACTTGAATTTCCTTCCATAGGCTAACATTGACTGGTTTCACTTGGAAATTCTTCTAAGTGTGGAGTTTTGGAACTTTAAAATATTCCTCTAAAATCAGCCGAAATCCGAATTCTGATTTACTCACCTGTTATCAGGAGAGACCTCAGTGCTGCATCTTTCAGCCCAGTACTGGTCCTGAAAAGTAATTTTAACCGTACTTACCAGTAACTTGAATTTCCTTCCATAGGCTAACATTGACTGGTTTCACTTGGAAATTCTTCTAAGTGTGGAGTTTTGGAACTATAAAATATTCCTCTAAAATCAGCCGAAATACGAATTCCGATTTACTCACCTGTTATCAGGAGAGACCTCAGTGCTGCATCTTTCAGCCCAGTACTGATCCTGAAAAGTAATTTTAACCGTACTTACCGGTAACTTGAATTTCCTTCATAGGCTAACATTGACTGGTTTCACTTGGAAATTCTTCTAAGTGTGGAGTTTTGGAACTTTAAAATATTCCTCTAAAATCAGCCGAAATACGAATTCCGATTTACTCACCTGTTATCAGGAGAGAACCCAGTGCTGCATCTTTTAGCCCAGTACTGATCCTCAAAAGTAATTTTAACCGTACTTACCAGTAACTTGAATTTCCTTCCATAGGATATCATTGCCTGCTTTTTGCTGAAAAAGTTTCTAAGTGTTGATTTTTGAAACATACAAATATTCCTCTAAAATCAGCCGAAATCCGAATTCTGATTTACTCACCTGTTATCAGGAGAGACCTCAGTGCTGCATCTTTCAGCCCAGTACTGGTCCTGAAAAGTAATTTTAACCGTACTTACCAGTAACTTGAATTTCCTTCCATAGGCTAACATTGACTGGTTTCACTTGGAAATTCTTCTAAGTGTGGAGTTTTGGAACTTTAAAATATTCCTCTAAAATCAGCCGAAATACGAATTCCGATTTACTCACCTGTTATCAGGAGAGACCTCAGTGCTGCATCTTTCAGCCCAGTACTGATCCTCAAAAGTAATTTTAACCGTACTTACCGGTAACTTGAATTTCCTTCATAGGCTAACATTGACTGGTTTCACTTGGAAATTCTTCTAAGTGTGGAGTTTTGGAACTTTAAAATATTCCTCTAAAATCAGCCGAAATACGAATTCTGATTTACTCACCTGTTATCAGGAGAGACCTCAGTGCTGCATCTTTCAGCCCAGTACTGATCCTGAAAAGTAATTTTAACCGTACTTACCGGTAACTTGAATTTCCTTCATAGGCTAACATTGACTGGTTTCACTTGGAAATTCTTCTAAGTGTGGAGTTTTGGAACTTTAAAATATTCCTCTAAAATCAGCCGAAATACGAATTCCGATTTACTCACCTGTTATCAGGAGAGACCTCAGTGCTGCATCTTTCAGCCCAGTACTGGTCCTGAAAAGTAATTTTAACCGTACTTACCAGTAACTTGAATTTCCTTCCATAGGCTAACATTGACTGGTTTCACTTGGAAATTCTTCTAAGTGTGGAGTTTTGGAACTTTAAAATATTCCTCTAAAATCAGCCGAAATCCGAATTCTGATTTACTCACCTGTTATCAGGAGAGACCTCAGTGCTGCATCTTTCAGCCCAGTACTGGTCCTGAAAAGTAATTTTAACCGTACTTACCAGTAACTTGAATTTCCTTCCATAGGCTAACATTGACTGGTTTCACTTGGAAATTCTTCTAAGTGTGGAGTTTTGGAACTATAAAATATTCCTCTAAAATCAGCCGAAATACGAATTCCGATTTACTCACCTGTTATCAGGAGAGACCTCAGGGCTGCATCTTTCAGCCCAGTACTGATCCTGAAAAGTAATTTTAACCGTACTTACCGGTAACTTGAATTTCCTTCATAGGCTAACATTGACTGGTTTCACTTGGAAATTCTTCTAAGTGTGGAGTTTTGGAACTTTAAAATATTCCTCTAAAATCAGCCGAAATACGAATTCCGATTTACTCACCTGTTATCAGGAGAGAACCCAGTGCTGCATCTTTTAGCCCAGTACTGATCCTCAAAAGTAATTTTAACCGTACTTACCAGTAACTTGAATTTCCTTCCTTAGGATATCATTGCCTGCTTTTTGCTGAAAAGTTTCTAAGTGTTGATTTTTGAAACATACAAATATTCCTCTAAAATCAGCCGAAATCCGAATTCTGATTTACTCACCTGTTATCAGGAGAGACCTCAGTGCTGCATCTTTCAGCCCAGTACTGGTCCTGAAAAGTAATTTTAACCGTACTTACCAGTAACTTGAATTTCCTTCCATAGGCTAACATTGACTGGTTTCACTTGGAAATTCTTCTAAGTGTGGAGTTTTGGAACTTTAAAATATTCCTCTAAAATCAGCCGAAATACGAATTCCGATTTACTCACCTGTTATCAGGAGAGACCTCAGTGCTGCATCTTTCAGCCCAGTACTGATCCTGAAAAGTAATTTTAACCGTACTTACCGGTAACTTGAATTTCCTTCATAGGCTAACATTGACTGGTTTCACTTGGAAATTCTTCTAAGTGTGGAGTTTTGGAACTTTAAAATATTCCTCTAAAATCAGCCGAAATCCGAATTCTGATTTACTCACCTGTTATCAGGAGATACCTCAGTGCTGCATCTTTCAGCCCAGTACTGGTCCTGAAAAGTAATTTTAACCGTACTTACCAGTAACTTGAATTTCCTTCCATAGGCTAACATTGACTGGTTTCACTTGGAAATTCTTCTAAGTGTGGAGTTTTGGAACTATAAAATATTCCTCTAAAATCAGCCGAAATACGAATTCCGATTTACTCACCTGTTATCAGGAGATACCTCAGTGCTGCATCTTTCAGCCCAGTACTGGTCCTGAAAAGTAATTTTAACCGTACTTACCAGTAACTTGAATTTCCTTCCATAGGCTAACATTGACTGGTTTCACTTGGAAATTCTTCTAAGTGTGGAGTTTTGGAACTTTAAAATATTCCTCTAAAATCAGCCGAAATACGAATTCCGATTTACTCACCTGTTATCAGGAGAGAACCCAGTGCTGCATCTTTTAGCCCAGTACTGGTCCTCAAAAGTAATTTTAACCGTACTTACCAGTAACTTGAATTTCCTTCCATAGGATATCATTGCCTGCTTTTTGCTGAAAAAGTTTCTAAGTGTTGATTTTTGAAACATACAAATATTCCTCTAAAATCAGCCGAAATCCGAATTCTGATTTACTCACCTGTTATCAGGAGAGACCTCAGTGCTGCATCTTTCAGCCCAGTACTGGTCCTGAAAAGTAATTTTAACCGTACTTACCAGTAACTTGAATTTCCTTCCATAGGCTAACATTGACTGGTTTCACTTGGAAATTCTTCTAAGTGTGGAGTTTTGGAACTTTAAAATATTCCTCTAAAATCAGCCGAAATACGAATTCCGATTTACTCACCTGTTATCAGGAGAGACCTCAGTGCTGCATCTTTCAGCCCAGTACTGATCCTCAAAAGTAATTTTAACCGTACTTACCAGTAACTTGAATTTCCTTCCATAGGAATCCATTGTCTGGTTTTCAGCAGAAAAGTTTCAAAGTGTCGATTTTTACAAACTACAAATATTCCTAAAAAATCGCCTGTATGACTTAAACACATTCTTTCAACTGTTTACAGGAGATGCACCAGTGCTGGATCCAGGATCCAACACTGAGTAAGAAAAAGTAACGATAACAGTTTTTAACTTCTAAGTGAATTTCCTTCCATAGGATAACATAGGTGAACTTTTAAAGTACAATAATATTCCTTAAAAATCACGACTGTAACCAAAACGCTTTTACTCAACTGTTTACAGGAGATGTCCCAGGACTGAATCTAGGATCCAGTAATGTGGTTAGAAAAGTAATCCATAAAGTAACTAATTGCATTTAACTAGAAATTCACATTGAGCTGAATGTTGCATTGTGTTTGAAAATGTGTTGCCCATTGCAACAACTGTAACTACTGTACTTAAAAGTCTATTGCCTATGTGCAAAGTAATTAAACTAAAGTAATTCATTCTGAGAAAGTATTTTTGTAATGTAATGTATAATGTAATTACAATGTAATTTAAAAATAAAATATGTAAAAAAAATTGTTTCTAAAAAATTTGGAAATCAGTATGAACATTTTTTATATAACAATTAATACATTTAAAAATTGTCATTTACAAAACCTTTGAAATTCACTGAAAAAACTGTAGGTTTCAGACATGTTATAGTTACAAATTAGCATTTAAAAAAGCTTTGAAATTCACTGAAAAAACCATAGGTTTCAGGGACGTTATAGTTACAAATTAGCATTTAAAAACCTTTGAAATTCACTGAAAAAACCATAGGTTTTAGGGACAGTTATAGTTAGTTGGACATTGCACTCAGTACAAAACCCGTGAAATTCCCCCGTTATAGTTAGTCCAGCTAACTATAACTCGCGCCCGCAATGCACTGCTGATGACGTCACATATTACATCACTCATGACATGGTCAGTGACATCACTGATGACATCTCAAATGACATCACTGATGACATCATCCACGTGATAATCTGATGCACCTCCTCACACCCTAATATAACCTTTGATACACCCACTCTAAATTACAGACTGCCATTCGCAAAACCATAGACACTCCAACACCAATAACTACACACCCACTCACTGATTCTTAGGTCTACGCACACATCCACTCACTCACCCGTACAGTCACTCATACTTACGGTCACTCAGTACAGGACTATCATATGCACTCATACTCCTATATAGACACTCAAACACCGCCACTCATCCATAGAGGTACTCACACACCTAGTCAGTCATGCAAATAATTAAACACACTACCATTTACTCACCTATACAGTTATACACACACCAGCTCACTTACTCATACAAATAGTAGCACATTCTTACGCTCTTATACAATCACTGATACAAGCACACACTCATCCATACAGCCACTATCACAATCACTCACTCTCGCTTATAGCTATTTATATACTCCAACACACATATATACTGCCTTTCACATATGTAGTTACTCACACATGTACCACTGGGACATACATTCACTCACTAACACACTCTTACACACACTTACCCACCCATACAGTCTATCACAGTTGCACTCTTGAAACCATCCACCCAGTGAATCACCCACTCACACATCTATGCACAGAGTTGCACACATCCCTCCCACACAAACACTCAGGCACCCATACAGATACTCAGACAAGCATTCAATAACTCATATAGACACTCATGTAGCTATTCACAAACACATGCAGCCACTTACACAGCAACAGACAGACGGATACAGACATTCACCCAGTTTAGTCACTAACCCATGCATTCAATAAGATACGTTAAATCACTCACTTATAGAGTCAGTCACGCACCTACTAAATCATCCATACAGACACTTACACACCCACTCATTCTTCAATACGTCTTTTCCTATATATATTAAAAATATATAAACTTTACAGAAACACACAGTCACTGGATGATGTCATTTGAGATGTCATCAGTGATGTCATCAGTGATGTCACTGACCATGTCATGAGTGATGTAATATGTGACGTCATCAGCAGTGCATTGCGGGGCGCGAGTTATAGTTAGCTGGACTAACTATAACGGGGAATTTCACGGGTTTTGTACGAGTGCAATGTCCAACTAACTATAACTGTCCCTAAAACCTATGGTTTTTTCAGTGAATTTCAAAGGTTTTTTAAATGCTAATTTGTAACTATAACGTCCCTGAAACCTATGGTTTTTTCAGTGAATATATATATATATATATCAACAATGAAGGTTGCCCCACTGAAGATGCCACACACGAAGGGGCATTCCGGCATATTTAAATAAGGGTCGTGATGGGATGCTGTCCCTGCCGCTGTCTACAAATAAAGGCAGTAACTCTTCATGTGCGGCGCCTTCATTTGGGGCAACTTTGATGATGTGATGTTGAGCGGCTAGTCCGGCCGCGAAGGCGCCCACTGCCTGAACATGGCGGCTCTACAGCGCTCAAACCACGGACGTTTCATGGAATGAGGAGGCACTTTATGTATGAGGACAAGGGCAGCGGGGACAGCTATTCTATTACGGACTCACCCACTGGGGCAAGAAACAATTGGTATCTTACAGCAGCACCCAATTGGGTTTGTATTTTGTGGGACCACAGTAACCAGAAGGCCATTCTGCCGACGCACATTGGGGCGGGATTTGGACTGTATTTAACAGGGGGTCTCACAGCGCGGCTGCCGTATCCATTTATGCTGAGCCTGTGACAAAGGACACACAGATGTCCGTAACGCATTGGCATTTTTGCATTTTTAAATAAGGGTCGTGATGGGATGCTGTCTCTGCCGCTGTCTACAAATAAAGGCAGTAACTCTTCATGTGGGGCGCCTTCATTTGGGGCAACTTTGATGATGTGATGTTGAGCGGCTAGTCCGGCCGCGAAGGCGCCCTGCTGCCTGAACATGGCGGCTCTACAGTGCTCGAACCACGGGCGTTTCATGGAATGAGGAGGCACTTTTTGTATGAGGACAAGGGCAGCGGGGACAGCTGTTCTATTACGAACTCACCCACTGGGGCAAGAAACAATTGGTATCTTAGAGCAGCACCCACTTGGGTTTTAATTTTGTGGGACCACAGTAACCAGAAGGCCATTCTGCCGACGCCCATTGGGGCGGGATTTGGACTGCATTTGACAGGTGGTCTCACAGCCCGTCTGTTGTATCCACTTATGCTGAGCCTGTGACAAAGGACACACAGATGTCCAAAACGCGTCGGCATTTCGGCATTTTTAAATAAGGGTTGTGATGGGATGCTGTCTCTGCCGCTGTCTACAAATAAAGGCAGTAACTCTTCATGTGCGGCGCCTTCATTTGGGGCAACTTTGATGATGTGATGTTGAGCGGCTAGTCCGGCCGTGAAGGCGCCCCGCTACCTGAACATGGCGGCTCTACAGCGCTCGAACCACAGGCGTTTCATGGAATGAGGAGGCACTTTTTGTATGAGGACAAGGGCAGCGGGGACAGCTGTTCTATTACAGACTCACCCACTGGGGCAAGAAACAATTGGTATCTTACAGCAGCACCCACTTGGGTTTGTATTTTGTGGGACCACAGTAACCAGAAGGCCATTCTGCCGACGCCCTTTGGGGCGGGATTTGGACTGTATTTAACAGGTGGTCTCACAGCGCGGCTGTTGTATGCATTTATGCTGAGCCTGTGACAAAGGACACACAGATGTCCAAAACGCGTCAGCATTTCGGCATTTTTAAATAAGGGTCGTGATGGGATGCTGTCTCTGCCGCTGTCTACAAATAAAGGCAGTAACTCTTCATGTGCGGCGCCTTCATTTGGGGCAACTTTGATGATGTGATGTTGAGCAGCTAGTCCGGCCGCGAAGGCACCCCGCTGCCTGAACATGGCGGCTCTACAGCGCTCGAACCACGGGCGTTTCATGGAACGAGGAGGCACTTTTTGTATGCGGACAAGGGCAGCGGGGACAGCTGTTCTATTACGGACTCACCCACTGGGGCAAGAAACAATTGGTATCTTACAGCAGCACCCACTTGGGTTTGTATTTTGTGGGACCACAGTAACCAGAAGGCCATTCTGCCGAAGCCCATTGGGGCGGTATTTGGACTGTATTTAACACGTGGTCTCATAGCGCGGCTGTTGTATCCATTTATACTGAGCCTGTGACAAAGGACACACAGATGTCCGAAACGCGTCGGCATTTCGGCATTTTTAAATAAGGGTTGTGATGGGATGCTGTCTCTGCAGCTGTCTACAAATAAAGGCAGTAACTCTTCATGTGCGGCGCCTTAATTTGGGGCAACTTTGATGATGTGATGTTGAGTGGCTAGTCCGGCCGCGAAGGCGCACCGCTGCCTGAACACGGCAGCTCTACAGCGCTCGAACTTGTGATTGATATCGGATAAAGAAGACAAAAGAACTCACATGAATGCTGCAGTTTGTTTCCTTATGAATAAATCGGAAGATTCCTTTTGAAGTGAGTGCGTTCTCAATTGCTTTGGGCACTTTTGGATTATATATATATATAGGTATATATATATATATATTTTGAGGTTTTTCACTGAAAAAGTAAAGGTTACAAGGACGTTAGAGTTAGGCTCACATTTCACTTGTACAAAACCAGAGAAATTTAGCAGTTATAGTTAGCTGAGCTAACAATAACTTACGCTCCTGTAATGCACTGCTTTTGACCTCACATATCACATCACTCATGACTTGGTCACTGACACAACTGATGACATCACTGATGTCATCTCAAATGACATCACAGATGACATCACACAGTGAGTGTGAGTGTTTTCTAAAAGGTACTGAGTGTTAAACATCTATACTAAGGTAAGTAGCGGTGGTAATGTCTGTATGGATGAGTGAGTGGGTGTGTAAGTGAGTTTAGAAGAGTGAGTGTGCATGTGAGAGACTGTATACATGAGTGAGTGGATGTGTGAGTTTTTGTATGGGTGAACATGTAGGTGTGTCAGTGGGTGTATGAGTAAGTGAGTCGCTGTGTGAGTATATGTATGGGTTATTGAGTGGGTGTGCAAGTGTCTGTAATAGTGAACAGGAGGGTGCATAAGCTGCCGAATGGGTGACTGAGCAAGTACATAAGTGTCTATATAGGTCAGGTGAGAGGGTACATGAGTGGCTTTATGGTGCATGAATGGGTGTATAATCTTTTAATTTTCCAGTGACTTTTAATGTTTTAAAATAGTGCGTCATACCTATATTGTCCCAGTATCTTAAATGTTTTCCAAATTTTTCCCAAGATTCTTCTAACTTCATTCTGTAATTGCATATTATATATTACAGGTGTATAACAAACCAATTGTTTTCCTATTTTAGTGTGATGCTGTTTTTAATTTATGTTAGTATTTTTAGAACTGGATTTTTTTAAATTGATTTTGCCATCATTGTGATAGTGCAATTGCGGAAGTAATGCCACGAGGAAGGCATTTTTTTCTTTATAAAGAGTAAAACACATATATACACATGGTGTAAAGAATATTTAGGAAAAACATTTACTGACATCTCTGTTTTAATTTCTTTGTGAAGAACACCATTTATATATCTATTTATTCTATCCGTGGCATTGCCGTACATTTTGAAGACTGTGTGATTGTTTTAAAGTCTAAAGCAACTATATACATATAGTCTAGACAATGTTTGAAAATAGGGGTTTACTAGAATCATCTTTTATGTTCAGTTTTTGTATTTATTTCTTCAGAAAACTGCTTTTAAAATGTTTTTCCCATTATCGCTGCAGCGCCGGATGCCGCGATGACATCGGTAGTCGTAAAGACTGCATGGTTTTTGCAAAGTTTAAAACACATATTTACACACATTCTATGGTATAATAGAGAATAGCTGTTTATTAACAGAATAATAAAAAATATATTTTCTAGTTCTTGTAGTAAAAACTACTTTTTATCTGCATGTCCAGTAACCGCGATGATGTAGATCGTCACAAGGGTCACATGACTGGGTCAGAAAGTGATCTGATTGGATAATGCACTTTTCAACTATCCTATAAGGAAGACCCTACCCATATCTATTTTCCTGAATATTCAATTAATTCTCATGAGATTCAGAGGAGGTGGCTGTGGTTTATACCTACACACCCTGCATTTTGGAATTTTTCATTCTTCAAAATCACAGGAGCAGAAGAGGAGCAACTGTCACAGGAAGTGGACCAGGACATTCGAAAGATAGCAGAGGAAGACTCTGAAGATAAAGGACCTGCTGGAAATAAGTCCAGTGTTTTGTGGAAGTGCTTCTCAATACCGTCCGGAGAGTCCAAAACAGTTTTGAAACTAGTCAAGTGCTCTATTTGTGATGAAATCCTGTCTAGAGGCTCCAATAAAAAGTACAGCTGCCGAACAACTTTAATGTTATATCATTTGAAAATGTATCATGGAAGGAGCCTAACGATAGCAAGGAAGGAAAGAGAAGCTGCAGCATCTGTACCTGGTGAGAAAATACCTCCAGAGGTGCAAAGGAATTCTGGAGATCTTGCTGTAGAGTCTCATAGCATGGCAATGTACTGTATGGATTGTGGGACAATACTAAGTGCTGGAGAGTAGTCAATTGCAGCCATGCGTGATTTTGAAAGTCACCACAATTGTTAATTGTTTTTTAAAAAACTACTTTTTTCAGGTTTTGTGTGGGGCATTTTGTTATTTTTGCACCCCTTGCTGCTGTTTCACTTGTACAAAAATACCCCAAAAAACATTGCAAATAACAAAAAACACACAAAAAAGGTTTTAGTTAGAACCACAATTTACAGTTAAAAAAGATAATGTGTGCTGAATGAGTGAATGATTGCGTGTTTGAATATGGAATGGATGTGTAAGTGTTGAATCAGTGCATGAATGAGTCCATGAATGGTGTCAAGATGTTACAATGAGTATACGAGTGGTGCATGGATGTTACAATGAGTGCATGAAAGGTGCATGGATGATTGAATATGTGCATGAGTGGTGCATGGATGTTAGAATGAATGCATGAGAAGTTCATGGACATTAGAATGAGTACATGAGTGGTGAATGGATGTTAGAATGAGTGCATGAGAGGTGTATGAATGTTAGAATAAGTGCATGACATGTGCATGGATGATATCATGAGTGCATGATTGGTGTATGGATGATTGCATGAGTGTATGAATGGTGAATGGATGTTAGAATGAGTGCATGAGTGGTGCATGTATATTAAGATGAGTGCATGAGTGGTGCAGGGATGATTTCATAAGTGCATGAGTGGTGCATGGTTTTTAGAAGGAGTGCATGAGTGGTTCATGGATTTAAGAATGAATGCATGAGTGGTGCATGGATGATTTAATGAGTGCATAAGTGGTGCATGGATGATTGAATGAGTGCATGAGTAGTGCATGGATGTTTGAATGAATGCATGAGTAGTGCATTAATGACTGAATGCGTGCATGAGTGGTACATGGGTAATTGAATGAGTGGATGAGTGGTGCATGGGCAATTGAATGAGTGGTGCATAGATGTTATAATGAGTGAATGAGAGTTTTATGGGTGATTGAATGAGTGTATGAACAGTACATGGATGATTGCAAGAGTGCATGAGTGGTGCATGGATGTTAGAATGACTGCATGAATGGTGCATGGACAATTAAAACTGTGGTCTATGGATGAATGAATGAGTGCATAATTGGCGCATGGATGTTAGAGTGAGTGCATGAGTGGTGCATGGATGTTAGAGTGAGTGCATGAGTGGTGCATGAAGGATTGAGTGAGCGCATGAGTAGTGGATAGATGATTGAATGAGTGTATGAGTGGTGCATGGATGACTGAATGAGTATATGAGTGGTACATGCATGATTGGATGAGGGTATGAGTGGTGCATGGATGTTAGAGTGAGTTCATGAGTGGTGTACGGGTGATTGAATGAATGCATGAGTGGTGCATTGATGACTGAATAAGTGGATGAGTGGTGCATGCATGATTGAATAAATGCATGACAGTGTGAGTAGTATATGGATGATTTAATGAGTGCTTGGGTGGGGCACAGATGTTTGAATGAGTGCTTGAGTGGGGCATGTATAATTGAATGAGTGCATGAGTAGGGAATGGATGAATGAATGTGTGCATGAGTGGTACATGAATGATGAAATGAATGCATGAAAGGTGTATGAATAGTAGAATGAGTACATAATAGTGCATAGGTTATTGAATGAGTATATGAGTGCTGATTGAATCAGGGAGTAATTAGATTAAATAGTATATATACAGCTGAGTGAATGACTGGTATGGGTAACTGAACTGGTGTATGAGTGCATCTTTGGGTGTAGTAGTGCATATATGAGTGAGGGAATAGGTGTATCAGTGTGTAGATGGGTGAGTGATCGGGTACATAATTGTCTATTTGATTGAGTGAATGCGTGGTGTAGTTTGTAAGAGGGTGAGTGAAAAAGTGTATGAGTGCCTGTATAGGTCAGTAATTGGCTGTGTGAGTACCTGTGTAAGTGAGTGAATGGCTGCATCCATGTGTGCATGGGTGTGTAAATGGGTTTGTGAGAGCTTGTATGTGTGAGTGAATGGGGGCATTAGTTTACTTATGACTAATGAATCTGTCTATGATAGAAAAGTGATTTAACACATACAATCTTGCTGAACTCCATCCTCTCTGGAAAAGTATACCAGCATACATTATTTATACTGCAACATTATAATACAGTATAGTGAAAATATAACTTTCTCCTTTTTACTGTTCTCTGCTTTCATACTTGTTCACCATAAACAGTGGTCTGTATGAAGCAACATCAATGAACAGTGGGGAAATATAAATCAATGGATTGTAAAAAAAAAAACAATGCTGCATAGTACATTTTTATAAATAAATAATACTATGCAAAACACTCAATACAATTCACTAATTCTTGGCTTTCCCTAAAGCAACTAGAATACTCTAAAGAAATGTTGGTTTTAACTGTTTCTTATATTTTATATCTGCTACAATATGACATATAATTGTGAAGCAGTCCTCAATTGTTCAGATCCTTCTGAAAACATCCTTAATTGTAGGTTAAATATTATAGAAAATGATGCGCCATGTAGACAGAATATCACACAGTAGTATGTAGAAGTTCTTGTTGGAGAAACAAAAGTTTTTTTTTCTTTTTGAAGACAGTTTTAGGTGGTAACTTAAAACTGCGGTTATTGCACTATATTCATTTAGGGCCAGATGTAGCAAAATCGGATTTTGCGAGTCCTTAATAGCGATATTTAGCAAATCGATATTAAGGACTCGCAAAATGGAATTTACGTAGGAATCGCAATAATAATTGCGATTCCTTAATATTCCCTATTTGCGAATCCCAAATTGCGAATCGCAATTAAGGAACACCTTCCCATTCATTCCTATGGGCCTAGAGGCCCATAGGAATGAATGGGAAGATATTCGCACTGTGCGAGTACCCATTAGGTACTCGCAAATTGCGAATGCATTTTCAAGGAGTGCAAGGGTGTCAAAAGGACACCCTGTTGCACCCTGAAATATATATGTGTGCACATGTGGCGCACATACATGCCCTAAGGACATGTATGTGCGCCACATGGCACTTTGAAAAATGCAAAAAAGTGCATTTTTCAAAGAAATTGCAAATTACCACCAACTTGAAGTTGGTGGTAATTTGTGATTCCTTAAGCCCAAATCGCAAACTTTCTGGGCTTCCTGCATTGCATTTAAGGAATCGCACTTTGCGATTCCTTAAATGCAGTCGCAAAAAAGGGAATCGCAAATTTTGCGATTCCTTATTTTGCAAGTAGGTTTTTCTTTCCTACATTGCACACAGCGAAATTGCGATCGCAAACGCTGAAATTCTGCGAATTTCTGCACTTGCGATCGCAATTTGGCTTGCTACATCTGGCCCTTAGTCTTTAACTACAATAAGAGAATTTAGTGTTTAAAGGTTATATAAACTCCTTTGTTGAATGTAGAAGGACTGTTGCATTTCCAACAATATCTTGAAGACATTACGCCCAATAGGATGAATAATGTCTAATAAATCATAAATACCATAATAAAAACACCATATACCAGTCTTTATCTACAAATATTCCTAAGAACTTTGCTTGAAGAAATAACAGATGTGAGTTTGGTAATTTCCAAGATAGTCTTGGTTTTAACTTTAGATTAGTGTCATTGCATTCTCTCCATCCAGATTGGCATCTTAAACACACAGGGGCTGATTCAGAAAGGTAATGTGAGCCAAAAGTCTAACTTTGTGACTTTTGGTAGTCATTTCCAACTTTTGGTATTCACAGAAGTCATTTACGAGTTGTATCTTTATGTCTGCACTTGGAGTGGAATCTCCGCACTCGGGGCGGAATCTCCGCACCCGGCCGGAATCTCCTAAGTCGGGGCAGAATCTCCGGTTCGGGATGGATGGTCATTGTCTTCAATGTTAAACACCTGTGTAAGTGCCTACCATCCCCCCCGGTTTGGGCCGTATGTAGTCTGATCACTTACACATGCAGAAAATTGACACCACCTGCAAGACCCGCACTGCAAACCATATAAAAGCAACACACAAACAAGGCCCAGGTTCAGCCACATAGAGTTCCTGCTTGCCTGCTCTGCACCTTACTTCAAAAAATGCTACACTAGAGGAGGAAGAAAAATTATACAGAGGAGGAGACCACAATGATCTTGGAGTTTATTGTGAGGCACCACAAACCACTCCATGATTTCCCCCTTACAGCACCAGCATCACACAGAAGGCAGCCCTGTGGTAGCATTTAGCCACTGCAGTCACAGCATTGGGGGAGGATGTCTGCACAGTCAAAGACATAAAGAAGAAGTGGCAGGACGAGGATGGCAAATCCCATTCCAAAAATCAAAAACAGGGGCCCAGCACTGCTGACGTATATCCCTAACACTGGCAAATAGCAATCGACCAAGTGCCCCTTCCACTTAGCCAGCCGTGGCCATGACAGGTAAGAGCAGTGGGGGTGGGGCGGGGGAAAATCAACAGACAATGGGGTAAGGAAATTAAAATAAAAAGAATCAAAACCACTTACCTTGCCAATAAAAGGGGTCAGGAGAGGGTCCAAAAGCCTACATTGTTAGCAGACAATACATTGACCTATTACATGTATTCCATCAACAGTGTCAGAACTGTGAACTGAACTCTGTAATCACGTGCATCACAAGTGGCAACTGGATTGTTAACTGGAAAACACACATATCTTTGTCGTCCAGGATTACAGTCCCCAAAGTGACAGCTGCTACAAGGTTGGCTGTAACATCTGTTCAGGAACCACACACTTGGCAGATGCAGGACCCTGATAAGTAAACCCAAGAATGATGTACCTAAATGCTCCTGCAAATAAAATGTGGATTTAATGTCCGCAGTATGTTGTATGTTTTCAACATCACAGTTGTCCCTCGTCTCAATATGGCCACTTATGCCATTTTACAGCATACCATATCACACCATGGTGGCTAGTGAAAGGATGACACTAAATGTATGGCAAGTGAGTGCAGTATGTACATAATAGACTATATTGTGTCATATGAAGTGGTTTAGCCGCAACTGAATTGTAAGTCAATGATGAGCATCGCTCTGATGCCAGTTAGGTTGTGTTGTTTTGAGAGGGGGTGTATGGGCTGCTAAGGTGGATATAGAGGAAGAGAAATATATATATGTGAAGGCTGAACTGCACAACACAAATCCAGTGTTGGCGGCAACCATCCAAGCTTCCACACTTTCCCACAAAATGTGATCCTAGTCAATTCAATTCAATTCAATAAACTTTATTCGATCGAATATAAAAAAAAACATAAAAGTATATGTGTTTAAATAATATCATCTTTCTTAATACAATAGAAGCTAGTGGGAGCTAGCGGTTAAAATAGAAAGGTACAAATTACAACCAAGACACGGTGGAGTATTACATTGACAGTTTTGAACTGTGCAAGGATTCGCAATTCAGTCTCTATGCTTTGTGCAATAAAGGATCAGATACAGTGCTACAGATACCCAATTACCAAATTAATTAATAAATAGCTAAAAAGTAGTTTAGAATAAAAATCATACTTGGAGTCTGATAAAAACATTTAAAACTTTTACATATATTATACAAATCATATTTTGTATCAGGCCTAATTTGCGTGGTTTTCTAAATATTTTTGGAACCTTAAATATAGGTGGATCTAAGAGTTAACAGGCCCAGAGGAATGATGCTCCGCAGAAACATACATATGGATCGTGAACCTTCTTCAGGAAAAACATAGCAACACGACATTGGTTGAAATTGCACTGCCTTAAAAGAGGTAAAATGTATTTGGCTCTCTGTTTCTTATAGAAGTGACAAAAGAAAAAAAGTTGGAGGTCAGATTTCACGGATAGATTATCACATGGGCATACTGTCAGACCACTAAAGGAATACTTTTTTGTGGGGAAGCCCAGCATCAAAGGAATTAAATTAACAGAAAACCTTAAAAGGATAAACCTATGCTGTGGGTTCCTTTCCGCGTCCAAGTACAGGTATTCGCCCTCTGTTAAAGGTGGAATCAAATAATAGAGTTTTACAGTAATTTTTGCATATTGGGATTCCTTCCTTTCATGGGCTGACTTTGCTAGAACTAAAGCCTATAGCCTCTTTTTTGGGAATCTGCAACAAGAGATGTGATTTACATATAATTCTGGGATGCCTAGCGAGTGCAAAGTCAATTTAACATACTCTAGTCAGGGAATTTTATGTGCCTTGTCCAGTGAAAGACAGTTTTGTATAATAGCCTGGTTGAGATCCACTGTGTGTCTGTTCCATATTGAGTGCCAAAGCATAATCGGGCCTAGTCTCACTATGTCAGACACATAGGGTAAGTCCAGCTCTCAGTGAGTGACATAGATTGAGAATGAGGGAGGGAGCGATGTGATCCTCTTGAAGAAACCGTTCTCTATCCTCTGGAGGGAATCTGTTGGCACTATACCCCACACCCCTGCCCCATATGTTGTGGCCGAGATCATTTTAGCACTATAGATCTTTTTTATGGTCGCTATGGGCTTTGAGCCCAGTTTCTTGGTAATGCTAGAGACTTCAGCCAGAGTGCGCTCCATTGTTTGTGCCCTGCTGCCCACCACGTGTAACTAGGTTTGTTTGCTATCAAAAACAACTCCTAGAAAGAAAAAGGTCTCCACAACTGCTAGTTTCCATATCCCAATATGGAAAGATGGTATCTTTTTAGGGGGGGGGGGTTATCCTGATACTAAGATTAAAGTTTTTGACTCATTTGCTTTTAGATCCAGGGATGACATGAAACTCATGTAGGTGGCTATTAAGCGTTGAAGTGCTATGCCTGACCTTGCTATTAGGACGGCGTTGTCCGCATAGGCCAGGATTAGTAGTGCGACTGGGGAAAAGAGGGGTCATCAGCCGTACATCCTTTTAAGGTGGCTTCTACACCATTTGAATAAAGTGAAAATAAAAATGGGGCAAGAACGCAGCCTTGTCTGACTCCCCTCAGAATCTTAAAAGGTCTTGTACATTCCCCGTCCATTCTATAGCGGACAGATGTTGTTGCCTGTGAGTACATTTGGCGTATGAGGGTGATCAACCTGGAATCTATGCCCATTTCGGTCATTATTGTCCACAGTTTCGCATGGCCTACGCAGTCAAAAGCCGCTGATAGGTCCATGAAGGCCATTTATATACGCCTTCCCTTTGCTGTGGTGTACTTAGCAATGGTCAAGCTTAGGTTCAGACATTGATCAATCGTACCTCTGCGCTTCTGGAATCCATACTGAGTTGGCACAACAATGTTATTTTCCCTCGCCCAGTCTTCTAGCCTTTTCAGTAAAACAAAGTTTGGCAGTGGAGTCCAGAAGGGAAATGGGATGATAATTCTGAGGTTTGGATTTATCCCCCTTTTTGAATATTGGGACTATAATACTAGTTCTCCATGATGGAGGCAGGCCCCTCTTGGAAATTTCATTAAATATGTTAGTTAGCAGTGGGGCCCACATATCTTGATATTCTAGAAAGTAATCAATGCTTTAGAGCGGCTACACTTGGCCAGGGCAAGAGTTATTTCATCCAGATTAAAGGTCATAGGCTTAAGTAGAGACTCTGGGGGGTTTGGCAGTGCAACCCACAATGGAGTCTCGCTACCAAAGATCCTTTCGAAATGCGCCACCCATGTGTCTTCACCCACGTGATTATCCAGTGATTTTTCTGTGTCCTTCTTAAAAAAGGGTGCGTTTATTCCAAAATTCCCTGCTACTGTTAAAAAATGCGGCCTTTGCCAGATTTGCCCACGCCTCTTCTTTTATCTCTTCTTCCCTATTTTTACAAGCTTTCTTGTACATCATTCGCAAATCCTTGATGAGGGGCTGATTTCTAAGAGATACTTTCATAGCCCTGCGGAAGTCTTGTAGAGCCTGGGTACAGGTCTCTTCGAACCATCGTATTTCTGGTCTCTCCCTATTAGTTTTGGGCCCAGTCAAGGACAATTTAACCTCCTGCAATATTTCTAGAAAATGTTGGATTAAAATATCCGGTACGGTGTCCGGATCTTGACAAATTATGACCAAATTCAGCTTATTGGTTACAACTTGTTGGATAATTCTGTTATTGTCTGTGATCTCCCATTTAAGCTGAGATCCATTTTGCCTGGCTAAGATGGGTTTTGGTACTTCCTCTAATTGTCGGGGGTGAATTCCGACTCCGAGGAGCTCAAAAACATAATGTTGCGTGGTCGCTAAAATTTAAAGGTATAATGTTGGTATGGAGTGTGAGAAGTTGGCCTGGTATATGCTGTCCACTAATTATAGTGGGCACCTTGCACCAGTCCAAACAACCCCTTATTGGAGATAGGTTAAAGACAACCTTATTGGAAAGCTATCCTAGTGGTAGCTATGGAGAGCAGCCTTCAGGCTAAGTCTTGAAGGAATGTAAAGCAGCTTGTTTTACCAGTCTATAATCTCTTGAGTGATCAAATGAAAGAGCACCACACCAGGTATATATTCAAAATATATGTATTTATTGCTAAACACACCCCTCTAGTCTCTTTATGAGGCTAGAGTTCGAAGTACATAAGTTAGAAGTTATTTAAACACAGTAATAGCACAAATACACGTTTGGGCCCTAGGGGCGTACCAAACCATATACCAATAAAGTGGTATGCGAACCACGACTGAACTAGACACTAGGCCTAGAGCCTCTAGAAGTGCTTGGACCACAAGGAACCACCCAAGGTAGTGACACAGGGGACCCACGGGAGACGCGTGCAGTGTAAATACACAACCGCGATACGCCGTTGACTTCTATGGAGAAAGTCGTGATCGGGAAATTAGAGAAAAGGGACACTTAAAAGAGGACTTGGACCAAACCCTTTGAGATCTAGGACTTTGAAGAGTCTCTACCCACGGGAGCACCGGAGTACTCGTGTTACCTCACCCAGGAAGCCGGGTGCATAGGTGCCTTTCGGGGTCGGGTTTCGTCGTCGATTTGAATGGCGATCTGCTGCAAAGTGCTGCTGGCGACCAAGTGAAAAGTGTCCGGGTGGATCCAAGAGTGGATCGGAGTTCTGAAGAACCTGAAAGCAGAGGGGACAGAGTCTGGGTCACTAGCCAGTGACCAGGAAGGCGATGGACAGATGCCCACCGATGTCGAGTGCTTCAGGTGTGTTGACGGTCATCTTGTCTCTTCAGCCACGAGGTCCAGGAGGCGTTGTCGGCGACCAGGAGCAGGATTCGGACTGAAACACGAAGTCTGTCGAGTGCTGAGGTGTCGGCGATCGGATTGGACCCAACAAGCCTTGGCAACGGCAAGTCTCGATGCAGAAGAAGATCGTCGATGGTGCAGAACAGCAAGGCCTGGGGAACTCACCCAGCGAAGGTAAGTGAGGGCAGGCATGGAGCAACCAGGATGCCAAGATAGGAAAAGATTGGCCTTCGTTAAGGGCTACTAGCCAACGGGCTAGCGACCACGAAGGAGCCTCGTGACGCCGCACGTGGAGCTGGCTTACAGGACACTTCTGGAGTGGGGGCCAGTGATCTTCGGTGCAGCTAGTGCTGGAGGCTAGGGCTACTCGGAGCCTAAAGTACGACTTCTTGAGAGACCCAGAAGAGGATGCACTTGCAAATGTGCTCGGTGTCCAGGGGTCATGGTCTCAAGTCACCCACGATAGCCACGGGCCTCAGCTTTGCTGGGGACTCAGGGTAGCCTCGGGAAGTCTGAGAATCTACCTCTGGTGATGCGATGACTTCGGCGTCCGACGGGAGCTTCAGAAATGCGAACCAGACAGATGCTTCTTTGGTGCCTGCCAAGCAGGGGAGTCACTCCTTGACCCCAAGGGAGATTCTTCTGTCCTCTAATCGTGAGTAGAGCGTCGAAGGTCCAGGATTCAGTTTCAGAGTTTCGTCCAGGGATAATCTAAAGTCCTAAGGACTGGGTTCCTATCTTTATACTAAAGATAGGGGTTGGACTACTCTGTGGCCCCACCTATGGGTGGGTCAGGGCAGAGGGGTGGCTACACCCTTTCCCTTTGTCCAGTTCACGCCAAAGCAGGGGCTGCAAGCCCTGATCCGGTTTGAACTGGGGTATGCACAGGGACACCAAATGTGCCCCCAGTGCAGGACTTCAAAGCACACAGATGGTGCTCCCGCCCAGCCCCAATACACATTATCCTGTCTGGGGAGGTGGTCACACCTCCCTGGGACAGGAAACCTATTGTCCAGGCCTCCCCTGCCGGAGTTTCGTCCAGCAGCAGGAGGCCAGACTCGTGTCTGTGGCAGCAGCATCCATTTTGTGATGCCAGGGCTTTGGAAAGAAGTTACCGGGTTAGTCAGAGATAACATGTCTTTCCCTCTAGAAGGGTGGAATGCTACCCCGCCACCAGAATTGGCGGGGGTTAGTATTCCAAGATGTTTGACACCAAACACGACATGTTTAGGTGCAGCCATTCCAAAGTTAGCATTTTACCGCGAGGATATAATGCGCTTAAGAGTATATGGTCAGGCTGCACTACAAACAGCATCAGAGATGGTCTCCGAACGCTGCAGAGGGGCCCTGCTCATGCAGGGGCACCCTCTCACATAGGAACCATGCACTCTGCCTTTAGGATTGATAAGGCCTGCCTTAGGAGTGACTTATAGGTTTATATGTGTGTATGTATTTAGTGATATAGGTAACCTATATCACAGTAAGGGGTGCATGCACCACCTTACCCAGGCTGCAGTAGCAGACCTGTGGTGTCAGTTTGGATGGCCTTCCAGGGGTGGCATAATACATGCTGCAGCCCCTGGCAGGCCTCTGAGGTACCTATGCCCTTGGTACATAGTATACCATATACTAGGGACTTATAAGGGCACTCCAGATCCCAATCAGTGATGTGCCTAAGGCACATGGAAACCATTTTAGAGAGGAAGCAGCTAGGCTGGGGTTCTGATTAGCAGGGCCCCAGCCAGACTAATGTCGAAAAACAGTGAAGCATCAGCAAAAAGTGGGGGTACCCATGTGAAGCAGATCCTACTCTCCTAAACAACCCCCAAACGTAGGGACATTAAACTAACCTTGCCCAGTTAAGTCTTCATGTTCTAAGTGGAAATACCTAGAGAGTCCATCTGCATTCGCATGGTTACTCCCAGGCCTATGTTCCACTGTAAAGTCCATCCCCTGTAGGGAAATGGACCACCTAAGCAGTTTGGGGTTTTCACCCTTCATTTGTTTTAGCCATAAGAGGGGCTTATGGTCTGTCTGAACCAGGAAGTGTGTACCAAACAAGTATGGCCTCAACTTCTTCAGAGCCCAGACCACAGCAAAGGCCTCCCTCTCTATGGCTGACCAACGTTTCTCTCTAGGGGTCAGCCTTCTGCTAATGAAAGCTACTGGCTGATCCTGACCTTCTTCATTCAATTGTGACAGTACAGCCCCTACCCCCAATTCAGATGCATCAGTTTGAACAATGAACTTCTTGGAGTAATCAGGACTCTGTAGAATGGGAGCAGTGCACATGGCCTGCTTCAGGTCATCAAATGCCTTTTGACAGCTAACTGTCCACTGAACCTTTTGGGCATTTTCTTAGAAGTTAAGTCATTCAGGGTGTCACTATTGATCCATACCCCTTGACAAATCTCCTATAGTACCCAGTCAGGCCTAAGAAGGCTCTCACCTGAGTCTGGGTAGTGGGAGCAGTCCAGTCCATGATGGTCTGGATCTTGCTCTGCAAAGGTTGAACCTGGCCTCCACCCACAAGGTGGCCCAGGTACACAACCTGACTCTGCCCTATCTGGCACTTAGTGGCCTTGATAGTCAGGCCTGCCTTTTGCAGGGCCTGTAAAACATTCCTGAGGTGGACCAGGTGATCCTCCCAGGTGGAGCTAAAGACAGCAATATCATCTAGATATGCTGCACTATAGGCTTCCAGACCTGTGAGAACTGTATTCACCAACCTCTGGAAAGTGGCAGGTGCATTCTTCAGACCAAAGGGCATCACCACAAATTGATAATGCCCACTAGGGGTTGAGAATGCTGTTTTGGGCTTTGCAGTATCAGCTAGTCTGATCTGCCAGTAGCCAGCTGTCAAGTCAAATGTGCTGAGATATTTGGCAGAGGCCAAAGTATCTATGAGCTCATCTGCCCTTGGTATCGGATGGGCATCAGTCCTAGTGACTGCATTGAGACCCCTGTAGTCCACACAAAACCTCATCTCTCTTTTTCCACCACTGGTGTGAGGTTTTGACACAAGGACCACTGGACTAGCCCAAGGGCTATCTGAGGGTTCAATAACTCCCAAATCCAACATTTTCTGGACTTCAGTCCTGATACAGTCCCTGACATGGTCAGGTTGCCTATAAATCTTGTTTTTAATAGGCAGACTGTCCCCAGTGTCCACTTCATGAGTGCACCAGGTGGTCTGACTGGGTGTCAGTGAAAACATATGTCTAAACTGATTGAGGACTTGCCTGCAATCAGTTTGCTGCTGGGTAGTGAGGCTGCCTGCCAAGGCTACACCATCAACTGACCCATCGTCAGGGTTCTGTGAGAGCAGGTCAGGGAGTGGGTCACTCTCTTCCTCCTGCCCTTCATCAGTAGCCATGAGCAAGCCCATGTCTGCCCTGTCCACATATGGTTTTAACCTGTTGACATGGAGAACCCTGTGGGGACTCCTGGGTGTTCCTAGGTCCACTAAGTAAGTGACCTCACCCTTCTGCTCAACAATAGTGTGGGGTCCACTCCATTTATCTTGGAGAGCTGCTGGGGCCACTGGCTCCAACACCCACACCTTCTGTCCTGGCTGGTAAACAGTCAGAACAGCCTTTTGGTCATGCCAGGCCTTTTGAAGTTCCTGGCTAGCCTCAAGGTTTTTGGTTGCCTTTTTCATGTACTCAGCCATCCTGGAGCGGAGACCAAGTACATAGTCCACTATATCTTGCTTTTGGTTGCTTGAGAGGTAACTCCCATCCTTCCTTCACCAAGCACAGTGGACCCCTCACAGGGTGGCCAAACAGAAGTTCAAAAGGGCTGTAACCAACCCCCTTCTGAGGCACCTCCCTATATGCGAATAAAAGGCAGGGCAAGAGTATGTCCCATCTACGCCTAAGCTTTTCTGGGAGCCCTTTAATCATGCCCTTCAAGGTTTTGTTGAATCTCTCAACTAAACCATTGCATTGTGGGTGATAGGGTGTGGTGAACTTATAAGTCACTCCACACTCCTTCCACATTGCTTTTAAGTACCCAGACATGAAGTTAGCACCCCTGTCTGAGACTACCTCCTTAGGAAAGCCCACTCTTGAGAAAATTTCCAGGAGGGCCCTTGCCACCACAGGTGCTGTAGTGGTCCTGAGGGGAATAGCTTCTGGGTACCTGGTGGCATGATCCACTACCACCAGGATAAACCTGTGCCCAGAGGCTGTTTGGGGATCCATGGGACCAACAATGTCAATCCCTACCCTTTCAAAGGGCACCCCCACCACAGGTAGTGGTATCAGGGGGCCTTTGTAGTGCCACCTGCTTTGCCACTGGCTTGGCAGGTTACACAGGAGCGACAAAACTCCTTACTGTCTTCAGACATGTGGGGCCAGTGAAAGTGAGGGACAATTCTGTCCCAAGTCTTGTTCTGGCCCAGGTGACCTGCTAAGGGAATATCATGGGCTAGGGTCAATAGGAAGCCCCTGAACTTCAGAGGTATTACCAACCTCCTGGTAGCACCAGGCTTGGGGTCTCTACTCTCTGAGTACAGGAGTCCATCATCCCAATACACTGTATGGGGACCACTAGCTTTCCCAGCAGCCTCAGCAGCAGCTTGCTGTCTGAGGGGTTCAAGGGAGGGGCAGCTCTGCTGCTCCTGGCTCAGATCTGCCCTAGAAGGTCCCCCTGTCCCCAAGAACTCAACCTGGTCAGGTTCAAGTTCCTCTGGGACAGTTCCTTCTTCAGGGCTGAGATCATCCCCTCAAGGGACTGATCTTCCTCCTGAGCCAAGGGGAAGGCACTGCCTTAACCCTACTACTCCTCCTCTTGGAAGGCACTTGGTCCATTCTTCCAGAATCCAAGGCCTGTTCAGTGCTAGACATTTTGGCTTGTGACCTGGTCACAGCAAACACATCTGCAGGGATCCCCAGCATTTCTGCATGGGTCCTGAGCTCCACTTCTGCCCAAGCAGAAGTCTCTAAGTCATTGCCAAGCAAGCATTCGACTGGTAGGTTTGCACTTACCACAACCTTCTTAAGGCCAGTTACCCCTCCCCAGGAGAAGTTAACAACTGCCAGAGTATGGTCTGTTCTGACATTGCTAGCATTGGTCACTTGGTACATCTCACCAAGTATAACTTGCCCAGGATTCACAAGGTCTTGTGTCACCATTGTGACACTTGCCCCTGTGTCCCTAAATGCCAAAGCCTCACGTCCATTGATTAAAGGCTGTTGTCTGTACTTGCCCAGATTACTGGGACTCATAGAGGAGGGCACATCCATGCCTCCATCACAGATTAACACAGCCTGAGTCAGTTCTCTGACTAGGTCAGAGCCCAACTCAGTACCCAGGGTGAACCCTACTAAACCCTTGGCTGGAGCACTCCCACCAACTGTAACTGTACTAGGGGGAACAGGTGCCTTAGGGGCATTGGTGGGTGCTGGACTTGAGTCTTTGGACTTGGTGCAATCACTGGTCCAGTGGGTCTTTTGCTTACAGACCTTGCACCATGGTTTTCTTTGGCCTTTCCCTTTGGTAGACTGTGAATCCCCACCAGAAGAAGATTTTGGGGGCCTGAAGAAGACTTTTGATCTTTACCCTTCTCCCCACCCTTTTCAGAGTTCTTAGCATCTTGCTTCTTGGTTTCCCCACCTTGGTTCTGTACCTTCTGCTTCACCCTGGTTCTGACCCATTTGTCTGCCTTCTTTCCCAATTCTTGGGGAGAGGTCAGATCAGAGTCTACCAGGTATTGATGCAAAAGCTGATTTTGACAGTTATTAAGAATCTGCTCCCTCATTATCAGATTGTACAATCCTGAGAAGTCACACACCTTACTGCCCATCAACCAGCCTTCCAGAGCCTTGCAGAACAATCCACATAGTCTACCCAGTCTTGAGTCTGTGCTTTTTGGGTATCTCTGAACTTCAAACTGTACTGTTCAGTGGTTAGGCCAAACCCATCAATAAGAGCACTCTTCAAGACCTTGTAATTGTCAGCATCCTCCTCTCTAACAGTGAGGAGCTTATCTCTACCTTTGTCAGCAAAGGAGAGCCACAAGATTGCTGCCCACTGCTCCTGAGGGACCTTCTGTACCTTACAGGCCCTCTCTAGAGCAGTTATCCACTTGTGGATGTCAAGTGCTTGGACCACAAGGAACCACCCAAGGTAGTGACACAGGGGACCCACGGGAGACGCGTGCAGTGTAAATACACAACCGCGATACGCCGTTGACTTCTATGGAGAAAGTCGTGATCGGGAAATTAGAGAAAAGGGACACTTAAAAGAGGACTTGGACCAAACCCTTTGAGATCTAGGACTTTGAAGAGTCTCTACCCATGGGAGCACCGGAGTACTCGTGTTACCTCACCCAGGGAAGCCGGGTGCATAGGTGCCTTTCGGGGTCAGGTTTCGTCGTCGATTTGAATGGCGATCTGCTGCAAAGTGCTGCTGGCGACCAAGTGAAAAGTGTCCGGGTGGATCCAAGAGTGGATCGGAGTTCTGAAGAACCTGAAAGCAGAGGGGACAGAGTCTGGGTCACTAGCCAGTGACCAGGAAGGCGATGGACAGATGCCCACCGATGTTGAGTGCTTCAGGTGTGTTGACGGTTGTCTTGTCTCTTCAGCCACGAAGTCCAGGAGGCGTTGTCGGTGACCAGGAGCAGGATTCGGACTGGTACACGAAGTTTGTCGAGTGCTGATGTGTCGGTGACCGGATTGGACCCAACAAGCCTTGGCAACGGCAAGTCTCGATGCAGAGGAAGATCATCGATGGTGCAGACCAGCAAGGTCTGGGGAACTCACCCAGCAAAGGTAAGTGAGGGCAGGCCTGGAGCAACCAGGATGCCAAGTTAGGAAAAGATTGGCCTTCATTAAGGGCTACTAGCCAACGGGCTAGCGACCGTGAAGGAGCCTTGTGACGCCGCACGTGGAGCTGGCTTACAGGACACTCGTGCAGTGGGAGCCAGTGATCTTCGGTGCAGGTGGTGCTGGAGGGTAGGGCTACTCGAAGCCCAAAGCACGACTTCTTGGGAGACCCAGAAGAGGATGCACTTGCAAATGTGCTCAGTGTCTAGGGGTCATGGTCTCAAGTCACCCACGATAGCCACGGGCCTCAGCTTTGCTGGGGACTCAGGGTAGCCTCGAGGAAGTCTGAGAATCCACCTCTGGTGATGCGATGACTTCGGCGTCCAGCAGGAGCTTCAGAAATGCGAACCGGACAGATGCTTCTTTGGTGCCTGCCAAGCAGGGGAGTCACTCCTTGACCCCAAGGGAGATTCTTCTGTCCTCTAATCATGAGTAGAGCGTCGAAGGTCCAGGATTCAGTTTCAGAGTTTCGTCCAGGGATAATCTAAAGTCCTAAGGACTGGGTTCCTATCTTTATACTAAAGATAGGGGTTGGACTACTCTGTGGCCCCACCTATGGGTGGGTCAGGGCAGAGGGGTGGCTACACCCCTTTCCCTTTGTCCAGTTTGCGCCAAAGCAGGGGCTGCAAGCCCCTGATCCGGTTTGAACTGGGGTATGCACAGGGACACCAAATGTGCCCCCAGTGCAGGACTTCAAAGCACACAGATGGTGCTCCCGCCCAGCCCCAATACACATTATCCTGTCTGGGAGGTGGTCACACCTCCCTGGGACAGGAAACCTATTGTCCAGGCCTCCCCTGCCGGAGTTTCGTCCAGCAGCAGGAGGCCAGACTCGTGTCTGTGGCAGCAGCATCCATTTTGTGATGCCAGGGCTTTGGAAAGAAGTTACCGGGTTAGTCAGAGTTAACATGTCTTTCCCTCTAGAAGGGTGGAATGCTACCCCCGCCGCCAGAATTGGCGGGGGGTAGTATTCCAAGATGTTTGACACCAAACACGACATGTTTAGGTGCAGCCATTCCAAAGTTAGCATTTTACCGCGAGGATATAATGCGCTTAAGAGTATATGGTCAGGCTGCACTACAAACAGCATCAGAGATGGTCTCCGAACGCTGCAGAGGGGCCCTGCTCATGCAGGGCACTCTCTCACATAGGAACCATGCACTCTGCCTTTAGGATTGATAAGGCCTGCCTTAGGAGTGACTTATAGGTTTATATGTGTGTATGTATTTAGTGATATAGGTAACCTATATCACAGTAAGGAGTGCATGCACCACCTTACCCAGGCTGCAGTAGCAGACCTGTGGTGTCAGTTTGGATGGCCTTCCAGGGGTGGCATAATACATGCTGCAGCCCCTGGCAGGCCTCTGAGGTACCTATGCCCTTGGTACATAGTATACCATATACTAGGGACTTATAAGGGCACTCCAGATCCCAATCAATGATGTGCCTAAGGCACATGGAAACCATTTTAGAGAGGAAGCAGCTAGGCTGGGGTTCTGATTAGCAGGGCCCCAGCCAGACTAATGTCGAAAAACAGTGAAGCATCAGCAAAAAGTGGGGGTACCCATGTGAAGCAGATCCTACTCTCCTACATGGAGAATATTTCCACAGCGGTTAGTAGATGCAACTATAAAATCTAATGTGGAATTGGATTCGCCAGAAAAAAAGGTTTTTTCGAATCCTCCTACAGCTGGGACTATTTTATTGTAGACTTCTAAGTTCTTGGACGATAGGAACCCATTTAGGGAGTTCCCATATTCATGATGCTTGAAGTGGACCAATGGGTAACCCTGGGCGGAGTTCGCATAGTCGCACTACGCTGAGTTCCGTGAAGTGGTAAAAAAACTCAGTGAGCTACGCAGAATTCTGCGAGCACGCGGAGTTGCTTGTTCCGCCCGTTCGCGATGCGTTTTCCCTGTTCGGGAACGCGTATTGCGTGTTCGGGACGCTGTTTGCGTGCTCGGGGGGAAATATCTTGCGAACTTGCCCATGCGGTCGCCAATGGGCGTGGCCATCTTGTTTTTCACTTGTCCCGCCCGTTCGCGATGCGTATTTCCTGTTCGCGAACGCGGATATCCGATGGCGCGTCCGAATGATGTGATCGCGATCGCACACTCTCGCGGGATCGTGCCGCCAGCTACCAAAATCTCGTGGCGCACGCGAACGGATAGGAAAACTCGTCGGCGAACGCAGGGATCCCAGTAAGTCGCTACCGCGCGCGCAAATCCGCATTTTGAAAAAGCGAACAAGGGAAAAACTCCGCTACGCCGCGGATCACTGAGTTTTCGGTAACTCCGCGTTCTACGCAGAACGCGGAGTTGCCAAAAATCCGCAAACTCCGCGAGCGGAGCGGATTTAACCGCCCAGGGTTACCAATGGGTCTCCCTCCATGTCTTCCATGCCACAGACCATTCCCAATGAGTAGGGGCATGGTTGGGAATTAAAGTCCCCTAGCCATAGAATATTAAAGTCTTTGTGCGTCAATGGCCTTATAAAATTTACCAGTCCTTTTTCCATTAAATCTACAATTGTTGCCATGTTCCCACCAAAATTATTACTGTAGTAGTTTATCAGTATGCAAAGCTGCTGGCATCCTCCTACAAAAGCTAGGAGGTGAAAATACGGGGGGAGTTTTCAAATTAAATTACCTTAATAGCTAGTGTGTTTGAAATGAAGGTTACTAAACCCCCTTTAGCTCTTCCTGCCAAGGAAGGGACTGCATAAATTTTGTAGGTTCGATAACCATTGATAAATATTGGTTCTAATGTCCATGTCTCCTGGAGACATATTATGTCTCTATCCTGTCTTATCGATAGCCACTCAGCATTAGCCATCTTAGTTGCAAGACCTGCAACATTCCATGTAGCTACTTGTACACCTCCTTTTTGTTGGGCCGTCCGGTTTACAGGGGACAGTGCTCCTGAGTTATATATTGGCTCCTTAGTGGTGGTTGAATTATCAATAACTCTCCCCCTAGATACTTTCGTCTGGTCCACTAGAGCCGATACTGCTGAAATATTTGGTGGCTCACTGGTGCTAGTTGGAATATCAATTGCGCCCCCCTCAGGTAGTCAATCACAGGCCTCAAGATCAATCAGGGGGGCAAATTGATTTGTTGTCTCAAACCTCGTCCTTAATCTATAGGGGCTAGGGGGATCCCAAGATGCCAGTGAGGGCAAACATAAAGGATTATTCAGGGCTCTCAGACTATTCAGGGGAAGACGTGGTGTGGGTCTATAGAATTGCGCTAAAGGGGAAACAGTGATCTGTGTGGTGAGCAGAAGAGAGTTTGTGCAGACTCTCAGCAAGTTTCTTACAACATGCCGGTTATTGAAATGAACAACGACACAATCACTGCTTGTTTCTTTGTCGGAAGGACCCACCCACCCTATCCTCCTAGCCATGATGATATGCTTGTCCAGACTATTACCCCACAGACCATGACCTTTAAGATGAGTATTAAACCAGTGTAAGGTTTTAACTATTAGCTGGTCCATCGATTACCTTTGGCCCATGCTTAATGTGGGTACATTGACCAGGACCAGGACATACGGAAGTGCTGCTGGGGGGAGATCTAATGTATGTGACTGTTTTATTCCAGCAGGAGGAAGCTCTAAGCTCGGAGCTACCTCCGTCCCCAGCCTTTCTCTTCCTCCTGTTGTTTGTGAGTTGGCCTGGATATCCCGAGTAGATGTTTAATTTTTCCCCTGAGTAGTGTTGTTTGCACAGGACAGTGATGGAATCAACAGGGAGGGAGAGGTGTGCTGAGGAATAATTCGTAATATCAATGGATCTGAGGGTTTAGCTTGGTTTTCCTGCCTTGGATCCTTGTACCCCCCAGCTGAATCTCCCAAAGGACCAGGGACACCTCCTAGTACAGGAGGTTGGAACATACTTGAGGAGTTTCCACATCTACAGGTACTGCCCCCCGTTAATAAGGAGCTCTATTTTTGCCTCAATCTTCCCCAATCTGCAACTTAGAGGCTTAAATAGGGAGCAAAGCATCTGTTCCAATTTTGCAATCATGTCCTCACATAACCCCACCACAAAGTCTCTTTCCGTAGGCAACGTAGCTGGAGCCGTAAAGTTGTGAGTACATTTTCTCGCTCTTGTCGCCCTCGGGGTTTTAGGCTTCTGTTTCCCTGCAGGTCAGTTCCTCTTAAACACTGGACCAATTACAGACTCGTTGGACACAGAGTAGTCCGGGTGGGGCAGAATAGTCGGAGTCACACTCAGAGGACAATTGGGGGTGACAATAGGTTCAGCACCCTCAGTCAATGCGGGATGTAGGGATAAAATGGGCTGTAACGGGGGCCATTTCTCCTTCCTTCCTCCAAGGAGAGACGACGCTCCGTGAGTTCGATTTCTTGGTATAACACGCTTGCAGCCCTAGTCAAAAAGGAGTCAAGGGTGCTGACTATTTCTCCCCCCATTATTTGTGCTGCGCTTTGCGCGTACCCATCATTTGGTGTCCACTGGCCCAACGGTTTCTTGAAACTGTTTGAAGATCTTGGGGAAGATGTCACCAAGTAGCAGGGGTTAGGAGGGTGGCCCAGTCCCGCCTCTTCTGGGCTCTGACGGGTGTGGACGGGCCAGCCCTTGGCCCGGATTTGCGCGGGCATGGCCCGGGCACGACCCTGCTCGCGTCCCATGCCACAGTGACACAGCGCGCTTTTGAGCATGGCAGGCAGCAGAGGAAATCGGGATTTGAAGTCCTCATACACTCGACACGACTTCTCCTCTCAGGCTTCAGGCTCTCCAAATGAACTGACAAGCAGCTACCCGGCAGATTATAGTCAAATGTTGATTTCAGCTTGCCTCGTCTTCTACCGTATTCTCATATATAAGTGACAGGATAATATATGAGGTTAGGATGTGTGCTGTACAAGACATCATCTATTGACAGCTAAGTTCTACCATGATGTCGTACATGTATAATAGGAACAGAGGTCACACAAAGATTGAACATAACAAATGTGTAATCTCCCAGTCCTAAATGGGTATTGTGACTTCATGGGGAGGGAAGCACAAATGTGCTACAAAATGTACCTGACCATTAGACATCTCACATATTAACTCGCAAATGCAATGATATGATCTGATGTGCAAATGTGAAACTGGTCTGCATGATGTACATTCATTTAGATTTGTCAACAGACAACATTATACTCATGAGGCATGATGGGCCTAACAATGAAGGTGTAACCAAAGGTGGACGGAGGCGTTCACCATAATTATCCCCTTCCTTCAAATATCAGTTACCTTCTCATACATGTTTGTCTGTTAATTTAATAGCTCGTTGATGTCAGTGTTGTGTGAAGGTAACAGCTGCTGCTGGTGACCAGGGGGCCACATGTAAAGTTCAGTAGGTAAACATGCAGGGACCTGGCCGGAAATAGTATATCAATGGTCTATGACAATGACATATACATGTTAACTCATTGCCATCATCCTGTGTACTTGTTAGGGTATTCCTGGCAGCCACTTGGAGGGGGACTAGTGGCAGGGGATGCTGCTGAAAACCCCGATGGAATGGGGACCTCTAGAGTCAGGGAGGGGCTGATGGCAGGCCCAACTTGTGGTGTGACCTGCCCCCGGGACACCGTGCCAAATAAAAGTTGTGACTTGTCAGGGGGGAGTTGATCTCGTCCCCCCTGGCCAGAGGTGTCCAGTTCTTCATCCCCCTTACAATGTCCTCAGCCTCCACCCGGTCTGCAGTGCTTGAGGTGTTTTCTTGCTCTGTCCGGGTGGACACCTTTCCCCTGCCTTCTGATGTTGAAGGTCCCTCCTCTTTGGTTGTGGAAATAGGTTGTGTCCTCCGGTGCCCTAATGATGTCCTGCTCTGACCCGGGTCCTAGTCCTGGTCCTCTTGGCCAGCTGGGCCCACTGAAATGGAAGGCAAACCATAATGTAGTTGTTGCACACGTCAGAACGAGACACATAAATACATGAAGAAAGTGCAGACTTTGTTCTCCTGTGATCACACTATACAAATATAAGTGACTTGGAGCCTAAGGAACGTGTATGTTCACTGTGATGTCCTGATTTGACTCACACATTGACATCTTACTTGAATTTTGATGGCTTACACTTCTGTACTAACCAACCCTCACTTTCTGCATTCTTGTAATCTGTGCTTCCTGTCATTGCTACATAGGCATCTCCCAATGCCAATTTACAAAAGGAGATTGGAGACAGTCCGGATGGTATTGGAATGATACTGTGATATGGAGTCTCTTCACTCTTACACTTTCTAACAAATCTCATCTGCTGTTTAGCATTGTATGAGACAACACAAATGCAGATTTGTGTGCACATATCCAAATAGTGGCTGGGATATTAGCTTTGCTAAATGGTGAGTCTAACATGTTGATATTCCCTCAAAACAGTAGACAGTCTAGTGCCACATTTTGCCTTCAAAGACTGCTTAGATAGTGCCGTAACCTGGTGAGCAGTTGTGGCTAGTTGTTACAGCTACCTTGACTGGACAAATGACAAACGAGCAACTGTTGGGAAGACGTGTGTATGTGGGCCCCCTTAGATAAGTTGGTATCACTTAAGAGTGAGGCAAGGATCACAAAGTCTGTCTCACCTCCATGGCACATGATGATCTGGCCTTTAAGAAAATGTACCAATATCTGACTGTCTGTTTTGAAAGCTCTAGAAATGTGAACATACATAACTGAATGAATACCTCAGTGCCTGTATTAGGAATTAGAAACATTTCTGTAACTGCCTTTGATGCTGCTAGATGTATATCTACTTTGTGAGTATCTTAGCGAATATATAACTGCTTCTGTTGATCCATGAGTGGGTGAGACAGAGCCTATATGCTTTAGAAACATATATGTCAGTTGCATCATGGGTGCTATAGTTTATATAGTGTTTGGCATAACAGTGTGCACACAACTAAGGGGCATATCAACAACAACTTGCGATAACTATCGCAAAGCGCGCTTAGCGCTATTTCCCATA
This sequence comes from Calotriton arnoldi, assembly GCA_963921515.1. Taxonomy (NCBI): domain Eukaryota; kingdom Metazoa; phylum Chordata; class Amphibia; order Caudata; family Salamandridae; genus Calotriton; species Calotriton arnoldi. The sequence continues at coordinate 379,125 of CAWUFW010014854.1, forward strand.
TCGCCGGCTATCGCTGGAATTTATCGCCCTGGTAGTGCGTTATTAACAACGCGTTTCTCCAGGGCGATAAAAATTCCAGCGATAGCGGGAAATCGCCGTTTTGCAGGGAACATCGCTGGTTTTCCAGCGATGTTCCCTGAAAAACGGCGATAACCTTGCTGATACGACCCTGTGGTCGTATCAGCATAATCCACCCCAATGTTAGGGATAGGTAAGTCTGAATTTTAGCAGACCTTAGTTCTTGGCAAAAACAGCTGTTTTCTCCAAAAACTAACGTCTTATTAAATGCTGGGGCAGCCTTGTAAATATCGTGATGTGCATATCAGCGATATTTGCAAGGTTGTACTGCCCAGTGGCGCCCACTTTGCATCTCATTAGAGATACAAAGCGAGGCATCGGTAACAAGGCTGCTAACATGCGCTAATGCATGTTAGCACTGCCTTGTTAATAGGGCGAAAACATTATCTCCGCTTTTTTGGCTTTTAAAGCCAAAGAAGCGGAGATAAGGCCCTTGATAATATGCCCCAAAGTTACAGAACCTCAAATGGACAAGTCTTACTTTTTTAACCAGAAAGAACCATGGTTTATGGCATCCCTACAGCATATGTCAGAGGTCAGCTATATGTACTAAAACATGCATTTAATACTTGACAAACTAATTTTACATGCTTGTGGTTAGAGTCCAAAGGCACAATATGCACTAGTAACCCTAATCCATATTTAAACACAGCGGACCCCATTCACAAAGGTAAAGTTAGATGAAAGTCTTAATTTTACGACTTTCGGTATTCACAAATGGCATATACTACTCATAAATGCTCTTTGTGAATACCGAAAGTCGAATTTACATTTTCAGTATTCACAAAGGGCATTTACAAGTAGTAAATGCCCTTTGTGAAAACCGAAAGTCGTAAGTTAGACTTCTGTTTAACTTTACCTTTGTGAATCGGGCTCTGCATGCTTAACTATGCCTACAGTGCTATATTACACATGGAAGTCCGAATAAGTTTAAAGAACATATCTCACCATCTACGGCATAATTGATAAAAATGTTTGGGAATCCACAGGCAAATGCAGTCTCATGCCACCGGACATCGAGCCAGAGGGATACTGTGGTACCAAGCTTCCTGTGTTGGGGTATTTTGTGGGGCACATTTTGTACAAAGATAGGAGCACAGAAGCTAAAGTGTACATTGTAGAAAAGGACAGAGCTTTGCTGGGTTGGAAGGAGCAGAAAAATGTGGGTATGATACTTGATCCCAACCACCCGGACCAAGTTCTTCTAACTCAGGACAGTGTTATCTCCAAGTGGCACATGAAATATTCGGATTTGTTTAGTTTGAAACTTGGATGTTTAAATAAGTTTGAGCACCGGATTGTGTTAAAAGCAACTTCCATTCCTGTTGTTCATAAAGTGAGGAACGTACCGTTTACCTTGCAAACTCAACTTAAGCAAGAATTGGACAGGTTGGGTGATGCCAAAGTAATCGAGCCCATTGAGGCGTCAGAATGGTTGAGTCCAGTTGTTTTGGCACGCAAATCGAATGGCAAGTTGCGCATGTGTGTGGACTTGAGAGATTTAAACAAGAACATCTGGGTTGACCGTCACCCTTTACCATGCATTAACGAAATGATAGCTAGTGTCAAGGATGCCAAGTATTTCTCATCCAGTGACCTGTCCAATGCGCATCATCAGGTGAAATTGCACCCTGATTCCCGCCATCTTACATCATTCATAACACCTGAGGGAGCGTTCTATTTCGTACGAATGCCCTTCGGGTTAGCTTCAGCCTCGGCAGTTTTCCAGAGACTTATGAACAGTGTTCTGAAAGGCGTTAATAACATGATGGTTTTCCAAGATGATATTTTAGTTTGGGGGAAGAACAGACTTGACCACGATTTTGTTTTAAACAATGTTTTGATGAAATTGCAACTTTCTGGTTTGATGGTGTCTGCTGAAAAGTGCAAATTTTGTGTGAAACTTGGGACATACACTTTCTGCAGATGGTGTCTATCCTAAAATAAATTTACTTGAGGCCATTGAAAACGGCTCCAGCACCTTCTGACAAGGAACAGTTACGTTCTTTCCTTGGGCTGGCGGAGTACTATTCACAATTTGTGCAACATTTTGCATCCAAGGTACACAGTTTGAGACTTTTGATGAAGAAAGGTGTTTCATTTGTATGGAGTCAAGATTGTCAATCAGCTTTTGACAGTATAAAGGCTCACATTACCAAGGCAGTAGCTCTTAAATCTTATGACCCCCACAACAAATCCATTGTAGTTGTGGATGCCAGTGCTTATGGTTTGGGGGCAGTCCTCATGCAAAGGAAGGACCACAGAGAATGGGTGGTAGCTTTCGCTACTTGAACTCTCAGAGGAGTGGAGGCTACATATTCTGTCATTGAGAAAGAGTCTCTTGCTTGTTGGTGGGGTGCAATTATTTCAAGACCTATATATGGGGTACGAATTTTGAGTTAAGGACCGATCACAGACCATTAATAGACATTTTTACTACAAAAGGTGCTGGAAAAGCTACTCCCAGAATAGCAAAATAGTTATATATATTGCAGGAATATGATTTTCAATTGGCATATGTGCCTGGCCTCAAAAACATCAATGCTGATTGTTTGTCCTGATTACCTTTTCCAGGGAGTGTGGATGAGTGTGAGAATTGTGATGAGGATGAAGAAGAATGGCTGGTGGCTACAGTGAGTGAGTTGTGCAAGGGTGCTGTTAGTGAGGAGGAGTGGAAACAGGCAGTTTTGCATGACACTACTTTGCAACATTTAATTTCTTGTTTATCTGACTGTTCTACTCACTGTTTGCTGATTAGTAAAGAGTTGTTGGAGTATAAGATGGTGTGGTCGGAACTATCTTTTGAGAGTGGTGTGGTTAGGAGGGCGGACAAGTTCGTTGTACCTGTAGTGCTACGCACCAGATTGTTGGAACTACTACACGAAGGACACAATGGTATGTCGGGCATGAAGAGGAGAGCCAGATGTGATTTCTGGTGGCCTGGCATGGACAATGATATTGAGAGGTGTGTGAGAAATTGTGTTGCATGCATGTTTTTTTTTAGAGTTTTGTATAGCGCGAACTAGACCTGTGATATTGGGTATCAGAGCGCTTTACACGCGCACCAGTTTCGTTACAGAAGGACACATTCATTTTTGTTAGGCACTGCATGTGCAGTGATAAATCCCACAGATCCCAAGATACCACCATCACTCCTACTGCTATGCCTGACAAGCCTTGGCAAAAGCTTGCCATGGACATTTGTGGTCCGTTTAGTGCAAATGGTATTGTGAACAAGTATGCTTTAGTCCTGATGGACTATTTTACAAAGTGGCCTGAGGTAGCGTTTGAGAGGGAGATTAAATCATCCAATGTCATTGATTTTTGTGAAAACGTTTTTCATAGAGAGGGTTATCCTGAGAGTGTCACCACTGACAATGGTCCTCAATTTTTGGCATATGAATTTGTTGAGTATTTGAAAGGGTGTGGTGTGAAGCATTGTACTACTGCTGTTTACAATCCTAGGGAAAACGGCATGGTTGAGAGATTTAACCGTGTGTTAAATGAATGTGTGCAGTTGGCTGATGCTGATGGTGTGGATGGTAAAAGTGCTGTTAAAGAAATGATTTGGAGTTATCGCAACACGCCTCACACTGCCACCCAAGAAACCCCTTTCAGTCTTCTTAAGGGACGTTAGGCATGTAACAACGTGACACCGGCATGGATGTGCATGGTGGGCTTCAAGCGTGTGCATAGGGCCGTGTTGGCATACAGAGTTCACGATTATCAACAAAAGTACACCGTTAGACACAGCGACAAAATTAGGAGTTGTGTTCGTGATGCCAAAGTTGGTGACTGGGTAAGAACTTTTCTTGAGGGAAATCAAAGAGTGGGTTTATCCAAGTGGTCCAAGCCCAAGGAAGTTTTGAAGGTTGTTGGCAATTGTGTCTGGTTGGATGATGGGAGGAGGTGGAACATGCGGAAAGTAACCATGTGTAACAGTTTGGAATGTGATGTCTGGTTGAGTAACAAAAATGATTCCGGCATTCCTGCTCCCAAAAATCTTGGCGTCAAAAGGGGGTCGAGTCGCATTATGTCTGGCACTACTGTTCCCAATAATGCTGTGGTCAGAAGGGTGTCGGATCGCATCACATCCAAGCCAAGCTGGCACAAATATTATTTATGTGCATAGGATATATTAGCACTTAGATTTTCAATTTGTTCAGGTTTTGTTCTTTAGCACTTGCTTTGTTTTATTTTTTATTTTAGGGGGGAAGATGTGTTGTATTGTACTTTGTGGCACCTGCTTTGGCACCTGCTTTCGTGTTCTTTGTTTCTATGGTTCCTGCTTGGCATCTTCACTGGATTCTGGAGTGTGGAATCCAGGGGGGAGTCACAGCGGTTGCCGACAGTGAGGGACCTGTTTGCCTCGGGGGTTGTTCTTACTAATAAAACACTTTCAACGAATTACAGTGTCCAGACTACTTCCTAAAAATCTTATTAGCTCTTGTAGTGGGTCTTAAACTGGATGCATGAGGTTGTGAGTGGATGTATGAGTGTCTGACTAAGTCTGTCAGTGGGCACATGAATCTCTGAGTGGGTCTGTGAGTGGCTATATGAGTATATTATTGGCTCTATCAGTAGGCACATCTGTCTTTGAGTGGGTGTGTGACTAGGTGTGTGAGTCTCTGAGTAGGTCTGTCAGTGGGTGCACAAGCCTCTGAGTGGGAAAGAGACTTGGTGCAAAAGTGCCTGAGTGACTCTGTGATTGATTGCATGTGCACTTTGCTGGGTGACTAAGTGGGGGCATAACTGTCTCAGTGGGTCTGTGAGTGAGTGTATGAGTGTCTAAGAGGGTCTTGAGTGGGTACATGGGTGTCTGACTGGGTCTGTGAGTGAGTGCATAAGTCTGTGAGTTGTTCTCTGTGAGGGTGCATGAGTGTCTGAGTGGGTCTGTGAGTACGTGTATGAGTGACTGAGTAGGTCTCGGAGTGAGTGCATGAGTGTTTGGGTCTGTCAATGGGTGTGTGAGTCTGTGAGTTATGTTATTCAATATTTGTATAGTGCACGTCTCGTCCTCGAGGGGACATCTCGGCGCTCGAGGTAGCATAGAGTCAGGAGATGATAATTAAAACAGCCAGGTTTTGAGCTGTTTCTTGAAGCCAGCAAAGTCTGTGCATGCCCTAATGGTCAAGGGGAGTTTGTTCCAATGCAAAGGAGCTAGGTAAGAAAAAGCACGTCCTCTGTATTGTGATGTGCGGATGTGTAGAGGGCAGAGGAGGAGCTGATTTTTAGAACTCAGGTTCCTGTCAGGGCAGTAAGGTCTCAATTTGTCTTGTAAATATTTGGGTCCTTTACCTGCCCGGGCCTTGTGTGTCAAGCAGAGACGTTTGAAGATTGCTCTCTTTTTTATTGGGAGCCAGTGCAAGGCCCTAAGCAAAGGAGCAGATGGAGTGCCTGATGGCTGTTTGTTAATCAGTTGGGCTGCAGTGTTTTGAACCACCTGCAGCTTGGTATGGAGAGATGCTTTGGATGCTACTACGAGCGAATTACCATAGTCAAGGCAACTAATAATCAGGGCCTGGATGAGGGTCTTGTGTGAATCCAGTGGAAGCCACTGGAAGATCCTCTTTAGGAGGCGCATTATCCCGAGACATGTACCACATGTGGAAGTCACATGGTCCTTCATTGAGAGCTTGTTGTCAAAGGGATGCTCAAGTTCCTCATTGTGCTTCTAGGAGCGGGGACAGGGCCGAGCTCCGTCGGCCACCAGTCCTCAGCCCAATAGAGATGAGCTTTTCCAAGAAGTATTATTTCGGTCTTGTCTCCGTTCAGTTGTAGACAGTTTGAGCGCATCCAGTTATCGAGGTCCCTCACACAGGAGTTGAAATGCTGTTTAACATCCTCATAATGATTTGCATGAAAGATGATTAGCTGGGTATCTTCAGCATTGGAGAATATCTCAAAACCATAGGATTTGACTAGCTGAGCAAGGGGGGAGACATAAATATTGAAGAGTGTTGGGGCTCAAGGCAGAGCCCTGAGGGACTCCCTTGTTCAGGCATACTGTCATGGACTGGAAGGGACGTAAAGTAATAGTTTGAGATCTATCTTTTAAGAAGTCAGTCAATCAGTGTAAGGCAGTGCCATGTATGCCTAAGTCCTGCAATCGTTGAATTAGAATAGGGTGTGATACAGTGTCAAATGCCGCTGATAGGTCCAGCAGGACCAGCATAGCTGGTTAACAGGAATTCCAAAGCTAGATTGACAGAGTCTGTCACAGCCACAAGAGTGGTCTCAGTGCTGTATTTAGGGCGGAAACCTGATTGCGAGGTATCCAACAAGGAGTGGGTCTCCAGTTAAGATGTCAACTGTTTGTTTATATGAGATTCCAGCAGTTTTGCCATTATTGGGAGAAGAGATATGTGACGATAATTGACGGGGTCAGAAGGATCAAGGTGAGTGTTTGTTCAGAATGGGTTCAGAATGGGTGTAACAAATGCAGCTTTCCATTCCTGTGGGACAGAAGCTAAAGGCAAAGACAGATTACACAGAAATGCTGCTGAAGGTATCAGTTAAGGAAGCATGGTAAAAATGTGGTGGGGATATAATCCTGCCAGAGAGCCAGATTTAATTTGAGTTCTAAGATCTGACAATTGGATGTGTGTGATAGGTTCAAATGTCTCCAGTGAGGCCTGAATTTTACTGTGGCAGTAGTCATCCTGGGCATTGGCAGATGAAGTAGACGTGTTATTCTGAAAGTTGCGGTAGATGTTATCTTTCTTGTTCACAAAATAGGAGGCTAGATTGTCACTAAGCCATTAAGTTTACAGTACATGCATAAGGATTGGTATGCTCTTTAACCACATTAAAAAGTTATTTGGCAGAATTATCTGCTTGTGCAATTCTGTTGATGGTGTATGCTCTGTGTGTATTTTTGATCATGGTGTGGTAGGTTCCTAGCAATCGCTTATAATGTTGTTTGTCTAGGGCATCTTTGGTGTGCCTCAAATTATGTTCCAGTCTCTTGCAGTTTGTATTGGTGGTTCGCAAGTCAACAGTGTATAAGGGGCGTTAGGTTGCCTTGGTCTATTGATGTGAGTGGGTCTGTGAGTGGGCGCATGAGTAGCTGAGTGGGTCTATGAGTGGGTGCATGAGTGTCTGAGTAGCTCTGTGAGTGAGTGCATGAGTCTGAGTGGATCTGTGAGTAGGTGTATGAGTATCTGAGTGGGCCTGTGAGTGGGTGCATAAGTGTCTGAGTGGGTCTGTGAGTCCGTTTGTGAGTCTCTGGGTCTATGCAGTGAGCTGGCTCTCTATATAATGTACTAAAATGAATGGCATTGTGCAGAAGTCTCTAAGTGGGTCTGTAAGTACGTGTGTGACTCTTTGACTATGTCTGTAAGTGGGTGTGTCAGTGTTATACTGTGACTGTCAGTGGGTGTATGAGTTTCTGAATGGATGTGTCACTGAGTGCATGAGTGTGTGTGAGACGGGTGTGTGAGTGTGTAAGTAAAACTGACAGCAAGTGTGTGTCTATATATATATATATATATATATATATATATATAATATTTTTACCAATATTCTCAAATTTTTTGCGAAGGTAACGATGTCCCCGTGGAGTTACATGGGGGCCACGCTACCAGTCACGGTGTCTTCGTGAATATGGCATGTGATTTAAAAGAATCAATTTAGGGCACATAACTTGTGTCACTCACACCCCCATTTCACAAACATGGGATCAGAGTACCTACACCATGACCCCTTATATCAGCTTTCACAGAAATTTTCAGCCCCGGGATACCGTTCCCTGATCGATAAAATGGTGGCCACATCTTTCTGTTCAGGTTGTGTCCAGCCAATCACTGCATTCCTGTTGGCACGCGCATTCATGATTAATAACAAAATCGTTGCGAAATATCCTCGGCCATAGATATCACAAACTCTTTTTCTTAAATATCTCAGGAATTACTGAACAGATTTGCACCAACTAACAAAAAGCACAATCTGTGTAACACCATCTACCTTTCTGTCAAATTTGGTGTCATTTCGTCCAGCAGTTCGAGCTGTAGGTTCGACTATGCGTTCTTTTTCCCTTTTTCTCAGCCCTCCCCTTGACGGATCACCCTGAAACTTCCCATGCACAACAAGACTTACTATGACCTTTTTTTGGAAAATTTCATGATGATTCGTCAACCAGCACCAAAGATATAGGCAAGTCAAAAAATACTTTTCCTATGGCAACATGGTACAAACTATACCTATGTATAGGCGACCGCCAGTAGGTTATATATATATATATATATATATATATATATATATATATATATATATATATATATATATTCACTGAAAAACCATAGGTTTCAGACACGTTATAGTTAGAAATTAGCATTTAAAAACCTTTGAAATTCACTGAAAAAACCATAGGTTTTAGGGACAGTTAGAGTTAGTTGGACATTTCACTCGTACAAAACCATAGAAATTCCCCCGTTATAGTTAGTTCAGCTAACTATAACTCGCGCCCCACAATGCACTGCTGATGACGTCACATATTACATCACTCATGACATGGTCAGTGACATCACTGATGACTTCACTGATGACATCTCAAATGACATCACTGATGACATCACTGATGACATCATCCAGTGACTGTGTGTTTCTGTAAAGTTTAAATATGTTTAATATATATAGGGAAAGGCGTATTGAAGAATGAGTGGGTGTATAAGTGTCTGAATGGATGATTTAGTACGTGCGTGACTGACTCTACAAGTGAGTGATTAAACGTATCTTACTGAATGCATGGGTTAGTGACTAAACTGTGTGAATGTCTGTATCCGTCTGCGTGTTGGTGTGTAAGTGGATGCATGGATTTGCGAATAGCTACATGAGTATCTATATGGGTTATTGATTGGTTCTCTGAGTATCTGTATGGCTGCCTGAGTGTTTGTGTGGGTGGGGTGTGTGTGACTCTGTACATAGATGTGTGAGTGGGTGATTCACTGGGTGCATGATTTCAAGAGTGCATCTGTGATGGACTGCTTGGGTGGGTGAGTGTGTGTATGGGTGTGTTAGTGAGTGAATGTATATCTCAGTGGTACATGTGCGAGTAACTACATATGTAAAAGGCAGTATATATGTGTGTTAGAGTATTTAAATGTCTATAAGTGAGAGTGTGTGATTGTGAGAGTGGCTGTATGGATGCGTGTGTGCTTGTATCAGTTATTGTATAAGAGCGTAAGAATGTGCTAGTATTTGTATGAGTAAGTGAGCTGGTGTGTGTATAACTGTATAGGTGAGTAAATTGGTGTGTGATTAATTTTTTGCATGACTGACTAGGTGTGTGAGTACCTCTATGGATGAGTGGCAGTGTGTGAGTGTTTATATAGGTGTATGAGTGCATATGATAGTCCTGTACTGAGTGACTGTAAGTATGAGTGACTGTACGGGTGAGTGAGTAGATGTGTGTGTGTAGACCTAAGAATCAGTGAGTGGGTATGTAGTTATTAGTATTGGAGTGTGTATGGTTTTGAGAATGGCAGTCTGTAATTTAGAGTGGGTGTATCAAAAGTTATATTAGGGTGTGAGAAGATGCATGAAATTATCACAAGGATGATGTCATCAGTGATGTCATAATTGATGTCATTTGAGATGTCATCAGTGATGTCATCAGTGATGTCACTGACCATGTCATGAGTGATGTAATATGTGACGTCATCAGCAGTGCATTGCGGGGCGCGAGTTATAGTTAGCTGAACTAACTATAAAGGGGGAATTTCTTTGGTTTTGTACGAGTGAAATGTCCAACTAACTATAACTGTCCCTAAAACCTATGGTTTTTTCAGTGAATTTCAAAGGTTTTTTAAATGCTAATTTCTAACTATAACATGTCTGAAACCTATGGTTTTTTCAGTGAATTTCAAAGGTTTTTTAAATGCTAATTTATAACTATAACGTGCCTGAAACCTATGATTTTTTAAGTGAATTTCAAAGGTTTTTTAAATGCTAGTTTCTAACTATGCCTACAGAGGTAGGACTAGTGAAGAAAGAAGAAAAACGCACAGAAAGAAGCAAAAGAAATGCAGAAAGAAGCAACAGAAGTCCACAAAGACGAAGAAAAGTGCAGGAAGAAGCAAAAGATGTGCAGAAAGAACCAACAGAGGAGCAGAATGAGGCCTTGATGCAAAATCATCCTGTGCCCACAACTTTTTCAGACGGGTACTGGTGGTAACTGACTCTGACTAACCAGAGCCAGTGCTATGCTAAAAGACACTTAGAATACAGTGAAAACACCTACATACACTAGGGAACACTATGCGTTGGGATACCCCTGTGATTAGCATGACCTCCTCTGTAAGTCCCTAGTACATAATAGGGCAGGGGATTAAAACTACCTCTTAAAATGCGCTACAGGGCGCGTTTGCACAGTGGTGAAGGGAGGGGGGGCCTGAGGTGACATGTGTGCAAACGCGCCCCGTGGCGCGTTTTAAGTTGCGGGATTCAGTCCCCTTGAATCCTGAGGGTCCCTGGGGCCCAACTAGCCCCCAGGTACCTACAGTTAGGACCACAGAGCTGAGTTGCAGAGAGGCGTTCCGAGGCCACGCACCTTTTTTCACCTCTCTGCAACGCAACTCTGTTGTGCTTACTGAAGGTACCTGGTGGGCTACTTGGCCCCCAGGGTCCCTCAGGATTCAAGGGGAATTAATTCCCCAACTTAAAACGCACCACAGGGCATGTTTGCGCACATGTCACCTGAGGCCCCACCCCCTCCCTTCACCACTGTGCAAACGCGCCCATGGCGCGTTTTAAGTTGGGGGATTAGGTCACCTTGAATCCTGAGGGTCCCTGGGGCCCAACTAGCCCACCAGGTACTTCCAGTAAGCACCACAGGCCTGCGTTGCAACGCCTGTAACAAATTGTGCAGTTGTGTTTAGGTAGTGAAGGGGGTCGTGCTGGGGGTAGTGTTTTAGGGTTTAGGGTAGTGCAGCGGTGTTTGTGTAGTGTAGGGGGTCATGCTGGGGGTAGATTTAGGGTTTAGGGTAGTGCAGTGGTGTTTGGGTAGTGTAGGGAGTCGTGCTGGGGGAGTGTTTTAGGGTTTAGGGTAGTGCAGTGGTGTTTGGGTAGTGTAGGGGGTCGTGCTGGGGGTAGTGTTTTAGGGTTTAGGGTAGTGCAGTGGTGTTTGGGTAGTGTAGGGGTCGTGCTGAGGGTAGTGGTTTAGGGTTTAGGGTAGTGCAGTGGTGTTTGGGTAGTGTAGGGGTACTGCTGGGGGTAGTGTTTTAGGGTTTAGGGTAGTGCAATGGTGTTTGGGTAGTGTAGGGGGTACTGCTGGGGGTAGTGTTTTAGGGTTTAGGGTAGTGCAGTGGTGTTTGGGTAGTGTAGGGGTACTGCTGGGGGTAGTTTTTAGGGTTTAGGTTAGTGCAGTGGTGTTTGTGTAGTGTAGGGGGTAGTGTTTTAGGGTTTAGGGTAGTGCAATAGTGTTTGTGTAGTGTAGGGGGTCGTGCTGGGGGTAGTGTTTTAGGGTTTAGGGTAGTGCAGTGGTGTTTGTGTAGTGTAGGAGGTTGTGTTTTAGGGTTTAGGGTAGTGCAGTGGTCTTTGGGTAGTGTAGGGAGTCGTGCGGGGTAGGGTTTAAGGGTTTAGGGTAGTGCAGTGGTCTTTGGGTAGTGTAGGGGGTCGTGCAGGGGGTAGTGTTTTAGGGTTTAGGGTAGTGCATTGGTGTTTGGGTAGTGTAGGGGGTCATGCGGGGGTAGTGTTTTAGGGTTTAGGGCAGTGCAGTGGTGTTTGGGTAGTGTAGGGGGTCGTGTTGGGGGAGTGTTTTAGGGTTTAGGGCAGTGCAGTGGTGTTCGGGTAGTGTAGGGGGTCGTGCTGGGGGAGTGTTTTAGGGTTTAGGGCAGTGCAGTGGTGTTTGGGTAGTGTAGGAGGTCGTGCTGGGGGAGTGTTTGAGGGTTTAGGGCAGTGCATTCGTGTTCGGGTAGTGTAGGGGTCGTGCTGGGGGAGTATTTTAGGGTTTAGGGTAGTGCAGTGGTGTTCGGGTAGTGTAGGGGTCGTGCTGGGGGTAGTGTTTTAGGGTTTAGGGCAGTGCAGTGGTGTTCGGGCAGTGTAGGGGTCATGCTGGGGGTGGTGTTTTAGGGTTTAGGGCAGTGCAGTGGTGTTCGGGCAGTGCAGGGGGTCATGCTGGGGGTGGTGTTTCAGGGCTTAGGGCAGTGCAGTGGTGTTCGGGCAGTGTAGGGGGTGGTGCAGGGGGTGGTGTTTCAGGGTTTAGGGCAGTGCAGTGGTGTTCGGGCAGTGTAGGGGATGGTGCAGGGGGTGGTGTTTCAGGGTTTAGGGCAGTGCAGTGCTGTTCGGGCAGTGTAGGGGGTCGTGCTGGGGGTGGTGTTTCAGGGTTTTGGGCAGTGCAGTGGTGTTCGGGTAGTGTAGGGGGCCGTGCGGGGTGGTGTTTCAGGGTTTACGGCAGTGCAGTGGTGTTCGGGCAGTGTAGGGGGTGGTGCAGGGTTGTGGTGTTTCAGGGTTTAGGGCAGTGCAGTGGTGTTCGGGCAGTGTAGGGGGTCGTGCTGGGGGTGGTGTTTCAGGGTTTAGGGCAGTGCAGTGGTGTTCGGGCAGTGTAGGGGGTGGTGCAGGGGGTGGTGTGTCAGGGTTTAGGGCAGTGCAGTGGTGTTCGGGCAGTGTAGGTGGTGGTGCAGGGGGTGGTGTTTCAGGGTTTAGGGCAGTGCAGTGGTGTTCGGGCAGTGTAGGGGGTCGTGCAGGGGTGGTGTTTCAGGGTTTAGGGCAGTGCAGTGGTGTTCGGGCAGTGTTGGGGGTCGTGCTGGGGCTGGTGTTTCAGGGTTTAGGGCAGTGCAGTGGTGTTCGGGCAGTGTAGGTGGTCGTGCTGGGGCTGGTGTTTCAGGGTTTAGGGCAGTGCAGTGGTGTTCGGGCAGTGTAGGGGGTCATGCTGGGGCTGGTGTTTCAGGGTTTAGGGCAGTGCAGTGGTGTTCGGGCAGTGTAGGGGGTCTTGCTGGGGCTGGTGTTTCAGAGTCTAGGGCAGTGCAGT